>JAFIDM010005346.1:11250592-11358589 GCA_023159025.1 Thereuonema tuberculata
TTATTATTATTATTATTATTATTATTATTATTATTATTATTATTATTTAAGTTTATGATCGTTATATTGTACTGTGTTACATTGTTATTTTTTTTAACAATGATTCGTCATTTTTAAACTGTTATCAACTGGTGAGTAGTGATATCTGTTACGTAATCCTAAGATATTTTTTTTTTAGAGAAATATGTAGTAAAAAAATATCGTAAATAACAGAACGAAAGAGTCATGAAAGTTTCCTAAAGTATTTTAACAAGCAAATAAACCTATTTAATGAATTTGTATTTGTAGACATCATCGATTTCTTTCACTGGTAATTTGCAATGATTTTCCCGTTCTTATCATTTGCTTTTGTTTTATCATTGTCAAGGTCTTACCCATTGTTATATCACGTTTGGAGTTCATATTTACGTATAGCAATTTTGTTGGTTTGTTATTAGATATTTGAGCAGAAGAATTTATAGATTGTGGTTTCCACTTTATAACTTAGAGTCAGCTGCGATTCTTTTTCTACTTTTAGTTCATTACAAAAACTGCCGGGATTTTTTTTATGATTTTCTTTTATTTTTCTTTCTATTGAATGTGAGAATAATCGTTGATTTATTTCGTAGATTACTGATTTTTAATTATTTAATCTAGGTTGGAAATTAGATAGTGAGACAAACAATTTATATTTTAAAATATTACTAAACTTACACTTAGTATTTGCAAGTTTTTTTCAAATTGATGCATAAAAATATTTTTAATTTTATTTTTGTATTTAGCTATTAGAAAAGAATTTATTTTTTCAAACAATCCCCATAAATAAGTAAAATTCATCAAAAAAAAAATTAAATACATAAATATCCAAATGCTCATAAGAAAAGAGGTTGTTTTTTTTTTTTTTATTTATTACTATTTTATTTTATAATCTCGAAGCATTATCAAATTTGCAGTTGAATTTATCTAAGAATAGAAATTTATCTGGAAAAGGTCGGGACTGAAGTTGATAGTGGGTGTAAAGATTCGAATGAGACTGATTTATAAATTATAAATGAACATTTGCTAAAAATGTATTTTAAATGAGTCTCACAACAAAATATTCTTTTAATCCTTGTTTAGTTGCTTCTAAATTTAGAAGCGATCTTTCAGTTCTAAATTTATTTTCTATTATTTGAATTAGTGTTTAAATAAATATTAATAGATGTAGCGAATTTTCCTATTGCAGTTTGTTTTAAAACGAAAATAAAATAAAATTTCAGTTCAAGAATTTTTTGTTTATTTATGTGTTTCTTTTTGCAATAATTTCCTCTTTTAAATTCTGAACTGATAAGAAAACGATGGAGCGAAAGTGGGGCCCAGGGTTGTTCCACCCACGCTGTCCTTGCTCATTCGTAGTTGGATTCCGCCAATAATCAGTTGGCTCTCGAGGAGTCCTTGCGCTGCACGCGAAATCACAGGTGCAACTCAAGAATCGCTATGGAGGTAATGCAGATGCTTGGGTATCTCACTTACCCCTGGAATAGCCGAACCCATCCCTGGGTACGTTCATTTCATCTTCTCGAATAATCAATTCGTTTATTTGTTCTCTTGAATATTTGATTTTTTTATATTGTTGTTAACAATGACAGACAGAATGTAGAATGAAGAGGATGATCATCAAAAAATTTGATTGGAAAAGGTTATAGATTCAAAATAAATCTCAGTTTACTACAGTTTTTATTATATTTTTATTACAGTTTTTATTATATTTTTATTACAGTTTTTATTATATTTTTATTACAGTTTTTTGTAACTTCAAATCCTTCATCCCATAACTAGCGTCATTTTCTGTCGAAATATTTCAAATTTTTATTAAAAATCAAACACATTTATTAAAATAAGCTGTTTTATATGAAAAAAAAAGATAAATAACTGTTGTTGTTGTTGTTGCATTTTTAAAATTAATTTTTAAGAAAATATTTATTAATATTGAAGTAACGCGAATTTGAGCTGAGATTTTTGAAAATTGAAATTTCCTTGAAGTTAATATATATTCAAAATTTTTATTTATTTAGTTATTTTCGTATATTTTTGAATTTTAAGAAAAATAAGCAGAAATCCGTAAATAAGTTTTTCTTTTCTTTTTTTTTTTTAAGAAACGGTAGAAATCAAAATAAAGGCGGGTTTTTTAGAAATTGTTTAACATTTCCTTTTCATTTAGAATATGTAAAAATTATAATTTATAACATAAAAAAGTAAAATTCTTAGATTTATTAAAAAATAATACTAAAAGGATTTTTAAAATTCCAGTAAATATTAATTAAATTTTAATTAAAAAATAAACGGAAATACTTCTTTTGTATTATTTTCAATATTTTAAGAAACCTAAGAAAAATAAAAAACGGACGATTTAAGGAAAATAGATTCAAGTTCTTCAAGAATTTCTGTTACTTCTGTTATTCTTTAGATTGACAGATTTCCCATCAGTTTTTGAAGGATTTTTAGGAAGTATTTAATTATTCCAATAAAGCTGGGGGAGGTCGCCATTATAATTATACTGGACTCGGGCGATGTTGAAAATTTTTATTTTTGCTTGCAAATCAAAAGAAAAATGAGATGAAATTTTCGTATTATTTTTGACGAAAGTTGCTTAATTTTGTGTAATTGTTGCTTTGTAACCAAAATACTAATGTAACTTTTCTATAAAAACGCAGCACAGTGTATAAATTACGAATAAACATAAGTTTAAGAGGAAGCCTTGGACTTTTACAACATATTCTTTTGCCAACATTATATTTCGTCGATTTAAATTGATATTGGGACCCTACCCTATTCTGGGTATCAATTTAACACCTGTTGGCTGGCGGCCTGACTTCAATAAAACAGATTTAAATCAAAAGATTTCTTTCTGTCTTAAAACGAAGATTACAAATCACATAAAAGAGATGATCAAATGCAAAATGACTCTTTAATTAATTTTAAGCATGATTTCTAAAAAACTACTTTTCGTATTCCGGGTTTTTTGTCAAACATGCTTCATTAATTATAAAATGTGATATTATAAAATGTACGATATTATCCAAAGGCTATGCCATGATCCGAACGACGACATCAGTTTGGCATTGAATCAGTGTTTTATTGGTAATGGAAAGCAACCCCTGGAATACACAGCGTGAACTTCCCTGTAAAGCATTACCCACCGCTGTTTCACTTCATTTGATCAATTGAAGCTCTAGTCTGGGCCAACTTAACTTTATCCAAATCCGCGATACACTTTTATTTATCAGATACTTGACTGATATTTATATATCAGTGTTTCTTATTTTTAATGAAATAACAAACTGTTTTTCCTACAATAGAAAATTATTGATGTAAATCCTATCATCTCACAATAAATAAATAAAAAAAAAAGTAGTATTTTAGTAGGATAGTATAACACAATATCACAGCAAGTAAATCGTAAAATGACGTAAATAACAATCAATAAATATTCACTTGTAAAATATTTCTAACCGGATAGCATGTATTGTCTTTTGTATTGGGCCGTATATACCTAATGGAATCCTTAAGATTTGCAGATTCTGATGAATTTGTTTTACTTTTGGATAATGTATAAAATTGCACTACATCTGGTGAATTGCATTAAGCAAGATTCTTATATTTTTTTTATATATTTTCTCGATATTCGAACTGAGGGATAGAAACAATGTCAGTAATTTTGTTTCATTTAATATTTGATATTGTTATCATGTCTGCTTCGTTATTGTTGACAGCTTTCTTTCTGATGATGTTTTTATCGCGGTATAATTTTATTTTACTATTTTTTTATCGCTACTCTGATTATCAAATATAATAAGCGTACGTTTTATATTTGTATTCAACATTAAAACACATATATAAATAGCCAAAACAATAGAAAATTTCAAGTATCCGGATGTTTGGCTGATATTCATAGTGGAATGTACAGAGACCGGATAATTGAATTTTTTTATTTAATATTTTTTTTTTAACTATTTGTAAGTGAGATGATAGTTACATTTGAGAAAAAGTACTTTAAGAGAAATTGAATTTAATTTCTCTTAAAGTACTTTTTTCTCAAATGTAATTATTATCCCACTTATAAATAGCTAAAAAAAAATATTAAGTAAATAATTCAATTATCCGGTCTCTGTATATTCCAGTGTCTTAAACGTAATTTATCAGTTTACCTATTCTGTAATGTGTTTTATAATATCTGAAAATTAATTTTTATTTTATAGCCTGTAATTAACTTTTTATTAAAAAAATTTATATCTGAACATTTCTGTTTTAGTAATGTTGTTATTCTTGATACATTTTAAGACATTGATTGTTTTATTGCTCATTTAAGATTAAAATTTTAATTACTTTTTAAAGTATCGTAATTTTAAATAAAATAAATTAAAACTAATTACTTTATTAATATGATTCGTGAATATTCTAATTTTTTTCTAATGTTTCTATTTATTGTCGTAATTCTATTATTCCTTTTGAATTTTTCTAAATGTTAGGTTCTTCTCTTTTCTTCATAACTGATCCGTAACTGAATAAATGTCGTAACACTGACGTCATTTGAAACCTCATCCTGTTCTGTTTTTTCCAAACATCCAACGATTAATATTAACAATCCTTAATTTTTTTATTTTAATTTTGCAATTTTTCTGTTCTCTGATCTGAAGTATGATTTCCTCGTTTGACCTTAGAAAGGTTCTGTTTCGATTTGAATGAGTTAAATTTAGTTGGTATCTCAGAAACAAAACAAGCGGAAGTCACTCAGACACATTCAGAAAGCCTTGGAAGATCAATTCACACAATCTGAAATAACATAACAAAGAGAAGTGAAGTTTAAATTTCAGCATCCGTTATTTCAAATGTCATCTGCACTAAAAAATAAGATTTGTGATTTCTTGTATTCTTCTGGTGATAATTCGTACAAAACAATAATTTGTTTTGGTTGCCAAACCGAGTTTGTAATTTCTATTATCCCCCAACAAATTAGAAAATGGAAGTGAAAAATTTGTAAAGCATAATTTTTTAATTTAAAACAGTGTAAGTCAAATGGAAGTTGACGAAATATTGAATTAAAATTTAATTTAGGTTTTCTAATCCGAAGGGATTAAACTAATAATCGATTTATTATTCTAATTTTTCTCTTTTTTTAATAGAAAGACAGATACTTAGAAGGTTAATGACATTAAGTACAATGAACCTAGGATCAAACAGAAAGTTTATTAGATAATAAATTGGATTTTAACAATAAATACATTTTTATGGTTTTTAAAAATAATAATCTTCATTTCTTTTTTTTTTTAATATAATTTGATTTTAGTTTTTTTAATGCAATTTTTAATTTACTTTTTAAAGATTTGAAATCTTTTTATTTGTTGTTAGATTTCGATCTTTTAAATCTGCTGAATTTTTTTGTTTTAGAGTCCTGGATCGCTGCACCACAAGGACTTGTCGTCGAGCAAATATGGCAATCGGAGTTCTGTCTCCACAGCTCATATCTCCAGTGGGAAACCTCCCACAGGGTCAAGGATTACTCTTACACAGGCCGAGGTGATTAGCAGTTTTGTTTCTAAGAAAAATTGGATTAAATTTTAAATATCAAGTGGAATTAACAAAGTTACCCGCACTGAATTTGATTTAAGCAAATTCTGTATTTACAGTAACTATTTTAATTTTTTCTTGTAAATTTGTTAGATTTTTTTTTCTTTAAAAATAATATTTTTCATCGTCTTAAGGACAATTTATGCAGCTTCTTTTTAAATTATTGCCCTAAGTTTAATTAAAATTAAGAAAACTTATTGATATCAAAAATTTTATTTTATTTGCCTTAGAAATACTATTTTAGGCTTACTTGTAATTTTGGCTTAATTCTTTATTTTTATTGTAATCAATTTTCTACAGATATGCTACAAAGCGCTAAATTTAAAATTAAACTGCCAAATTATGTATTTTAAATTGGAAAAAAATTGTCATTTCAATTCATAACTTATTAATTTTTTGAAGCTCTCTGCTTATCTCAGTTGATCTACCTAGTACCAGAGATGCTGTATATATATTTATGTATATTTATAACCAGAATTCTTAACTTAAATCTATTCTTTAAAATAAGATGCTACTTTTGTCAAATAAGATCTTCAGATGTTATTTTTATTTGAGTATACAATGAAATTCCAGTAAAGCTCTTATTATATTTGTTATATACACATATATTGTATGTAACAATTTAAATCAGTGCTTCATAATAACGGTGGACGAATAGGTCTTATAGCTCCAGTTTTATATCAAGCGAGTTGATACTGTTTTGAACTGAAATACTATTCACAAAAGTTTAAGAATATTCTCTCCAAGTGATAATAAATTGTAAAAGGACGATGACAGTCAGTTTAAAGAAGTAAATATTAAACTGTTTAGGATCAATGCTTCTAAAAATTTTGATCGCTGCTATCTCACTTGCTTTCGATTTATATTCGCAAATATAATTTTTGTATTTTCAAAAAAACAAACCAGGTTTCATTATTAAGCCTAGTCCACACTTGGAAACTGTTTGCACACTGTTTCCTTTGATTTAAAACAGTTTGGAAACTGTTTCTAAGCAGTTTTCAAATTGTTTGAAAACACTGGAAACATATTTGGAAAAAAATCCTTTGAAAACATGTTTGTAGATGCGTTGGATCCAGATCTGCTAGTTGAGGTAGAGATGTTAACGAAGAGGACGTGGCTTGTGCACCGTATGTCGTGGTGGACTTTCTGCTGCAACAATCTAGGAAAAAACGCTGAGAGAAAATACGCCTGAGATTTCCTTGGAACCATCGTGGTTCTTATTCCTAATTTTATACTCACTTGTCAGATATATTCAGATGTAGTCATATCCAGGATTTTGGAATGGGAAGGATTGTGATGGTCGTTCCACCAAAACGAAACCATATTGACCTTTCAGATTGAGGGAAGGTTACAGACAAACCGATGAACTTTCCAACCAAAATAATAGGTCCAAAATCCTTTTTTTTCCATGCAAAGGAGGGCGTTCTAAACAAAGAACCTATATATATATATTCAAATTCAGGAACATTTTACGTGTGCTGAACCGAACTTATATATTCAAAAATAAAGCCTGCACACCTGCTTACTGACAAAAATTTAATTAATAAAAATAAAAATAAAATTTACACGACCTGGTTTCAGTTCCACATGAGGAACTTCTCAAGTGAATAGTATAAATAGTTGGGTTACTTTATATAAACATTAAGACATTGCTTGACTGGTGTAGACTCTGTGGAACATCTAAGAATTTGCATATGACGCTACATCCATACATCAACATATATACTTAAATATTTGTATAGGTTCTTTGTTCAACCTTCCATTCCCCTCCCCTTAGTACACCAAAGAGTACATAATGTCCCAAAGTATTTTACGAGACTGAAACTCCTCAATGAGTTTTAAAATCTTTTCCTGCATCCGCAAACTTTCAATAAAGAAAACGGATAGTTAAATAGATAAAAATGTAGGAGAAATGAGCAGCACAATGCAAAAGAAGACTGTCCAGGGAAGACGAATATTTCCCTAACTTGGTGGTTTGTTATTCATTTGGATACAACAATGAAAAACAAGAACCATTGGTGGGTTTTTTTCCTCCCAAAACTTCAGAATTTCTTTGTAAAATGTTTCCGAACAGTTTGCAAAGAATAATCAAACAATTTTGAAATATCCTAAAATCATTTACGATACAAAAGAAATATTTTTGCAAACAGTCTCCAAACATTTTTTTTTTTTGAAAATGTTTCCAAGTGTGGACGAGTTTTAAATGTTTTAAGAATAAACAATCTGTAACTAACGTAAGTTAACTTTCCTCCCGCCAAATATTCTTCTTTGATTGTCTCCGGATAAAGCCTTCGACTCATTGGATTCTGTACTTTGAATTTTTTTGCGATTCCTTAAATTTATATGAAAGGATTTGTTGATTTTGTTTCTTACAGAAGACGCTTACGACGTTACCGAACATCGGCGCCATGAAACTGTTGTCCCTGTCGAGAGGCAACCTTAACCAGGAGACGCCGAGGGTGGAGGGCATTGCAAGTACTGCGTTTAGCGCCAGTTTCCCAAGCCTCAACAACAATTACAGTAGTGGCAGTAATTTGAACAACAACAATAATACTCCTCTTCAGAGGCTACAAGAAGAGGGGGCTTCCACCAACAGCCCCTTTGCACTAAGGGGACAGAGCAATAGTAGAAGTGTACTACGACAAGATCCTTATGGAAGACGGCTTCCCCTTACGCCTAGCGGTCAGTCTATTTTATTTATTTATTTATTTATTTATTTATTTATTTATTTATTTATTTATTTATTTTAATAGAAGGATTTCTTTCAAGTATTGAAATAACAAAAGATCATTTAGTTAGCTTCTCCCTCTATCTCCTTTTTTGTGGAACAAAATGATTACTTAAGGTTCCTTTTAAAGCTCCAATTGTAGTTTTAGCAAGAATTTCACTAAAAATAGGAGAGTAAAGTCTTCTTCGGATAACTCAAATTATTTTAAATAAATTTATTAGAGCATTTTACATTAGGATATTTTCGAACTAATATTTATTATTCGCCAAAATTTGAATTGTGAGCCAAATGGTAAGCATTGATTGCGGGCTAGGGTTTGATCCCAGGCGAATATCGTTGATTTTTCCCAGATGAATCAAACGGATCCCAGCGTTCCCCCGGCCCTTTGTAGAATGGGTATCGGATTTCTTGCCAGAGAGTCTGAGGGACGATCACAAGATTATAACGCGGGTCTTACCATATTGGAAACTTTACTGCAGCACTCTGTGGAACTACGTAGGCCTACCTATCTTTGAATTAGAATCATTGGAAGCAGCAGAATTCCTGTATATGGACCAGTATAAGATCTTCGGAAGATTAAAAAAAATCAAATGTTGCTTTTAACTCAGCTTCCTACTTCTCTAATAAATGTCACTGTATCCATTTATACATACCACTAAGAATGGTAATGAAAAGTTTATGTTTCAGTAGAAGTGCAAGATGATCATATATTTAGAGTGATTATATATTTAGGTCATCATATATTTAGAGAATAAAAGTAAATTGTCTTTGATAATAGATATAATTTTTTTTTGTCACCCTATTTTCAATTTTGTGAAACTGTTTGTTAAGTCGTTAACGGTGTGTCTGTTTATCTGTCTTTCTATTTATGGTAATCATTATTCTTTATAATCATTGTAATAACTATTAATCACTATTAATTATTAAAACGATCTAATAGAAACACTTTAAACATAATAATCGTTGTTGAAATCCAATAGTTCAAGAATTACGCACTGTTTTTTTGTTAGTACTTTTGTAAAGCATTATTCCAATATCAAATCCAATTTATAAATACGTATATATTCCATTTATTCCGTTTTTTTGAAATTGTTGTTATTAATGTTAAACAAAATTTATCATTACGACGAATAATAGAAGGAAATCTTATTTTTAACTTATTAAAGCACATTTTTAGCTTTAAGCCATTGTTAGATATTATATTAAGAGCTATGATATTAGATAGCTGTACTATTAAAATTTATATATCATTAATTCATTATTAAAGTGACCTATAGAAGAAATAATTTGTCAACGTCAATAGTTTCAAGAAATATAAATGGATTTTATCGAAGTAACAATATTTTAAAAGAACAATTAGTTTTATTACTTCGTGAAATCCTTGCACTTTTCCCTAAAAAGAGATTAAAGTGTTAACTTTACAGGAGATATTCATCTTTTTTTTTCTGTCCTAATTATGGAATCTTTCATTTTTTCATCTTCTTCAATTCATTTAACATCAATTCTTTCTTTAAAATTGATGATAAAAAGACTGGTATTTTTAAAAGCAATTCCAAGGCTATTTCTTTTTAATAATCTGTTTTCAAAATCTATTTTTTATTTCAGAGGCCTTAAAATATTACAGCTCTAGTCTAACGGAATTTGAAAAGAAGGAAGTTGAACAGTATCCTGAGATCTGGTATTTAGGGTTGGACACCAAAAAGATCGAAGGCGAAGAAGGGGTCAGTCAGAATGGAGGCTACGATGATGAGAATGGCTCGTACAATAAGGTACAACATTTGGAATATTATAATGGATCTTTCATATAGATGATGATTAGACAATTGTTGGTTTCAGAATTTCATGAAAATTCCCGCGTTTGAGCTGCACGAGGGAGAAAATAAGAAAACAATCAGTGTTTTGAGAAAAAAAGAAAATATGTTTATTCACTCAATGGAATTTCCAACTGTAAATAGAAAATCCATCCAAAAAAAAAAACTAACTGAAAAGTTCAGTTTCTTCGTTCTTGACAACCTAAAGATTTACAATTTATAGATTCTTTTTGAATTGTCTTAAATAGTCTGAATTTTTTTCAATTATGATACCGAATTTCGTAAAATCCATTGAGCTCTTCGCATATTTACACTCTAATAACTTTCATTCGATTATAAACATAAATAAATATGGATGATGCTAAGAATAAAAATGCTAACAAAAATTACCTGGCTACAAAATATCCTGTATTTTTTTTTTCTTTTTTTGTCTATAATTCTAACAAATAAATTAAAAGAAATTCTTACTCTTTTTACTGTATGTTAACTCATAGGAGAACAGCTTTGGAACTTGTCTTGGCCCAAAGATCGACTTTTTCTTAGATTCAGTTTATCCTCAGTTGTTGTTTAATTAGAACAAGAGCCCGAATGTCAGTAAAACAACTGACTCTTATAGTGGAAATGGTTTCAGATGATTGAAGAAAATACTCCACCTGGTCACATCCTTCAGTCGTAAGCAAAACCTCCCAATTTCCTTTCTTTAGAGACGATAATGCTTGTTCTCATTAGGCGTAATTTATCAATTTCATTGTGTGTGAGGATATTCGAAAGATAAATTGGCCAACCAGATCTCCGGACCTAAGTTTGTTATAGTTTAGTATAGATAAATGAATCTATCGATATTAATCTCTTCTGCGGAATTAAGATAGCCTGCGAATTTATTTTAGGAAAGCACTTTGCTCCTCTTTAACATTTAATTTATACCGGATGCCGTCACAGAGGAATTTTGTTGTCTACAGATTTATCTACATTTAATTAGAATACGTAGTTGAAGGAATTGCGTGATTTTGGAAGGAAATATTATTGATTAGAAGCAATCTGGCATCTTACGTCAAAGGTTGACGATTTCAGTGAATTCGTTGTGTTGTTTCATCTTATCCTCTATATATCCAATGAGGCAATGACAACCTTATATTTTACTATTAAGTAACTTGCTCTGAAATTTTAAGAAACCTTCAGAAGAAATAAAGATGCGTCTTTGTTAAACTGGTGAAGGAGAAAACAAAGAAGAAGAAACAACCACGCCAGTTCTGGGAAGCGAACCCATATCCTAGTTTGATCATGACTTCGGGAAATGTGTCAATAGTATATTAATTTCTTACGTTACTTAAATAAATACAATTTCTCGATATTCTGATCTTTTGTTTTAATTTTGGACATTATTATGTGTGGAATTCTAATACAACATTTTCTATGCTACAGCGTCAGAAATTTAGTAATAAAATAATAAAAAAAAAAGTTGTTAAGAAAAGATATTCATTAAAACTCCTATTTTTTTTAATAACTAATGTGTATGTGTTTACTTATTTTCAGGTGTTACATGATCATATATCTTATCGCTACGAAATCCTTGAAGTAATCGGCAAAGGATCTTTCGGACAAGTGATTCGAGCTCTTGATCACCAAACCAATCAACAAGTGGCAATTAAAATCATCAGAAACAAGAAACGGTAAGAAACTTATTTTGAACTGTACTTGCAGTATCCTCTTTAATGAATCAACTTATATGTGGCATTATTTATTGACAATCGAAAGACTTGTAATTGAAATAAATTCGTTCTAATACACATACATCTATGTATATTAAAAGGACAAACACATTAATCCTTTTTCCCCTCTCGTTCATTTCAAAAACAGCAAACAGAAACCATTCTTTATAGTTTTATACTTATTCTACAGACAATCAATAGAGTGCAGGATGATAGAAACCTTAATTTAATTTAAAAAATATAGCAATTGGGAAAGGAAAATCCAAAGATCAGTTTAAAAATAAACAATGGAATTTCTCTTCCAGTTTGTGTCGTTTAAAGAAACATTATTGGACTGCACAGAACCAATTATCTGCATTGAACAAAAACCTAACAAGAAAGTTTCTGAATTATTCCACCATTGTAAAGAAAACAATGAATCTTCATTTCAATTCAAGTCAAAGATATACGGAGTGTTATTAGTTTTATATGATAAACAGATACTAAGCACGTGACCTCGAACTGATGCGCGCACCCGCAGAACGGCAGAAGTCACCCGGTGCCAAAGCACAGATAAATCCTTCTAATACTTACTAATTGTGCTAAAATATTTATTCGTTCATATTTTCGTCCCGAAAATATCCGCCTATTCGAAAGGGTTTTATAACAGCATTTTTCCTTGCTCAGTTCCGTTCTTAAAATATGTAAAGAAATTGAAATTCAAGTAAGCAAGCAAGTAATGCCGGAGATTATCCATTAGTTCAATAGGGTGGCATACATGACAAGACTTCGTCAACAAAACGCCCACGGAAACGGCAAGCCTCAAAATTAACCCAATTAGTGCTGCAATTGAATAGATGTCATAGCATCTATGGAAAACCCAACCAACACCGAAAACTATAGCTGACAAATTTGTTAATGGAGCCTAACAAATTTGACTCCACTGTCAATAAGTGAATTATCAAACGACTCGATACGAAAAAAAAAATGTGTCAAGACACAGGTTCAAGCACTCTTACTTCGACATATCCAGGAACGAAGAGGTACCTTTCTGATGAAAAATCGAAATTAGTTATGTCTCTTGATGGAGCTTGGGTTTATTAAAAAAATCCGGGCCATTTCATGCAGCCTCGTGACGAAAAAGGGCGCTCTAAGATTGTACGGCAATGCAAAGAGAGTTTTCCTAAAAGTTTTATGGATGTCTCTGATTTTTGTTATGAAGGTAAACTTTTGGTCCATCGTATTGCTTTCAATATCAAAATCAATGCTAATTATGATCAGGCTAACATCTTGAAACCACAAAGAAATCCTAAATCTGTACCAAGGCGATACAGATAAAGTCTTCATCCATTAGGACAAGACCTCAACTCATTCGGCAAAGTCTTCGATTAATTTCTGTCTTGAAAGCCGAGATCGAAATTCAGGCCATCCCCTTTACCTACATCCCAATCAAGTCCCCGGATGCCAACGTTCACTCGGAAAACGTCGATGCAAAGCCATTGAAGAGCTTTGGAAAATTACCTTTGACACTTTTCTTTGCAGTAAACTCTACTACAATGAAAACTTCGATGCAGAGCGATTATTAGGAATAATGGTGGTCACATAGAAAATAGTAGATGCTGGCGCTATGTTGTAGTTGCAGTAGTGGAGCGGGGAATCGCAAATGCACATGGGTAGCAGTAGCGCACGTGCAATATCTCGGGAATTAGACATGTCGTATACGACAGTGTGGAGAGTTCTGCGAAATATCTTGAGGTTTACTCCTATAAAATATCCCACAGTTAACAATTGGTTTCTGGTGATTATGATACGCTGAAAGCATATGCCTTGACATTCGTTGTTCGGATGATGGTGAATGATGCATGGCCTTGGCAATACTGGGCCTTGTGGGTGATGAGGTTCATTTCAGTTTGAATGGGCTCTAAAACCACTCATAACTGCCGTATTTGGCTACAGTAATCCACAAGTTCACCATCAAATTCACCAAAGGTAACAGTTTAGTGTGGCTTTACGGCATCCTTCATCACTGGTCCTTGCTTCTTTGAAGAAAACACAGCATCGGGACCAGTGCGAACGGTTCCAGATATCCCGATATGCTCTGGAGATTTGTAATTCCATCACTTCAACAGAGGAATTATGTTGACACCACAATCTTCATGCTACCCCCCCCCTCCACATAACTTTATCTGTGAAAACCTTCTACTGCGAACATTTTCGGACGAAGAGTAATTATGTAGATTATTTCTCTTGCATGTTTTGGAGCCTCTGTCTTTCATTCAACTTGACTAAAAACATTATCTATTACCTCATTTGATCCGTGTGTTATTAGTTGAATGTGGAGTCAAACATCGCAGACTTGTTTGCTACTAAATATGCAGGAAGCTTCTAGAAGACAACCTGTTATTATATCATTCGTATATGAAGTCTTCTTTATCAGATCTTATGAAGGTTCTATGTTGAGTTGGTGATTGATAAATTCATGTATGATTGCGTATAATAATTTCCTCACGAGGAATCTTCAAATAGACCAAAAATTTTAAATGTTTAAACTCTTCTAATAAATTCATTCTTATCTAATGCTGGGGAGATTTCTTTATGCCCAAATCACGCCATCATATTTTTTATCATTGTTTTCAATCATTGACCCTATCATTGAGATCTATGATCGTGTGATTTGCCTGTGTTGACCATTTTCATCATTGATTTCAATGATGAAAAAATTTAGGATCTGCTCTATTCGCGGCGTTGTTTTCTATGATACTCATTAGTTATTCTCCAATCACGGGCGGAGGTGCTGTGACGACAAGCAATGACCGTGAGGAGGAGGAGCGAATCAACTAAAGGAGCGCATTGTTTGAAATGTCGTGGGCAAGAGAAGCTGCGACAGTGCTTTTGGATTATTGGGAGCAACACCCTTGTTTATATATGACTAAAAGTAGTCTTCTCATATGAGTTTTCCGTCAAAACCTTTCAGCTCGACGCTGATTGGTTTTAACGCTCTACCAATCACACGCACTATTTCATCCTATATTCTTCGATCGTGTGATCGGTCACAATGATAGGAACACTTCACTGACATTTCAATGAAGCAAATAAATGATGAAAAATATGATGGTGTGATTTGGGCATTATCAAATAAAAGAGATTCTTTCATGTGAAATGATTAGAGGTCATCTTTCATGTGTTAATATTTCCTTCATTTCAAAGCTGAACTGAAGTCCTTCTTCTTTCTAAGTATGGAAGAAGGAAATTATGCAGGATATGGAATCTACTTTCATTTAATTCTCATTACACTTCTTTCACAGTTAAAAATTCAGTTCATACTACTTCACCCTATTATTTCTTTTCTTATTTATATTTTATTAATTAAAAATGGTCTTTTAATGAACAGAAGAAAGGCAATTTTTAAATATAACTGGTTTCTTTTATTTAGATAATATGTCAATCAAATCATAAATGAATTAAAAAATAAATGAATTTAAAAATTAACTAGCTTTTAACATCTTTGTCAATATTCTCTTTATACGAGATTCAGATTCTAGTACAACTTAATTAGAATTAAAATTTATTGAAGAATTGACTGGATATAATTTATTAGACAGTATTTTTCTTTTGATCAACCAATGATAATAACGGATAATCTGGGCACAGTTTCTCTTCATATTTTTTCTTTCTCTTTGTTAATTTTATTTATTTATTAATTTCGTGGAATTCAATTGAAATTTTGTTTCACTTTTTTGTCGCATTTCGTGAATAAAAACATAATTCTCAATAATTAATTAAGAAAAATCTTTTTCCTAATTGCGTCATTCAATATAAATAATTGATAGGAAAATAATTGCTTTATTATCTGTTTTCAGTATCTTTTTCCGATTTCTTTCTATTAATAAAGATCTCTTTATCTTTATTAATTTCTTTCTTTTAATAATATAATCTTGAGGAAAAAAAAACAAAAAAAAACCAGTTAATTTTCAAATAAACATTTTTTAATTCATATGTAGAATTTACACGCTAATTCCATTAAAAAAATTATTTACAATTAAAATTAAAAATTAAATAATCCATTAAAAAATTAAATAATCCATTAAAAAAAGTTCCTGTACAGTTTCGGGGATAACATGATCCCCATCATCAGCAAGATGGTTTTTCTGTGTAATGTATTGGCATTATAAAGAAAAAAGTTAATTTATTCAAATGATTTAGGCCAATGGTGTGATAACTTGATGAACTATTGCTGTCAGTGATGACGTTGTCAATGACGTGGATCTTGGAGTTGTTGATTCTTGTTTTGGGTTGAATGGGATGTAGAATCGTCTATGTTGATTAAGGAGGGCCATTTTTCACTCTCACTTTTGTGTCGTCTTTGTTGTCTTAGTTGGCTGTCTTGATATTTTTTTCTACTTGAACTTTTAACTTTCTCTGCAATAAAATATTTGAACAATATTGTTTTATTTTATTATTGGATAATCTAGTATTATATGAATTTGACAACTGAATTATTATAGATTCTTTTAATTGTAAATAATTTTTTTAATGGAATTAGTGTGTAAATTGTACATATGAATTAAATATTGTTAGAAAACACACGTTAAAAATTATTCTAAATAAACATTTCGAAGGATTAACATAGTTCAACAAAGTCTGTAAAAGCCTTTTTTGAAGCTGAAACCAAACATTCCTTTCACAAACAGACGATTAATTTGGACTAAAATTGATGTCCCTCTGTTATCTGGTTGATCTTTCAAATTGTCTGTGATTTTCATTACTAATATGCTTGGGCTCTTTTAATATACATTTAAAAATATGTTCTGTGCTATCTCTGAATGATCAAAAAAATTTTTTTTATTAATAAATTATTAAAAGCTTCATTTCAAATTTCACATTGATTATTATAAGCGTTTAAGAACATTGAGCCAGTTATTAAAAAATAATTTTTGCTAATTTTTTTTTTTTATCGCTCCATTTATTTATATGTTACCGGTATTAAGTTATTGATGATTAATATCTTTATTCCGTGATATACATAAAAATTAAGTTAAAATTCGTACCCGTGCATTGATTCCTTAGAAACAAAATCCAAATAATTATAAAGGTTAATTTCGATAAATTAGCTCTCAGAGTCAAAAATGAATTTTGAAGACAAAGACAATGTTGTTGTATATGAATTTGAAGACGGTAATACAGTAAAACCTCGCTAAGTCGTCACCCGGATAAGTCGTCGTTTTCCTTTGGTCCCGAGAAGGTCTCATACACAATAATGTACCCTCCTTTACCCGTCACCAAATTTAATTCTACTCCGGATAACTCGTCACCCTCAAAAATGGTCAAAAGCATCTTTCTTTTCCATTTCGCATTGTTCTGACAGGGTTCCCTTATTTTATTTAATATTAATTTCAGAATAAAGATTTGTTTAAAAAAAATTAAATGACAAATATTTCTTCAATATTTTTTTAGCTAAAATTTATTCGTTATAGAATAGACCTATATCAATAATAAAACTGTGAAAAAATAAAATTCAGGTAAAAAAGAATTTGCTTTACAATTTTAATATTTTTTTAAAAATATTTTCGTTAAATTTTATTCATAACAATTTAAATTGAAATTTCATTCTGAGAAAGTTGAAATTCAATTTTAAAAAAGAAGTTTTCATTTTTTTGTTTATTTTCGTTTTAAAGTATTGTAACTTACGATTTCTTTTAAAATTACAAATAGATTGCTTCTTTAATAATTTTAATTTCTATCTGTTCGGTCTTTTTTTTTTAAAAAATTGCTAAAATATACAATAGAAATATATTGCGATAGCGATTACGAAAATTCGTATTGTTTACATCGGGAAAAGAATCATGTGGGCGCGGAGGGATACTTTCAGATGCTAGGTGAGATGCCACTTGGTGTGATTTGGCTCCGTAACTATTCCTGTATATCAGGTTAAGTCTGTTTTTAGTATAATTTTTAAGTAATTTTTAAGGTTTGTTATCAAGGTCGTAAAGTCCGACGGTGAATGAAGATCCAAGAATGCAAAACAGGTTATAGATTGTCCTTTCCTGGGTGACCGCTAATATTGAAACAGAAGAGAACCGACCTCTTCTCTTTCAATGTTAGCGGTCGGCCAGGAAAGCTCAATCTATAAGCTGCGTTGCATTCTGGGAGGATCTTCATTCACCGTAGGGACTTTAGTGTAGCTTTAATGTCAAAATACAATTAAATTAAGTAGAAACTAATGTTACGATTACAGAACGATTTCAGTGAAAATTATTGTGGGGGTGGGGGGCGATGAGAATTGTGATTGAGTCTCAAATACTAAAAGGTTGAGAAACACTGATATAGGATATTTTATTATATTATATTTAAAAATAGTAAGGAAGTAAATGAGAATACATTAAGCAATTTATTATGAGCTTTTTATCAATATTATACAAATTATAGCTATGACAAGTTCTGTATAAAAATATTTCAAAATTAATCTTCATGATGTCCATGTCTTGCTTCTTGGTAAATGCTCGATCTTCAAATGCAGTCGGACCTCTAACGAAGTCGCTAAATCCCGAAAAAAAAGTTAATTATATGGAAAATTCGTTAAATAGAGATTCACCTTTTATTATTCAATATTATTAAAAAAAGTAATAATTTTAATGACAAAGCATACATTACCACATGCCTACTTAAATTTTACTAATAAAGTCTATTAATTTTGTTTGAGTTATTTTTTATTTTTTTTTAAAAAAAGTATTTTCGCTCTTAGTACGTTTCATCTCTCCAATGCACCAAAAACCTCTTCGGTATTTTCTTCAAATTGAAATCCACGTCGAATTGTTTCAAATGATTTTAGCATTTCATTATACGAAGGTTTTTTTTTTTTATTTCAGCATCATGATCATTACCATTTTTATCATCTTCATCGCAATTCGTAGCTGTATTGTTTTTATTTTTCACACTGTCTAAAATATCCGATTCAGTTAGTGTTTCCGAGGTATCAACTTCAAAACCAAATGAAAGATAATCATCAATTAGCACATCAGCGTTAATTTCTTCTTTTTCCCTCGGCTGTATCCACATTTCTTTTATTTTCTCTAAGAGAATATTAATAATTTAAAAAAAAAAAAAAAAAAAATATGATACCACGAAAAAGTTCGTTAAATAGAAAACGCACTTCGCTATTTGGAGGTTATTTTACGAAGAAATTAACAAAATGTTCTTGGTTCCAAAGAAAAGTTCGCAAAATAGAGGTTCGTTAAATAGAGGTTCGTTAAATAGAGGTCCGACTGTATCTTATTGTAATAAGCAAATCTAAAGTTTATTTTTCTGAAGATATTTAAGAAATAAATGAAAACTGCACTCATTTCCACACCACCCAAGAGGTAGAGTGCTGGGCGCGCTTTTTTTATCACGTGCTGTCCCCATCATCAATAACGAGGGTCCACTACCGATGAGCAAAACGCCATCATTCTAAGTAATGGGTGGTCCCATTACTCAGAACAACGGCTTCCTAAACACTGGCAATGAAACCCTACGAAATCAATCATAGGCCTAATGCACACCTGACTAACAAATTTAAAAGCTAAGTGAGTTATGCATCCACCGTGTTAGTAAGAAAAAAAAAAAAAAAAAAAGAAGAGATTTAAATCAAATCGCGCTGTTAGCCTACTTCAAAGGACACATAACTCCTAGGCTAAGGGAGGGCTCTGCGACCCGGGGATTCCAACCCAACACGACGACTATCACCACCACCTTTACAGACCCGACTCCAACGCGATGGTGACACGACTCCAACGCGATGGTGACACGACTCCAACGCGATGGTGACACGACTCCAACGCGATGGTGACACGACTCCAACCCGACAGACACAACACAAAACACTAAACTAAAATTGAACTATACTACTAAACTAAGCTAAATTGAGTTATGCGTCCAGTGTTAGTTAGTAAAAAAAAAAAAAAAAAAGGCTGGACAACACAGGAAAAGAAATTGAAACAGCCATGCCACTGCCGGGATTCGAACCCAGGTACTGGCCGCTACGGCTGGCCGCCGCCAAGACCGCACGACCATGCCAGCACGGCAATCGCGCTGTTAGCCTACTGGAAAAAAAAAAAAAAAAAAAGGAAATCGCGCTGTTAGCCTACTGCAAGGGATGCATAACTCCTAGGCTACCAGGGAGGGCACCCGACAGGGGATTCCAACCCAACACGACGACTATCACCAACACCTTTACAGACCCGACTCCAACGTGATGGTGACACGACTCCAACCCGACACGACTCCAACGCGATGGTGACACGACTCCAACGCGACACGACTCCAACGCGATGGTGACACGACTCCAACGCGACACGACTCCAACGCGACACGACTCCAACGCGATGGTGACACGACTCCAACGCGACAGACAACACAAAACACAAAACACTTACTAACTAATTACATCGCTAATTATAGCCGATCGGCTTTACAATTCTATTCATTTCCTCCTAGGAGGATAAAAAAAAAAAAATGGATGGTCTGGGATCGTAATTTGATCCTGAAAAAGAAAAAAAAAAAAAAACAATGAACAAAAATAAAGCAGTAAATATGAAAGTACTTTATGATATATCTAAACTTTTACATTCAGTCTTTACGTTTCAAACAAGAATTTAAATTAATTGAATAGCTCGGATTAGCAATTTCAGGTAACCATTGTATGAGTAATTCAAAATTCAGAAAGATATTCAAAATTCTAACTTGGAGGAAGTACTTTACGGGCCATCCATTAGACACTGAAAAGAAACATTCTCTTCTTTGAGAGAAGAACACTCGTCTATATCAGTACGTCAACGGACAGCTCTCCTGGAGTGCTGTCGAACGGTGTATGTCACTGGTCCCGCAAATTGTTAGTTAGGTTAGATAGGATTGGATAAGCTTAGATTACATTCAATTTAAGTCTATGGAAACTGTTAAACCATAGGTTTGCGAGAATATATGACCTTCACATCAACCCAGACATAAGCGGTGTGGTCATCGGCGAGTGGGAAAACACAGAGCTCAACTTATGTTTCTAGTGCTTCAAAATAAAAACCTTTATCTTATTATTCACAATTTTAACCCTTCTACAAGATTTCAAGCTAAATTTTTGTAGTCTATAATTGGGAGTAAAACAAACAGCGTTTTCCTATGTTTCTTACAAAAATTAAAAATCCTACAAATCTTTCAAGTATAGAAAAGTATTTAATAATAAATATCTAATTCTCTTTGTAATCTATTCTTATATTAACAGCTCAGTTTGTCACCATAACCTTTACTGGCATCAAAAGGTTAAAATAAGTAAATATAATATAATATTTAAAAGTCCCTATCTTCTGCAGATGTAAATAAATTTGCTTTTGTATTGGAAAACAGTTGATATAAAAACCAAAGAAAAAATATTATACAAATATTTAGATAAAAATATGTACAATAGCTATTATTAAATTAATTTAGATTCATCTGTTAATTATCGGAATAGTATCTTGGGGGAGAACTCATATTCCTTTTTACCTAAGCTTCTTTATAATTTCTAATGTCTAAGTTCCGTTGTATTTCTCTAAACCTAAAGTGAATTGTAAGGAGTTTTGTATTATTTCCTTTACCGGCCATTCTTTAAACTCGTGGAACTCCTTAGAAATCCAATGAAACCCTTCTCTTTCCTTTTACTCCCCAACGAATATCGTTTCTGTAGAATTCCACTTGTGTTACGTTGCCGAACGTAATGGAAACAATAACAAAAACTACATTACATTTTTCTGTATCTTATCAATTGCAATTGACTTTTACTTAAGTATCTGTGTTTCCGTATCACCCTTGTCTGTTTTTAATTGTTCCCGGTTCCAGTTGAAACACGCATATACTGTAAACAAAACCCGTCTATTATAAAAATTCTGTGGAAGGAATGAATATCTAATAGCCAATTTGTAGTTCATTGGGTCAGTGAAAATAAGAATACCTTGTGGGGGGAGATATCCCCGCCAATATCTGCCGCATTATTTTTTTTTTTTTTTTTTTTTTTTTGTTAATTAAAACCAGTTTTGCTGCATTGCTTAAGTTCCCAATCACCCCTTGAAAATCAGCTGAGAATTTGAGGAAAACCAACGAAACCATTAGTTAAGTTTTTTTTATCTTCCCACAGAAAAAAAAAAACAGAAACCAATTCTTTCGTTGGGAATCACAAAATTCCCGACCGATATCTCGGTTGTTTCCGAGAACAAAAACAATGGCCGCAAAGCTCCCTCCCCCCCCCCTCTTTTCCTATTTTAAGCTACTTCAATTTATTAGTGAAATAAGGAGCGTATATGAAATGCAAGTAAATATTGATTATGTTTAGGAATAAGTTGTAACATAAATGTATAAATATCTTCTTACATTGTTGTAGAATACTAAATTCATTTATTTGTGAATTAGTAGCTTAATTAAATGTTCCTTAATTAATATGAATTTTCAATAAATCTATATAAAAATCCTGTTTTTGACCTCTTAGCATTATTTGACTTGCTGTTAACTTCTCAATAATTATTTCAAATAATAAAACAACCGTAACCACCCACTATTACCCTCAATTAGAGCAATGTAACATCTTACCTCAAAAAAACAGACCATCGATGATTTCCTCTGCAAAAGGGTTTAAATACTCTTCCTTGAACAAACAAAGGTTAAACAAATAGCCATCACAACCAACAATTCTTTGGTTTTATTTTTGCACAGAAATTATGAAATATATGAAGCGTCCCAGAGAACTTTGAAATTTTAATTGTCTTGGTAATAACCAAATCTCCATAATCACGTGATTTTCAAGTTTAGATCCATCGGAAGTTAAGTTACCCAGAATTCAGCAGTTATCATAACTTTGCTGAGAGAGGATGTTGGAGTTTCTGCATTTTAAACTTATAGGTCACATAATCATCTTCCATCATCTTAATGTTGTTTTTTTTTGGTCTTTTTTTTTTAAATAAATGCCCCCAAGCAAATTTATTACGCATTTAAATTTTATATATTTTTTTTTTCAGATTCTCATTTTTTGATATACTTATTTTTTTTTAAATGGATTTCATAATTTAGGATATAAAGCATTGGTCCTCTTTATTTTTTTTATAATATTCCAAAATGAAACTAAATTTTCAGAAAATGATATTTACGTCAAGCCTAAAAGAAATCGACATATTACATTTTAAATTTTTGATAGTTATTTTTTTCTTGATATATTTTTGGAAACAAATGTTTCTATTAACTTTCCGAGAAAAAATAATCTAAAAAAAAACATTCAATTTTTTTACTGAATCAAACAATCATATATAATACATATAATTGTTATAAATTCATTTGGGTCACATTTTTTTTAGTAAACAATATTTTTTCACATGAAAAGGGACTACTCGATTGACAATTATAATTTAAGAAATAATCGGCATCTTACATTTCCATATTAATTCTTTCTATATCTTATCGATTTTGGTCAATTTTTTAACAAAAACTCTCTAAACTAAAAAAAAAAAAAAAATCAACTGAAGAATAAATTAATTACAAATCTTATAAATTAAAAATAAATTGTTCAAATATAAAGCAATGACATTTATTCTTATATTTTACTTTTGTTGATAAATGTATTAGTTAATTGAGGTTCTTTAATACATTATTGGCTTATCATTTTCTACACCCCCTACAATGGAGCATTGTAGACTTAATCTTTCAATTGGATCATCATCTCAGATACTAAGTTCAGTTCCATAATGTTACTTACATTCGTTTCCTTAATATAATCTGTGAATTTTATTTTTACAAAGGAAAACAAATGAAAAATCTAATCATTGAAAATGTCCATTTTTATCTTTTTACATCCGTTTGAATTCTAACGAACATATATCAAACAATATTTGACTGAGTATTAATAACAATATTCTCTTTGATGAGAAAATTATAATTCAATAAATTAATACTGGTAATGTGAATTATCGTTATTTCACGAAAAAAAAATGAAAATTCCTCCACCCCCTACCCCCCCAAGCACGCAAGAACATTTCCCACTGATTACACGATTTAATTATCAACATTATTTATTTTTTGATAGTTATCAGAAGTCACCTACTCCGCGAAATTCAACGGAACATTTTGATACTTAGTTGATATTTTGTATTAATTATATGAAGTGAACTGGGATTACGGCCCCAACGCACCTTTCTGAGTCCGTCACCGAGGAAGTTTGGCTGGCTGATGAGTCCTAAAAAGGACGAAACGGCCCGTCCCAGTCTCTTCCCGGTGGCGAACTCAGGGTGCGAATCCTTTTCTCTCTTGTTATTTGCATTGTGCCTTCTTTTTTGCTATTTTCATTGTAATAGCAATTTCTAAATATAAAACTTTAATTAAAAACCTGAAAGAAAAGAAATTTAATTCAACTATGATAAAGAAAAAAAATCCTCCATCATCCTTGGTACCAAAAGGATTATTTTCCCCCAAGTAGCAGCTACTTGGTATCAGGAGCATAATAAACATAAGCTAGAATATTCGAAAAATAAGGTACGTAACTTTAATATAAAAACAAAACTACACTTTTCAATAACATACATAAATATATACAGTAAAACCTCGTTAAGTCGTCACCCGGATAAGTCGTCACTCCGTTTAAGTCGTCGTTTTCCTTTGGTCCCGAGAAGGTCTCATACACAATAATGTAAAATAACCCTCCTTTACCCGTCACCAAATTTAATTCTACTCCGGATAACTCGTCACCCTCAAAAATGGTCAAAAGCATCTTTCTTCTCCATTTTGCATGCCATCGTGTGTTGTCTTTTCAGCCCACCCCTTCACTTTAAGAAAGCCAAGCCTTTACGGGGAATTTTCGACCACGCCTGTCACTTCATTCCTTTCCTACCCCTTCAGGTTCTTGGAATCTCGCTGCTAATCATTCAAAGCACAGTTCTCGCTGCGACTCTGTCGAGTGTGGACGTTTTTCTTTACTGCTCCTGAGTGTGACTTCAGTTCATAGCGAGTAAGCCCCGCTATAGGGGCTATTTTTTTCTCTTGCAATTCCGTGGTTCGATTCCGTTTTTAACATGTCAGGGAAACGAAAACTTACCTCGGTATCTTTTAAAGAAAAAAAAAAAACAAACTTAATTGCACTTTTTGAAAAATCAAATGTTTCGAAAACAGCTTTTGCCAAAGAACACCATATTCCCAGGATTACATTAAATGATATTCTTTCATCGAAACAAGTAATTGAAGAAGCTGACTGCAAAGACAAAAGAAAGAGAATGAGGAAATCGAAGTTTGACGAGATCGATGGCTAAAAGATGCGAGATCGCAGAATGTGCCGATTTCCGCCATGATTCTCAAAGAAAAAGGCATGAAAATTGCTAAGGAGTTGAACATTGAAGATTTCGGCGGCAGCAATGGTTGGCTGGAACGTTTCAAAGACAGACATTACCTTTCTTTTAAAACGATTAAAACGTGATAACTACAAAAAGTGTTTTTTTTTTATTATTATTTTATTTTCCACTTATTCATTTGCTTATGTTGATTTCTGAAAAACTTTTTTTTCTCACCGAATTCTACAGCAATTCATGAAAATACTGTATTTCACTGTTTTTTGGGGTTTTTTTTTCAAAAATTCCCACTCCGCCTAAGTCGTCACTCCGCTTAAGTCGTCAAAAATGTTTGGTCCCTTGAGTGACGACTTAACGAGTTTTTACTGTATTAACTTTAAATTTAAAATGCTATTTTGATTTAATTTAAATCGAATTGTATTAAATTGGAAATTAAATATTCTGTTACAGCTTGATTTATTTTTTAACATGTCATCTTTCACAAAAATAAATTTGTGTAAATATTGGTTTTGTTTATTTATTTATTTATTTATTTATTTATTTTAAACCATTTATCGCGAAGATTTAATTTGGTTTCGCTTCTTTCCGCCAGAGGGTATTCATTAGATTTCAATAATCAATTTACCTTCGCTGCTCTCATGAGAACGTAAGAGATAATCAAATTATTTTTTCATAATGAGAAATGATTAATATTCAAGATTTATTCCCAATAATGCAAAGCTTATTTCCTTGAAGACCTGCTGAGAGTCTAGAAGTTATCGATTGTTCCAGAAATAGGGAAGCTCGCGTTACCACATCTGCCCTAAAAATAAGTCGAGCCTTTTCAGCAAACATTCACGAAGGAAATTCATTACAAAATTCAAAAGACAGAGAGAAAGTGCTTATTTGTCTTGTTC
Organism: Thereuonema tuberculata; assembly: GCA_023159025.1. Taxonomy (NCBI): domain Eukaryota; kingdom Metazoa; phylum Arthropoda; class Chilopoda; order Scutigeromorpha; family Scutigeridae; genus Thereuonema; species Thereuonema tuberculata. The sequence continues at coordinate 11,276,624 of JAFIDM010005346.1, forward strand.
TTATTTTTTTTAATTACTTAAAGCTATTTTAAATGTACCTCGCGATTTAAAATTCTTGGCAAAAAATTGAGAGCTCAAAACTGCCGAGAATTTTACACAAATAAAGAAAAGAAAAGTAACTGTAAATGTTGCAAAATTTCAATGGCGAAAGAGATGAGTCAATCTTCTAATTCTGTTACATTGGGAAAGTTAATTGCTAATGAAACCGATAGATGGCAGTAGAGCTCAGTTACAACACATTTGTTATTTGGTAAGATCTTATTTGAATTTACTTTTGTGTCTTTATTTGAATTAAAGTTTACTGTTTATTTTGTTTGTAGCCTACATTCAAAGGAAACATAACTTAATGTAAATGTTATGTTTATACAGTATTTATTTGACTGCTAACAATTTTTGACCATTTAATAGATTTTCACGAAATTTGCTATACCCGAAAGTTAAATCTTTTAAAATCGTTAAGCTGTTGTCTTAATTAATAAGAGAAATGATGGCGAGACAAAATCTTCGTCTTTGTTAGAACGAAATATCAATGTACTTTTTTTGCCGTGTTAATTTATTTAAAAAAAGTAGGTTTCAAAGATTTTTGATGATTTCCATGTTTGTTTATTTTTTTACTTAATCCTAAATCAATAATCCTAAATCTCCACTCACTTTTAACAGGACTTTGTTCTTAAATTTATTAAAGAGAAAAAAAAAAACGTCACCATTGATAATGGCTCCTTCTGATGCTTATTGGTTGCTGAAAAACCTGATACCATCCTGGTGTCGAATGAAGGACCTTCCAATTCTGTGATTAGTCTTCTTTCAGCGTCCATTAGAGACTATTAGAGAATTGACAAGAAAATTGTTCTCCAGTGAAATCATTTGAAATAAGACTTCAAATCTTTTAAAGATCAATTGGAGTAAGTCAATCATCTCCCCGTAAGTCGACGAGGCAGCTTTGAAGATAAATTTAATAATTAAAAAAAAAATCCCTTTCCCTAATGAGAATGAGAATGAGAGGATGTTTGTGGTCAAACAATTGTTAGTCAAGCCACGATGCTTCGCCCTACCTTTCTCATTTGATGGAAATAAACTGTTGTTTTATTATTTCATCTTCCAGATGTGGTAGAGTGGTCTTGTGGTCTAGGCAAAATTCGGTAAAGGTGTAAAATATTTCTTTCTCTCAACCTCTCCATCTAGAAGTTGTAGAAATGTTCTGATGCTAGATATTGTCTAAATCTTTCTTGAATTTTAGCTGCCTTTCCACTATCTTTAGGTCTGGAGAAACAACAGTCCTCTAAGACATTGCTTGCTTAAGGAATATCTGCTGATAAACTTAATAAGTTATTTGAACGTATTACCATAAATAGATAGATAGATAGATAGATAGATAGATAGATAGATAGATAGATAGATAGATAGTGACATTTTGCTTTACCTTGTCTTGCGTAAATTATTTATTTCACTTTGACGTTTCGCAAAATCTTTTTTCTTTTTGTAATAATGTAATATTTTATTATCTGAAGTTATTTGATCAGCAATTGAAGCTAAAAACATTCAGGCATTGTTAGGTTGTAAAAGCGATTCACTCCTGACCAAGGATTTCCAGGATTCATAACAATATAAAGGCCTAATGTTGTGAAATGTTGAATAATAAAAAGAAAAAGAAGCAATCGATATTTTATTTATTTATTAGCTAAAGATTTGATACTGCTTTTTTTTTGTTTTTGTTTTTTTTTTAAATATAGAAAAAGTATTTTTGGAGAGGGGTTTAAGAATATATTCCTAAATGTAATACTGTATACTAAGTGTATACTAACGTGGTAACTAAATGAGGGAAAAATATATGATAAAAATGTATTTAGTAATTAGATATAGTTATTTGTCTGTTTGTTTATTTCAGGTTTCATCATCAGGCATTGATTGAAGTGAAAATCCTCGATCACTTGAGGAAGACAGATAAAGATGGACAACACAATATCATTCATATGTTGGATTATTTCTATTTTAGGAATCACTTATGTATTTCCTTTGAACTCTTGGGGTGAGCAGTTATTTTTCTCTTTTTTTTTCTAAAATTCCGATATTGTTAGTTCCTTTCATCATGTTATTTTATGACAAATCAAAATGACTGGAAGAAAATTTTTAAAGATAAATTTTAATTTTTTTTAATATTAATAACATAAAATACAAATATTTAAATGTTAAAATACTATTTTGTTAAAGAAAAAAAGGAAATGGTAAAAATGATCAAATTTCAACCTTATAATTTTCAGTCATAAGTGAAAATAAGTGGTTTTTAAGTTACTTGTTTTCACATTTTTAATTTCGTTGCTTAATTAGTTTCATATTCAGGCAATTAAAATAGCTCATAACTTTTCGTTTTACTCATATTATCATTATTTAAATAAGTTATTATTTACATACTTTTTTCATTTGCATAATGTAGCGAATAAACAATAATTCATGCTTAAAAGATTCCTGGCATCTCTTCCTCCTGCGCCTGGAAACAGGATAGAGACTTAATGCTTTAATAATAATAATAATAATAATAAAGAATGTGCAACGGAAGAAATGCTGTTATTCCCAAAGTTATTAATAATATCCACTCGCTTTTACCTTCTCTAATATCTAAAGCTGAAGTTAGATTTTTCTATTCCATTATATTTCGCTTAGATGTAGTGAATTACCTTATTATTCTTACTAAAGAGGAATTACATGATTTTTCTCTTAATTTTAGGCTTAATTTATACGAATTAATAAAGAAAAATAACTACCAGGGTTTCAGCATAAGCCTCATTCGTCGATTTGCTTATTCAATAATTCAGTGCCTGAGATTATTACAGAAAGAAAACATCATCCATTGTGATCTCAAACCAGTAAGTATTGATCGTTAATTATTATTAATTGTTAATAATAAAAATTAATCGCTATTTCTTCATTTACTTTCTTTGTTAACCATGTAACGAAATGAAATCGCTTTCAGTATTTTTAATAAGTGATGTTATTTGCAGGAGAACATTCTATTGAAACAGAAGGGCAGTAGTTCAGTGAGAGTGATTGACTTTGGCAGCTCGTGTTACGCCAATCAAAGGATTTACACCTACATCCAGTCACGCTTCTACAGATCCCCAGAGGTAATGGACAGGAAATCAATTCGATTTCTTGGAAACAAACTGAGAATGGACAGTTTGATTATGACTGTTTCATTTTATTTATATTGAAAAATCTATTTCTAAACTTTTTCATTCTTCCATTCGTTTTTATGATTAAATACTAAGAAAAAACTAGTTTTGTTTTGGAATAACTCATTTATTTAAATAACAACAAAACAATGTCAATATTAACAACAACTTAAACGGAAAAATAAAATAAAAATCATTAGCCATATTCTTTATTCAACGTTGTAATATTTGATTTCTATTTTGTAAGAAAATATTGAATAATTTGTTTTTGCATAATTATTAATATTTTACTTTTTTAGGGAAATACTTTAAACCCTGCTGAATCTCCCTATTAATTTTATTTAATCTTTTAATTAGTATTGTAATATTTAATTAATCTAAGATCACTTTTTAGCAGATTTTTTAAGCCTCTCCTCCCTCTATCAGTACTTCAAAACATCTTTGTTTCTACTCAACCCTTCATATTAAAAGAAGGAAAAAAATATGGACACAATTAAAAATGCTTAGAGCTGAAAGCTTTATTTTTCTAATTTTTGATTATAGATTTTCATTGTAAATTGAAATGTTCTTTCGTAAAGACAAAACGTGTGTTTTAATGTATCTACGTCCTTACACTAAATATCATTCGTGTGATGATACTCGAATTATGACATCAACGTAATAACAATAATAAAGCCAGTAAATGTCGTTTTCACTTTACAGCAGATGGAACTGCAAATATGGAATTTATTGAAATTGGAAGTTTCTTTCATGTGCTTCGATTTTTGTTGTCCCAGAGGTGAATATAGGAAAAGAAATATAATTAAAAATGACTTATAAATAAAATTAAATATAAATAAAAGATTTATAAACAAAAGATATAAACAAAAGATTAAAAGAGGGGAAAACTCTGGATTTAAAACTTTTTGGCTGACAGTTTTCTAAGATGGAAGCATGTTCTTCGAAATTTCTTCACTTCTGCCCCTTCAAAAGTTAGGAACCAGTAGTCTATAGATGTATATATATATATATATTTTTTTTTTAGGCATCAAAATTATATTTATTATTGTGTAGATTAGATTGTGTAGGCTATTTTTTTCCCTCTACTATTTAAAGGTTTCCTGAAGGGTTGATATATTTAATATATTATTGTCATCTTGCTTTATGTCTTTTTGAAACTTTTAATTATTTCAGTACATCAGAGGTTCTCAATCATCGACGACCACTGTAATAATTTGAACTTTCGCAGGTGAATGCAAAGGTCAACTAAAATTATTATAAAAGTTCAAATTTATGCTTAATTTATGCTTATTAAGTGGTTGTAGAAGGTTTGGGAATGAACGCTCATTGGAAGAATTTGCCTCCTTTCACATTGGACAAAAATGTCCTTCTCCGTTTCTTTGATAGAGATCTAATATTTCTTAATAACAAACAAAAGTAGAATTAATCTAATGAATTCACAGTTTAGGGAAAACTATCTTACTGAATTTTTTCTCATTAAAAAAGCTATATGAAGAAGATTGTTTATAATTAGATTACATTCAACATAAATTAATCAAGTTTTTAAAAAAAAAATAGATTTTTAAGATTCCGTTTATTCAGTGTTCTATTTCTTATGATTTCTTAAGATTGAATTGAAGATTATTTTATGTATTTCATAGACACAGCATTTCTTCAACAGAAACCACGATAGAAATCAAGAAATCTGTTAATTAATATTAAAGCTTAGATCTGATCCGAAAGAAATGTTCATACGGATCCGATTCACACTGTTTATTCTATTTAATAAAGAAATGATCAGTTATAAGTTAGATAACTTTTTATGTTGTGTTAATTAATCTCTTTCTTCTCAGGTGATTCTGGGGCTTCCGTATGGTATCTCCATAGATATGTGGAGCCTTGGTTGTATCCTGGCTGAACTGCACACGGGCTGTCCTATTTTTCCAGGGGAGAACGAAGTGGAACAGCTGGCTTGCATCATGGAAGTATTGGGTCCTCCACCAGATAGTGTCCTAGCGACGGCAACGCGGAGAAGGCTCTTCTTCGGTGAGAATAATTAAAACTGTAATATTCATCCAAGAAAATGCGTAAAATAGTCAAAATAAGTTATTATAATTCTGCCGTTTAGTTAAAATGTAAGAATTTCGATTGAACTAAAGTTGTTTGAATCGTGATTTTTGAATTTTGAAAATTTCTAATTTGGTCATATTAAACTATTTGTATTTATTGCCTACATTGTTTTTAATGTAACATCATTTTAACAATAGAATATTTAAAGATGTTTAATAGGGCTGTAAATTTCAAATATTTACGGAAAAAAAAAAAACCTGATTCAAACAAATAATTTTCTTTTATTAAATCCAACGTGTTATTACTAATTAAGTACTAACTACTCTGCGTTGTTTCCCGGAAAGATCCATTTGTTCATTATTATTATTGGTACACAATAAAACACGAGTATTAGAAATAATAAAAAGTATAAATTATAGAAAAATAAATAATAAACAAAAAAACAAACAAACGAGAATTTGGAAATATCCATGGATAAGGTTTATATAATCTCCACGTTAAGCCATAACTTGAACAAGAATAACAAATTGAAATTCAATATAAAATGTTGTTCGATGCATTGCGCATCTCAGGTGAACATTTCTTTATAAACTGATGCTCTTATTCTTATTGATTCTCTTAGATTCCAAAGGTAATCCCAGATGTATTACTAATAGCAAAGGAAAAAAAAGACGTCCTTCCTCTAAAGATCTCAAGACAGTTTTGAAGACAACAGATAATGTGTTCGTGGATTTCATTTCACGATGTCTCGAGTAAGGCAATTTTTATATTAAAGCAAATAAAACTTAAAAATTAACTGAGTTAAATGAAAGCAGACCTTGTCACAGACTGAAGGAGCCGGACTCAGTGTCCTGCAGGGTTTAGGCAATTTTTATGTTTCTTCACTTATGTTCGCGGCTCCAAAGGCCTTTGTTAAAAGCAATAGAATTCTTTCCCAGAGCGTAATGTGGGCGAGAGTCGAGCTGGTGTCCCGCTCTTTGGAAGGTTGTAAATTACAAGAACCTATTTCTTACTGGTTTTTTGTAGTCCTTTAATCTTTCATTTAATTAATCTATTACAGTGAACAGGGATTTTGAGGTTTTTCTCCTATTTCCTACGCTGAACTGTTTTGTTTCTCTTCAATCACTTAGTTGTTGGCAGTTGTCTATGAACTGGGTGTGTGATAATGGTTTGATTTAGAAAGGGGAAAAAATAATAATTTAATTTTAAAATTTTCTCAGAAAAGCATTTTTACATTCCATGTAATGAATGTTATATTATCTTCTCAATTAGCTTTTGAGTGAAGTTAAATTTAACGATGGTGTCTGTTCTTTTCAGATGGGATCCTCATTTGCGAATGACCCCTGAAGAGGCTGTCTATCATGATTTCTTGTCGAATCAACGACCTGAGACAAGGCTAAGTACTTCCAGTTCCACCAAAATCAAAGCCACCGAAGAAACCGAAACAGGTGGGATTTTCTTGAAATTAGAAAATTTTCTTTTTCTTCACATGCTGCTGCTTACAATGCTTTTATTTCATTATTTTATTTCATTTTATTTTAATTATTTTTTAATTCCTTTTGCCTTAATAATGCTTAATAATAATTCTTTTTGTCTTAATTTCTTTTAAGAAATACTGCGCCATTATTCTTTTGCTAGATTTGAAAGAAAATCCACGTCTAATATTTATTTGGTGATTTGACAAAATACTTTTTAATTCAGCTGACCAATTTCCTCAATAAAAAAAAGCCACTTATTTCTCACAAGTACGAATAAAAACAAATTCATATCAACCTGCGCGCAAATTCTATCATGAGTTGTATTTTTGATTACATTTTATTGCTTGTTCTGTTCGAGACATTGTTCCTTCTGTGTCATCCTAGAACAAGGATTGATTTTGAACAATGATTTTTTGTACTTACTGTGACATTCCAGAAACATGATCCTTAGTCGTACTCCTAGGTTAGATCTCTTTTGTCACAGCCATCTTTCCACCAGACCTTGGTGAATGTATTTGATTTTTCTCCCAAATTTAACAATGTTTTTAATGATCTTATATTTTATGCCCCACATAAATACCATTTTTTTTTTGTGTGTTAAATTATTGGTAAAAATCTCATGAAACATATTATGATCCCAGTGATCCTAGCTTTATTCACAGTTGTCTTTGCCTAATTTTCTTAACAGAATCTGTTTGTTTGCTAAATAAATTTGACCCTTGATATTGGTTCAATATCCTTATTTTGACAATTGATTTTTTGTTTATTTTGAAAACCACTAGTTAAATATGTAGTTTACTAATTTATATTACAAAAATTAACGCATGTTTTTCTTTCTCTTAGAAAACTACTCGCATTATAAAGTTTATAAACCCAAGGTGAGGTTATATCCCATTGATAAGCAAGGATCAGTGTTAAAGTCTCGCAATCGCACAGGTGAGCAAAAATAGATCTTAAAGCTGTTCAGAGCAATTGGGCTTTTCACATTAAGAAAGTTTAGAATGAATTATAGATAGATGAGTTTCTTTATTCTAAATCCTGTAATAATGACGAAGAGTCTTCATTGGAAATCGAAATTGGACCAAATTCATTCCCAACTGAATCGAGTTGATCAAATAGGATTGTCTTGAATTTATTTCGAATCAGGGCCTTTACTTTTGATGATTCTTTTTATCTAGACAGAGACATGGATGTAGAATTCAGTCTAAACATCCAAACGACATAATTAGCTTTTAATATTTCTTAGCTGTCTTGTATCTTCTATATTTTAAAAAAGATTTAGAATCTAAGAGAAATGGATATTGAAACTAGCTCTAAAATTTTATTCAAAATGGAAGATCCGTGAAATATCTCTTCTTGATCAGCATTTATTACAAAAGAAATACAAACAACCATTTGCAAGCAATCTGAACAATATTCGTTCAGTTAGAAAGTGATTTGAGAATGTTAAAGCAAAGGAATTGGTAGAGTTTGAAGAATGAAGGACGTAGAATAGTCACATTACTATTTAGCAAATTTACTAAATAAGGATGTGTTCTAATAGTAGGTGCTTTGAGAAAACGTTAAGAAAAGTTGTGAGGACATTATTTTAAATGATCTATTCAGTAATTTAACCTTTAAATTTCAGATTCTTAAAACTTTGGAAATTTTGTAACTAAGAAAATGTAACCATTTATCATTTTTGTTATATTTAACTTTCCCTATTGTACTCAGTTATTATACAATCATTTTTTATTTTAATTGAAGCTGTTTAACGTGCAGATGTAAAAGTAATAAAAACGATCAGACTACACTGTGAAGAAAAGTATTTATAAACATACAAAAATAGTTTTGGAGTTTCGAAAGCCTGTCTTCGGCTTTCTTCATCGGACTACTTCATTTATTATTTATTAGGATATTAATGCTGGTTTTCATTCAAGTTTATCTTTGAAAGCCAGTTACCCATAACAGTATATTTCCCTGATTGATGTAATCCTTCAAATTGAAAGAATAAATGATTATTATTTTTCTTCTCGCGATTTATTCGAACTTTGATTTACATTAATATTTCTATCTTCCTGATAGTATGCAATATTAAACTGTCAAAAATGAACCATTTTTTTTTCTAAAGGCCAATATGCATTTTCTTATTATAAATATATTTTTGTAATTTTGTCTGAATTTTTTAATAAACTTATTGAATTCCTTATGTTATCCCTTATTATTATAATTTTGAATTAAGATTATCCAAATTAATTTTTCTGTATTTTAACTCATTTTAATCTTTTTTGTTTCCTCCTAGGTAGTAGCTATAAGTTGGAGATTACTGACCTGACCAGTAGCACCGACCCCGATGGAGTTCTGGATGATTCAGGCACATTTTTACCTCCAATACTGTAGTGAAGTGAGATCTTCAATCGAGTGGTTCCTGTTCTTTTTTCTGCTAATTTTATCTGAAGAAAGGATTTATTGAGGGTTTACTTCAAAAAGTTCATCGGATTGATTCAATCAAGAGCTCCAAGTTTTCCTATTCAATTTGTGTTCTAGATTAAACAGCAGTTAAGGATGTGGATTTTGGTTTTTTTCTTTTTGAAATAGTCTTCGAATCTTAACTATAAACTGTTTTTATCTTTGCTTAATCTCTTCAAAAATACAGACTTTAAGGTTGATCCCTCTATTGGAGGAAATTAGAACGAAATTAATTATTAATTTATAAATAGTCTTATATGTTTTAAAGAAATAGTTTAAAGCTGATCAGTAATAAATAATTAGACTGATTTTTTTATTATCTTTAATATTTAAAAATTACAAAAGCTTTTCGTGGAAGATATCTCTTTAAATTATCCAAAACAATTTTATGAAGTTACATTAAATAATATTGATACATTAATATTATTAATAAAAGCGTTTCAAATTACTAAATATACCGTATATTAACTATTTTCGAAAATTAAGTTTAATAGTTTAATATTTATTTTATATTATCAAGCAATTATAGTATTTTATAAATATCAACTTAATATAAGTTAATTACAGTAGAATTAAGAAATTGTATATGTTTAGTTTTTTCTTAATATTATCTTTAATTTGAGATGTTTTTACAGAGTAAATATCATGACAAGACAATCGTTCCAAAGCCAAATGTTAATTTTTACTTTATAGGAAAAAACGCTAAATAAGCAAATAAAGAAAAAAGAATCCTTTCGCTGCTGTGCGTCACTGTTCTTAAATATTGAAAGCATGTACGGAGTATTATCTTATTTTTCGATAAGCTAATGTGGTAAAAATAAAGCATTCAATCTGTATTGAACTTCTAGCCTCAAAAAGAAAAAAGAAAATCTACTTTTCCGACCAATGGCTTCATCTGTGTTTCAATTCTACACTTGTGATTAGATGGAGTCGGTGAATATTTGGTGCCCTTGAGTTATGGACAATTGCTTCAGTGCCTATCGGACACTTTGAGTGATACAAGTGCAACTGAATAAACTCCGTAATAAAAACAGTACGAACTTCCTAATATGCAAATTCCATAACAAGAGAACTTTAACCAATATATTTCATCTGTTAAAGATACTGAAATTATTTCTAGATGCATCTACCAAGTGTTTTTGTTTTCTTCGAAGTTTATTTTATTCTTTTTCCCTGAAGCTGTTGTGTCTTATTTTTCCAACACGTGTTTGTTGTTCAGCCCAAAACTGTGTCGTTGGAGTTTGTGTTTCAACTTTTTATGATGATATTGACTCATCAAATCCTTTTTCCCTACATTCTTCATCTCCAAAATGGAGAAACAGTTTTTAATTGTACTATTTAATTGTAATAAATTATATAAAGTTATTGAATTTCTCTTTCTTTTAACCACATTTCTTTACACAGGAAGTTTTTAAAGCATTTGGAGATACTTTACAAAGTTACTTCATTCATCTCGGAAAATTAACAAGATTAAGAAAGGTAACATTTGATGGATTAACTAACCATACATTAACTAATAACATGAATTATTCAGAGTTAGCACAGATGGTTTATACATTACGGAATGTAAAACAACAAACTTAAAAGCTGACTATTCTATCAAATAGAAAATAAACTACCAATTTCTATTACACTACACATTTATCTTGTAATACGCCCATTATTTATTTATACTTTTAATAAAAGTATATTTAAAACCTTGGGGTTATGAAATTTCATACCTCTTGTTGACTTAGGCCTATAGTACCAAAACACACATTCCAATATGTTTCAACGTCTACGAAATGCTATAGTTATTAACTCCGAATTAAGGTTAATGGCAGGTTAATGGCAACTTCAATAATTAAATTAATGTATTAAAAACCATTGGTGGTAAATCTGTCTTTAAAAAATAGCTCATTTTAATATCGTAAGTCATATTTTAGTATTAAATTAAAATATCACTTACATTCATTTCGATACTTTTTTTAATATTTTCGATTAATTTTCATTAATTAAATTCTTAAAAATACTTACTTTAATATTAATTTATTCATTTTGATATTTTTTAGATATTTAAGAAGCGAATTTTTAGGCAGCTTTATAAAAAATGTAACTTTAATTTTGTAGAATTCAATATTTATGACTTATCAAAAAAAAATCAGTTTAATATTTATGATAATTTCCTATTGAATGAATGAAGTGAACGCACAGTTTTATCAGTGACTTCTTAAGAAGTGAAATCCATGAGATGGAAGAAGGATTGAATTAGAGAATATGGAAAGAAGTAAACAATTCCTATAAGTATTATTTTTTTAGTATTTCAAGTATAACTTTACAATTTTTGAATTAAGCTAATGATACGATCTTAATTATTTTGGCAGACAAAAAAATGATTATAGTAGAATCCCGGTAATCCGAGATAATTGGGGCTGATGGAACCTCGGATTACAAAAAACTCGGATTACACGGAAAAAAGAAAAAAAAAAAAAACTAGGATTTTTCAACTAAAACGAATCAAATTTAATTTATAATAGATATTAAAGTTACAGATACTTTAACAATGTTACCTGGTTACATGAAAAGACTCTTTATAAGCATTTACAACTTTAAAAAACTGTCCGATATCCCAAGTCTTCCTAAAAAGCCTCTAGCAAACTGAAACACAATGCCACATTATCGCCAGCACGAGTCAGAAAATCTCCCCTCCACTTCTCCCTCTTTTTATTGTTTTATTACTTAGCAACTAAAAGAATCAGAATTGGCTCATGTGCGTAGCGACTCTTATAGTTTGGTCACAAAATTGGAAAAACGTAAAGTCTTATGACAATGACAATGATAGAATAACGCTTTTATATAATATAATTATAATTATGGGACAAAAATGGGATAATGGACCACTTGAGGATAGGCGGGGCTTCGTAGTTCCAAAATATCCCACCAGTCTACTTTTTGGCTTGTGGGATAAACAAAGCCATGTGCTTCGTTTTAACCCTAGTAGATATAGAGGCTGAACTAAAAGATTTGATTTGGATGCAACGATTGTAAGCCTTTCAAAATTTTCAGATTGGATATAGAGTTGATTATCGCCTATTGAAGAAGACGACAGCAATATATTTTCAAAGAAGGATATAATTTAATGGACCACTTGAGGAAAGGCGGGGCTTCGTAGTTACAACATATCCCACCGGGCTACTGCTTCGCATGTGGGATAAACAAAGCCATGTACTTTGTTTTAACCGGTGTAGATATAGAGGAAATATTATATTAAAGAAAGATATTTCAAACGTTTTTACAGAATTATTACAATAAGGATCTGCACAGTACTGAATCATCCGTCTTGAAATATCAAAAATTGACGATTTTTTAAGAAATTCACACAAAGTTATATGTTTGTTTATCCCACAAGCTCTCGCCGCATGTGGGATACACGTCATACGTGACGTCGATAGGGGCATTAACCTCAAGTGGTCCATTGAAACAGACTTAAGTTTCTTCAAAAACGTTTAATCGTATTTTTAGTTACAAATTCATATTCAAACTCGAAATAATGAATGTAAAGAAAAAAATAAGTACCGTAATCTGAATTATTTTAATGAATCATGCATTTATGCAATAATAAATTCAGCATTCAGGGCATTCAGTGCAAATTACCATCTGAATATGAGCAGCAAATATTTTATTTATTTTTTTATTTTTGTAAGGAAGATACAACGGGACTATACCCAGTTACAGTATCTCTAAAAACGAAAAAAAAAAGATAAACTAACATAAAAGGATATAAACAAATATAAAAACAAATAAACAATTTAGATAGAAAAAACATTAAAAAAGCAGAAAACGAATATAAAGGAAATACAAAGTATACAAAACATGCAAAAAGAAACACAAGAATAATGGAGGAAAAAAAAATTAAATATATACATATATACATAAGATATATATAAGAATAACTACAGCAACATCTAGAGATATTGGGAAAATAAAGAAATAAGGACTGAAGAAGGAAAGAAGGAGGAGGGAGAGGTAGAGGTAGTTGAAAGAAGGATAAATAAAGGGAGAGAAAAGGAACAGTAGGGGAATCAGATGACTCTAAACAATGGCTAATTTGAAAGACTTAATATTCATATTAAAAATGTCAAGATTACGACACTGACGATTGTATTCGTCGCACATTCTAATAATAGGCGAATTTTTGTGTCTGTTAGATCGCACAGAGGGTGTGTAGAAAAGGGATCTACTTCGACTCCGTGTGGTAGTTACATTGAAATTAATTTGACCTAGCAATATAGAATTATGGATCTTATTATTAAGGAGCTTATAAAGAAAAAGAAGAGAGGCACTTCGCCTACGCAACGTTAAAGGTTCAATTTTAAAATAAGATAACAAAGTTTCGTAGCTAATAAGGTCAGGATAAAAACCATACATTTTGAAAAAAAGGTATTTGAGAAATCTTTTTTGAACTTTTTCAATTAATTTGATTGAGCGTTGTTGATGTGGAGACCATACAATAGAAGCATATTCGAGATTAGAGCGGACAAAGGCATTGTAAAGTAAGATTAGAGTAGAGATATTGCGAAAGATGCTTCCTTGACGAATTACAAAGCCAAGTAGTTTATTGGCTTTATTTGTTACGTGCTCGTAATGATAATGAAATGAAAGATTGTAAGTGAAGAAAACACCGAGATCCTTAATATCTCTTTTCCTGGTTAATGTGATGAAATTTAGAGTGTAATTATAATTAATCATTTTTTTCTTTGTTGTGTAAGACATTATTGAACATTTAGGAATGTTGAAAAAAAGTTTATTATTTACAGACCAATTATAAATACCATCCATATCTTTCTGTAGAGCGATACAGTCTTCTTCAGTAGAGATCTCTTTAAAGAATTTGCAGTCATCAGCATACATTAGACAGTGCGTATTCCGCAAGATAGATGGAAGATCATTTATGAAAAGAATGAAGAGAAGAGGCCCAAGGTTGGAGCCTTGAGGTACTCCAGAGTTGACAATAAAATCGGAGGATTTTATACCATAGTAGTATACAAATTGTTTTCTTTCAGTAATGTAGGAGTAAAGAAATTGAATTGTATTTTGATTCAGACCAAAACATGAGAGTTTATTAAGCAGCAGTTGATGGTCGACTTTATCAAATGCCTTTTCGAAATATAAAGTATCATGGGGTGTCTACTTAAAATTACTTAACCTAACCTTACATTAATCTAGCCCCCCCCCCACCCCACCCAAAAAAAATATATTCTATATTCGCCACTGATCATATTCATCATGAAAAGCTAATTAGATTCCATTACGTAATTATTGAAATTATTTAAGGCTTAACGTGGGCAAAATCATGAGACAAAGTTCGTCGACATACATTTAAATGGTTAAAAAAATTTATAACAAATTAAAAAGGAACAGGACCTGGGTTTCGCTCATACAACTGAGCTTTTTCAACTGATATTTAAAATTAACAAACATGTCCTTAAATACAATCTGTGAAAAACAATTATATGATGAAAAATGATATTCAACCAATGAAAATACAGAAAATTTGTATCAATAAAAACAGTGAAGGAGTGACTAGGACATCTAATGAAAGGCTCGCCAAGGGAATAGTTACGACGGAAATAACTACGGGGGTCCAAAAAAACGGAAACGCATCACAGGGTCCAGAAAAACGGAAACAGGGAACATTCAGTACATTACTAATCTCACTTTTTTATGAATGAGTAATGCATGAACAACATCCTCCTGCTAATTTTATGGAGTTACTGAAGGAAGGCACAGATACAATTGATTGTAGATCAATAGTAAAATTATGAGCGGAAAGGAGCAAATAGGCCGTTCAGACATAGTCAAGCGGTTTAAAGGGCGTTTCACGTGAATCCGAAAATCGGACGGCGGATCTAAAATCGGACGTATTCTATTTCACTTAAGGGTTTCCTTAAGTGAACATTCATTTTATTTTAATTCTCCGAAATGAATGTTCATCTTAAGGAAACCCTTAACTGAAATGGAATACGTCCGATTTTTAGATCCGCCGTCCGATTTTCGGATCCATGTGCAATGCGCTTAAGCGGTGACCCATTGATTTAGTTAATATGTCTTAATCTGGGTTCAAATCTCAGGATTGTCTCCTCTTCCTTCTCTTTCACTTCTACATGCAGACATTTGATAATTCTTGGGTCGGTACAATAATCTCTTGTGACCTCAGTACGAATTGCTTTTAAATACTGTCCTAATGTAAAAATAGATCAATTTGATAGGACAGTGATCACTTGTCGAAATGCTAGATTGAAGGATATTCTTAAAACAAATTCCAGTTCGAAGAAAGCAACCAGAAAAGAAAGAATCCAATATTGTTTTAACTTTTAGTTTCGATTAAATTATTTTTTTTTTTTATTATCGTTACTATAAATCATAAGAATGAAGTTCTAAATAAATATTTACTTCTACAGAGCGAAAACATTTTTCAAACCACTCGTTAGAGTTTTTCTGAAGGTTAAACGGTTGAATTCTCATCGAAAATGATTAATTTGATTGTTAATTAAGTACAACACCAAATGTTGAATATTTACTGAATTTTAGAATTTTTCCTGTAGCCAGTTCTGTTAATACAAAATCGTCATGGAAATGACGTTGTTTGAGGGGGAAGTTAATCGAAATCTGAACAATAAGACAATTTAAATCAAAAATTAGTTCTTATTTTCACCTATGCTATTGGTTCCGCCCTCTAGCGTCTTTTTCCTTCTTCTCACTGTCAATTGATAAAAGTATGGTTAATTTCCCACTGTTGTTATTATCTTTTATATTAAACTAAAAATAATAATCCTTATTCAGTTATAACTGTTTTCATATTGAAAATCTTTATTTATTCTTTTTTTATAGTTTATTACGATGGATATCTTGTCTTTTGTCTTTTATTTCCCATGATTCTTTGCGCCGTTTCTTATTTGTCAGACAAGATTCACTTCGTTTATTATGAATGTGACTGACTTTACAATCAGAATTCATTGATAAATCGGTCAGTTTAGTTCTTTATTTGCATATTTCTTAGTTATAGAATCTTTACGCGAAGAAGAGTACTTCTCAGTCAATTTTTTTTAAATATTTCATTTATTTATTTTTTTAAAAAATATATATATATCTGTTTGAAATGGCTAACTAAAACTTCTGCAATTGGTATCCTAGGGTTAATTTTCTCATAAGTAGTACTCCTTTTATTTAGTTATTTAATTACTTTCTTTTCTTTTTTTATTCGTTATTTCCTCATTATGTCATTTAATGGATATACGTCAATACGTCTGGATCCGAGAAGACAAGAAAAAAAAACTCGTAAATTATGACCTTACCGGAAAAGGATAAGTTGTGATGTTTTGCGGGCTTGTTTTCTTCGGAAAAAAAACTACTTTTTTCTTTAATCATTATTATAAATAAGGAAAACTTTTTCTAAGTTTTTTTCATATTACAAAATAGTTTCTGGTTTTGAAAATTAGTAATTTCATTAAAGACAAACTGTAAGTATTACGTTATTGAATACTTTTTGAGTTAATTTTTGTTAAGTACAAAATGCAATGGATAATGAGGAAGTTGAAAGTTAATATATGAGTACAGATTTTGAAACATTTCATTGATTTTTGGGGAGTTTATAGGAGAAACTTATTAATCGAAATGGACATTAATTGGAAAGTATAAAAAGTGATATTTCTAAATACAGATTCTTTCTAGCAATTTGATAATCGAAATATAATCCTCTGTGGCAAAGAATTGCTAAGTTCAAATTTGTTTTAAAACAACAGTGCATCTTTATTGACGTTTATTGTTCAATATCTTTCGATTCAAGGCCTTTTTTCAATATAAGTTGGTTCAAATGTTCTTACTTTTTTTTCTTTTTTTTTTTTGCTGATTAGTGTCCAAATATATTTCTGATCTAATATAAAAATTGTAATTAAAAATTTCCTAAATTTTCAGATATACAGTAAAAACTGGTTTCTTCGTATTTCAAGGGGGAGAATTACTTACAACTCAGGTTTAACTTTATTTTTAATTAAACTTAAATAAAAACACTCGTAATAAACTTATGTGTATTAGGTATATATTTTTCAACGACTGAGATGTATAACTATAAAACTGTTAATTTCAAAATAATGTATTCATTTTCATGGAGGTTTTCTGATTTCGTGTTTTAAGAAACTTTAAAGGATTGAATAAAGTACTATATACTCATTACACAATTACAGTTTTAAGATAAACGAAAAGCAAAGACTCGCCAAATTTTCACTAATTTGCCATCACATTGTTACTCATTTTTCCATATCTGCAAATTTTCCCTTTTGTTGATGGCTGCGCTTTACAGATTTTGAACCAAACTTTCAACATTCTTCTAAAATTGACTCCTCCTTACTAATGACTGCACATAATGTAATGTAACTTATATTTAAGCTACTTGCTATTTCTGCTTTTGATTTTTGCGGGTTGTCTTTCACTTCCCGAATAAATCTCACTTTTTCCTCCTAAAGAGTAACTTTTATTCCTTCTATTACCCATGGCTGCAAGAGAGAGAGACTGAAGTAAATGAAGGGAACACGTTTCATCATTGCGAAAATTCATTCAGTTTTGTCTCTTTCATTAAAAGCTGGCCAAAAACCTCATGAACGTGAGGATTATATATATATATCGATTCGGAACGCCGAGCTGTATATCGATGCACCTGGGGAATATCTATAGTTGAAAATACTTACAGTTCAATCTTGTTTTCAAAAATATACTACGTATAAAGGCAAATTACGTGTAAATCAGTTATGTATATCTCAGAATTAATTTGTATGTAATTAAAAATAATTTTCGCCAGGACCTGCAAACAAATACGCACAAACCAGAACTACATACAACTTGATTACGTATAAACCAGATTTTACTGTATTTACTTGGGATATTTACAATTTAAACACAAACATCTTTTCTGGAGATTATTTCTTACTGGACTCCACTTTGTTACGTAGATTTGGTCTGAATTTCATCTTGGCATAGAATAAAGAACGTTTAGATAGGCTAGAATTTTATCGTAATTTGTGATAGTTATTGTTTTGAACCACATGACTTTGAATAATTCATAATTATTATATAAAAAAAAGCAGATATAAAAAAGCAATTGAAAGAGAGTGATAACAGAAGTTATAAAAAAATAAATAAATAAATAAATAAATAATCGAATGAGGTTAGGAAAAAAGGTACATTATTTTTATTAGAGAAAAAAGTGGGCATGCATTACTTATAAATAAGTCCACTCTTACATTTCTTTATAAAATACCAATACACAAAATCTTGGGCAGTGTAAAGCAAAATTACCTTTATTTTGAAATGAACTTCTAGTAATGAAGTTCATTACAGGAGAAAATAATAGTAAATAAGGAATTGATGTGCCATGAATTATATTTGCTTAGATTCAAGTTGAAAGCAGATAAAGGTAAGGTTTTTTAATTATTATTATTATTATTATTTTATTTTATTTGAATGCGCATTTCTTATAAATTAATATTCATACAAAATCGTTGACTGTTCTGTTTTTGTCATTATTTTAATTGTTATAATAACGTTTATTATTTCCAACTTGCAATATTTTTTTGTTGTAGAAATGATTATTCATAAGAGAAAGCATTATAAATTAAGAAAAAAATCCCAATTTAATTTAAAGACATGAAAATAATATATTTTTATTTTAAAAAAAAAAGTATTATGTTAAAAAAAAAATCTTTCCAGAAAAAAACTGTTAAATTCTGAAAATTCTTCGTGTGTTTGTTTATTCGAATGCTAAGACATCCTGTTCAATGTGTTTTTTTTTTGTAGTTTATCTTGTGGAGACTGTCAGTTGTCTTTCATTGGAAACTTTCCCATGATTCATAGCGCTGACGATGCTAACGCCAGACTTCGTGGCGAGGTTCACTTTCGATTCAATCCTTAACCTGAATGAGATTCACAGAAGCCACGCATGGATTCACCTGCCCAACCGTAAGTAACACTCACCTAATTCAAACAACTTAAACTTTTCCTTTTATTTGTTTTAAAGAAAAATGAATTCGTTTCTTTGTGAATCTATGAAAATTGTGTGGAAACAACTTTAATGTAAGCAATTTCAATTTTGTTCATGATTGAATTGTTGATTTTTTCTTTTTCTGTGATGCTTCACAAAAACACTTTCAAAGCTTAAAAAAATGAGACTAAAGCAAAGTGAAATGAATATATTGTTTATAAATAAATTTTTCCTGATTAAAACCCAACACAGCACTTGTGTCTTGTTTCTATCAATTGATAAAAAGGGTTGATATTATAATAAGATAATTCGTATCTTTTGGCAGAGCTTAAAATATTCAATGACTAATTCTTAATCATCTATTTTCTAAATATTCAATTTCAATTTTTTATTTGGATAATTATTTTCTGTTACCACAAGTAATAATATTACTTGTACTATATAATATAAGAAGAGTAATTTCTCGATCATTTGATAACTAATCAACTTTTTTTCAATTTCTGTAGAATTGTTAGAAATTTAACAAAATTGTATAAAGAACTTTAGTTTTAACAATATTACTTTTTATAAGATAACAATAAAATATATATATTTAATAAGTAATTCCTAATAATTTAAGTTTAATTGATTTTTGTGTCTGAATGTTTCAACAAAGTTTGATTTATTTTATCCATTTCGTTTTTATAGATTATAAAAGGAAAAGAATCATGTATTTTTTTTTAACTTTTTTTTTTTAACTATTGCCCATTATTGTAATTTTTTCTTCATTTTTTTTAAAGAATTTCTATCTCTGCCTGCATTCTTAAAATTTTAACTAAAATATAGTTTAATAATAATTGAAGCAATTACTTTATTGTTATAATTATTGATTATTTTTTTTTTTGCAAGATATAGGCTATACAAAAATTTACATTTGAAGAATTTCAGTTTAGGCTCTTTTTGTTCCAACTGGAGATAGAATGCCCCTCCGCTTCCGTCCCCCGTAATTACCTTCATGTAATTAAAAAGACCTATTTGTATAGAGTAATCCTTGTTTAATTTGGCGAAGTTAATATCTATCTTCCGCTTTCAATCTTCAGTAGCGGCACCCATCGATCTAATGTTATTTTTGTGTGATATACAGAGTGATGATGTCCTCGTTACAAAGAATTACAGGTTGCAATGTCTGATACAACTTCCTTGATGAATAAAAAAATACCAGTAACAAAAGTGATTCAGAGTTTAATATTTTACTTCTGCCTTTTCATAGTACAAGGAACGGCATGCCAAATCCATTCACGCCTGCCGTAGTAACTGCGGTGGATGTTATGTACATATCTCTAACAGAAAACTAATGATGTATTTATACTGCAATTTCATATACTCTAGTAATTTTGTATTATGAAACAAGAATTATTGCTTCAGTGTTCTGTATATGTTATGACTCAAATTGGTTCAATGTAAACTGCTGTCCGATATATCGAATAGTATTAATGAAGAGATACTACATCTAACTTTAATACAACTGCACTATTGTTTTTATCATCGTGTTATCTTGCACGACATGCATCGAAAAGATTACAAAATAATATAAACATAAAATTGTTTAGCTTTATATTATTTTGTAATCTTTTACATTGTTTAAAAAGAATATATTACGTAAATTTTAAGATTTGCGATAAAAAAAAGAATATGAATTTAAATTCTCGATGGAAATAAAGAAAGAAGAACGAATCTAACAATAGTTTAAAGTTTTAGTTGTTAATTAAACAAGTAAATAACATACATTAAGCACTGGAGGAAGTGAGTAATATCAAAATAAAAAATCCTTAGTTACTGGCCAAAATAAGGAATTTCGGTCAAAAATATAAAACTTATATCAATTTAAAGCAAAACAATTCAATTTTATTGGTAATGACTTAGCTTAAAAGAATAATTAAAAAGAACTCATTTAAAAGAATATAAGCCCTAATTGAATTACAATGAGATAGTGTTTATTTCTGTTCAAGGTTAAAGCAGCTGATAAAAGGAGAGGCTTTTTATTCAAATGTAAATTGTCCCTGAATAAATATCGTTAGTAAGTCCTTAGATATTCAATTTTTATCTAATCCTAGCTTTATTTTTTAATATTATAATTTTATAATCGAGAAAAAACGTAAATCGACGCCTAATTTATGTTTTAGGTGACATCTGCCAAGTGAAGTAGAGTTAGTTTTTTGTATTCCAGATGCAAATAGGAAGCAACATTGAGTGTGACTAAATTTTATGCATTGAGTACATTTGGGATTAAGCCAACTTCGTGTTAGAGAATCAACTAGTGGATTATCAGCTTGACCGTGGAGATAAACCCTCACTGTATAAAATATGACAATGATAAATTATGAAACGCTTTCATCAGTCAGACAGAAAAAAAGTAAAGGAATACGCTTTAAAACAAAACTCTTTCATAATGATTAAAGCAGAAAATAATTTTTTAAAAAATTAAAGGAAGAAATTACATTACTAAGAAATTTTACCGTAAAAAGAATTTTATTTTACTATGATTATGCTTTGCTATTATTATCTATTGCTTCTCTCAGTAAAACTATCTTCTTTTGTTAATTATTTTGTAGGATTTTTCTTAATTTCCTTGTTTAATTATTTTTTTTTTATGTAAAAACAAAATAGGTTGATATTCATAGATTTAGTTATTTTTGGGTTTTTTTTTTTTTACAATTTGTTTGCGAAGTTGTCTAATATAAATTTTTTGGCTAGTAGTTTAAAGAATGAAAATTTGATAATTTCAGTATGAAAAGCTGAACAGAGAAAATATTAATGAAAAAATTACAGGAAAAGTAGATAGCGTTTATTTCATTACCCTTTAAACAAAGAGCTCTCTGTCAGCTTCTAATGACTTTTCTACTTTTCAGGGTAGTCTCTTTTTATCGTAAAATATTAGCAGCACTTAGGATTTACAAACCAATGATTTTCAAAGTTGTTTTTTTTTGTAACTAAACTCGAACCAGTAATCTTACATATTTTAGCTCATTTCTCCATTCTTTTCATCTCAAAATAAGTAACGAATTTTCAGTAAGACTTAGATTCTATTCAGAGACCACCTGTTTTCATTATTATTTACAGTCAATTTTACCTTATCAGCAAAAACCAAAAAAAGCAGAATTTATAAGAAATTTTAATATCAGTTTATTGCTTCATTTAACACAACAACCAACCAAGGCGATAGATCTTTGGCTATTAATGAACTGCTTCCCTCCTTCGTAATAATTGAATTCTCTCTATGACTCCTCGCTTTCACTTCTCGAACGAGATTTTAGAAATTTACTAATTCAAATTGAAGATACATTTAATGCAAGTAATCAACAAAGATCACAAATGAAAATTTACCCAAAAGAGAAAATAAATAAATTTAATTAATAGTTAAACTCAATCTCCTCGGTTATTGAACATCAAAAGATCCATCTAATGAAGATCACTTAAATAAATACAAAATTTAAAGCTGAAAATTAATGTTTTGCTTTTTTTTTTTTTTTTTTTTTTACGGTTTCTGATCTTCTAAAGTCATAGCCTACCGTCAATAGTAAATCATGGATAAGGTTTACACTATATAAGTGCTACAAGAAAAAAAGACTTCCGGCTGCTAAATTGGAATGTATCAAAGCACTAAAAAGTGACTTAAATAAAAAATTACAAAGTCGATATTGTACGATGACAATCTTTCATTTAATCAAAATGAAACAATATTAATAAATTAATACC
Organism: Thereuonema tuberculata; assembly: GCA_023159025.1. Taxonomy (NCBI): domain Eukaryota; kingdom Metazoa; phylum Arthropoda; class Chilopoda; order Scutigeromorpha; family Scutigeridae; genus Thereuonema; species Thereuonema tuberculata. Next base: position 11,299,513 of record JAFIDM010005346.1, read on the forward strand.
TCAGCCAACAAAAGGAAGGTATTTCTAATTCCAAAAAAGAAACGACTGAAATCTACATAAGTTTCTTTTTAACCTTCTTTCTGATATTCTTAGCCTAAATCGATTGAAAATAATACTTAAGTAGCCTTTCTCCTTCTTTCTATCTCCGACTCCTGTATGTTTGTTTTCTTATAACTTTCACACCTTCCTTTCTTTCATGATTTGGACATATGTTGCTATAGAATCCCTAAATAGTGTGTTGAAGTTATGACAGTTTGTAGTAAAATATTGTGTATATACACTGGAGTGCAACACACTATTTCTGAAGTTTACACCCCCAAAATCAAATGAAAAGCTTGTGGTGAATTGCTTAGACAGCCGATGCACGTGCAAATTTTCGAATCGCTACGACGATCAGCTTCGCCCGTAATATTGTATCACCTTTTTCATCGCCTCTTCTTTTTATAATCGTAAAAAATGCAGGAAGATTCAATCTCCCCGTGGACCTCAGTTGCAAGTCATTCTCTCTTTGTCTGCTCTCCTCACAATTATCTAAGCCCCCATCATTAAACTGTTGCGGCAATTTAATGAAAGGTTTAGCCCAAATTTCAGTACTTCTCTTCTATTTTGCTAATAAAAGTTCTTACTTAGTCTGATTCCAAATGTATCTTTTATGCCGCTGATGCCAAACAATGTTAATAATTTTTATTGTAATGGTAAATACGAATTTGAAATTTGGGATATTTATAGTTAAATATCAGCGTTCTCATTCATTTGACTGAAATATTATCATGAAAATATTTGATACGAATATTTTAAAATAATACAAAATTACAACTTGATCTTCTAAATACAAGGAATGTTTGTATTAACATTATTCACTGATTTGTGAATTTAACAACGTTAAGACCATCAATAAAAATAGACAGAGTAAGAAGTTATTTGCATCTACAGGTTGTCCAACAAATTACTTTTAAGTTATCTAAATAATTTCCTACTTTTTATTCTTACGGACGATGAAACCTTTTATTCGCTAAAACAAATGTCGACAAAATCAGCTTTTGGCCATCAGCAATCTTCATTGTTTCCCATTGACTTGATTTTAAAAGAAACTTAGACGATACGCTTTATTTTTTTTATTATTATTAAAGAAAGAAAATACTAAATTCAATAAAAACATTTCATTTTAAAGTTTTCCAACTCACTTCTTAATTTATCACTCAGTTTAAAGTCACACCGCCTTTCCTATCCCTTCTTCTCTTCGTTTATCCTTTTTTTTATAAATTTGAACAAGAATCTAAGCAGTTCATTCGAATCGCTCACTTATTAATACTTTCAAAAATATATTTTATTTAATTTGTAGTTTAAAATTTCCTATGTACTTAACGTATAAAAAAAAAACAGATTTTATTGTTTGCTAGTGCCTGGTTTACTTACAATCTATTGATAATTTTTTTTTATTATTCTTTTGTGTTTTTTTGTAATTTCATAGAAAAAATGACGCATAATGGATTTGAAAAATTATTAGAATTAACAAGTAAAGGAGAAAAACAGGAAAGTTAAATTATAAAATTGTAACTGTATAAATTACACATGAGAAAATTAACAAAATAAATTAAGAATATTAACAGTATCATTTTGTGATATCTAACGATTTTTGTTATGTATGTTTTTTTTTTATAATTATTATTTCTCCGAGATTATATATTCTTTCAGTTAATTTGAATATGCTAATTTGATTTGTTTTTTGTTTTTAAGATAACATTTTGTTTTGATAATTCAGAGAAGTTTTAGTTTTGTTTCTATTTATTTTCTATTCTTTTATCAAAAGATTAATTAGGGTTTCTTATTCTTTAAATTATTTAGATTTTTGTAAAAATTCTGAATATTTTTGTTTTCCTGCAACTATATTAATAGCTAATGATTTAGTCGAAGAAACCATAGCAAATTAATATATTTTTTTATTGGCAAAGGAAAAGAAATGAAATTAACTTTTGTGTGTTAATTTTTAATACTGCTCGACCTATTTATGTTTTATTGGAAGACATGTAAGTTCATCAATATTTTTTGTCATTTATTTTGAGCTTTTAAAAGAAACATTTTAATCTCTTTTCTGTTAGTTAAATTCCGTTCGTTATTTATCAACTGTTCTGATAACTCTTATCTAGGAAATGGACTGTTTGTAGAATGCTTCGTTCCACCGACATGATTTTTTTCAAGCTCCTTAATCTAGTATTGATTGGTTGTAATCACAGTCTTTAGCTGATGGTTAAAGTGCAGTTCAAACGGAATCTTATTAATCAATCGTAATTACAGCTCCCTCAGTGAAACTTTTCATTGCACTATTATTAATTTTGTATCGTATTATTAAGGCGTAAGTAATTGAAGGTTAAAAAGGTCATTAAGGTCATGATCCAAATCAGTGACGTTCTTGTATCATTGGGTCTTCGTACTCACTTCAAGAAAATGAAAATCACGAAATCTTTGGAATAAACTTACACTACTTCAAAATTGGCAACAAACAGACTTATTTGAAAAATTGTAAATATATTAATTTCAAACTATGAGTATATTTTACACAAAGGATTCAACCATTTCTTTTGTATATTATATCTCTTTCATCAGATCAAATTTGCATCAATGTATCCAAGTTTAAAGTAAAAGTTATTTTAACCAATATTAAAGATTCCCACTCAGAGCGTTCAATTATACTTTATACTTAATGATTATACTTAATGATTCTTGTTTATTAGAAAGATTGTTTTCTAGACTTTTGATATAAAGCCTGAGATTCAATTTGAAAATTCTTTCATGAAATTTCTTTTATGAAACTGAGGATATTATTCACAAATTAAAGTAATTTCATACAGTAATAAATGTTTGTTTTATTTTACTTTTGTAGAATAGATCGTTAAAGGCTATATTACGATTATATTCAGAGAGGAACAGTTACTCATCCAAAAATAGGAGGAGTTTGTATTTGCTTCTTACAAAATTTTTTCATTCAACTATGGAAATAAGGTTCAGAAAATTTTGTTTTAAAAACAAAATTGATTAGTTTTCCTAAAATATTTTATTAGAAGTAAAACAACTAATAAAAAAATTATTTTTAAATAATGAGGGATCGAAGTTCCTATCATTGATGCTCTTTGCTAAGCTCGCAATGTAATTGATTTATCAACTTTCAGACCTTGTCTGCATCTCACACACACACACAAGAAGAAGAATTCGCTCTGTAGAGTTCAACATTATATTCCTGATTAAACTATCTGCTGGAGAGGAATTTAATTGTTTATCAACATAACTGATTCAGCTGAAACATCGTTATTAAATTGATCTCATTTATCGGAATCGAAAAAGAAATTAGATTGATGGTGGATCAATAGACGAGACCAACTATTTGCATTTCACGGATTCTCTTTAGTTTTTATTTTTATATTGGATTACTTAAATTTAAAGAAAATAAAATTTCATTTTTTGTTGGAGAATACTACATTTTTTATACTAAATGTTAACGCCTTTATCCTTAACAGGAGTAGAAAGTACAAAAGGTAAAATCATTCGATTACTTTCGAACGGGACGACGCTCACCCGCTTTTAACCCTCAGATGAGAAATTCTTGGTACTCATTGGACAGAAAGTTAGATAAATCCTGGTCATTGTCTAAAGACAAATTCCTAATTACTTGTTCAACTGAAGTAAAAAGAAGCAGCACGCGTTTAAATTGGCTCCCTGAGCACTAAGTCCATGATGAACTGTTGTAAAGTCAGAAATCATTCATCCAATAATTGGGCCTTAAATTATTTGCTATTTGTCAGCAAAGTGCAAATTTGAATTCAAGATTTGAATTCAATTCATTGAATATTTATCGAGTTCCCATAGAATTAAATGATTTGATTTAAAGTCATTTGAATCCATTCTAATTAAATAATTAAAAGCAGTTCCTCAATTCCTCCAAATATGGAATTTAAAGTCTTGGATATATTTAACTGTTCATAACAGTTATTTCTATTATTTCTGTTTAGATAATTTGCAAGAAGAGGATATTTTAATAGGATGTTCATTAGTGTATAATTAGGGCCTTCATAACACATAATAAATTCTGTTTTTATGTATATATATTATATATTTAATACCATTTTATTTATACAATCATACTGTAAACATGGCTAAAATTGCTCCATCGAATTATTATATAACTTATTACAACTATTCGTAATATTTTGATTAAAGAAATGCAACAGCTGAAGATTAAAATTAGATGTGAAGATGTCGGTTCATCGTCTTACAAGTTCTGTTTTTTATAATAAATGCGTTAATAAATTTTGATAAAAAAAAAAATCACATTGTTTGGATATTTGAGTTTAGTAAAGGTTTGAATATTGTGCAGTGCAATATCAAATAAAAATAAATGATTAAAATTGATTATATTTAACAACCTTATCTGATTGACAAGGTGAAAAAAAAATATTCTTTCTTGATAAAGCAAGATTAGGATTCTAATATCATGTTTCCATATTTGTGAGATTGTTCTTTAAATTTTATAAATCCAATTAAAAAATGGACTGAATCAAAGTGACTAAATCGAACCAACAAATTCTTAAACAGAATTCATTCCTGATGATGGAAAGATTGACTTGAAAAGTCTAAATATATATACATTTCAAAACAGGATGTTGTGAATATGGAAGAGAAAAACTAAGGCCTAGGAGTAATTATTAAAAGAAAGTTGGTTTTATTGATTTTTTTTTTTTTTTAAGCAAATGTATTCAGTCAAGAAAAAAAAGGCAATGTTTTTTAAAATAACATTAATTCTATTCATTGCTTAGAAATTCTTGTTTAGTGGTTTTTACTTATTGTTTTAAACATAAAACAGTATCATATTTATCAATATAAGTATCATTCTTTAAACTAAGCATTTATTAAATAATTCTGTCATCTGGCTTATCTTTAAATCGAGCTAATCCCATCTTCCGATCCGAGAGTGGATTGCAGCATCTTTAAGAAAAAGGATGAGAGACACATTGCAGTGCTCTAACATCACCAATATAAATGTCCTAAGGCCAGCGCACAAAGCGCTATTTGTGAACTTAAGAGTCAATTCAAAATACGGTCATACTGGTGTTGAATGTTTTCGAGTTTTTTAGCCTCCGATATGACATTCAAAAGCTTAATAAAGCCCTGCTTTGAGATTTACATTTTTTTTTATTATTTTTACTAAATAATAATTTGGTAATAATGATAAGAATTCATATTAAAGTTCCTTGGTAGTTTTGTAATTAAAAAATAAGAATTTAAAATGTAATTTAGGAACGTAGCAGCACATTTTTAAAAGATTAAAACCAAATTTACAAATATTTAAAAAAAGTAATATATAAAAGAAGTTTTATCATAGTTTTACGTTTGTATAAAGTAAAATAATTCAAATTTGTAGGATCCTATAAACCTTTATGTAATTTATAACACTTATAAATATCAGCCAATTTTCAGTTTGATAATGAAAATTGATCTAATCATATGAAATTGAAATTAAAAAATCTAACATTAAACTATCTGACAAAAAAAATAAAAATAAAAAAACAGTTTCCTGTTTGTGAATGATTTTTCTCATATTGGAAGTGAAACAACGAAATTTGTGGAACCTTATCTTCTTCTACAATGGACTTCCATTTTTTTACATTTTCTGCTTTTCTAATATAATATTTTGGTCTTAGTTTAAAACGGGAATAAATCTAAAATACCCAAATTGAATCCCTTTGGTCTAATTAAAAATACCAATTTAATTAAAGTTTAATAAAAGAGTAAATCGGCGATTAATGCAAGGCAGCTTTTATTTTTGATGCTTTAATTATTGGAAAGTAAGTAGGGAATAAATCAGTCAGGGGCGTATATAAGGGGGGGGGGGGCCGAGGGGGCCCGGGCCCCTCCGAAATAATGAAGATATGTCCTCCCAACGTTTATTTTTTTGGTTGAATAGATTTTTTGGCTCGGCCCCCCCCCCCGCAATAAAGAAGTTTTGTCCTCTCTTCGTTTTTTTTTTTGGTTGAATAGATTTTTTTTCCTGGGGTGTCTACTTATTTATATTAATTTTGAGCCCCCCCCCCCCGAAAATATATTCTGTATACGCCACTGGTTTCAGTATACATCGCTTAATACATTTTAAAAGAGAATGTAATTACAAAATAGTAACAGAATTGTGTGCGGTTTTTATGTTTTTTTTTTCTTGTGTATAGGGTGGCGCACATAAAACCGGCCCCAAAAGGTTTCGAGGTATATTTTGGTTTTGAAAATGGACACTATTGAACTCTTCTGTTCATGTTATCTGTACATTTGTTGCTGATATATTTTTATTGTCATGTTTAAGAGTAGATCTTGGAAGTGACTGCCTTAGCCTCGATGCATTTCTCCGGCCGCCGCAGCATGTTCAGGAATACATGCCTCAATTCTATGACTGTAAGGCAGGCGATCTCTTGCCCTATGTTTGTCTTCAACTGATCCAAGGTGCGAGGGTTGTTGCTGTATACTTTCCATTTCAGCAACCCACAGAGATAAAAGTCATACGGTGATAAGTCAGGAGAACGGGGTGGCCACAGAGTTTTACTTATTGTCCTTGCAGCAGGGAAGTGATAGCATTCACTAACCAACACAAATGAATTTGTGCGAACATACTTCTCTACAATAAACACGCGTTATGGAATTGATTACGCAATTACTCACACGCAGACCGACGAACACTAAACAATACTCATCAGTGTAGGCGCATCTGTGGCGAACAATTATCCGGAGCAGATATCATCATATGTGCATGATCATTAGCGTTGAATACTGTTTATAGCGAACATACAGCATATACCTTGAAACCTATTGGGACCGGTTTATATCGCCAACCTGTAAAGATATCACGCACGTAAACTTTTGCTATTATGAATTGTATGTTATTATCCAAAAGATTTGAAGCCTCTGATCTAAAATTATTCTTGAGATGATATACTGACCTTGATCCTTTTTCTGAGTTTGTCTCATTGTATTGTTCTTGTGGTTTTCTCCTTATAATATTACTTCTCTGTTTTATGTAGTTAATTATTTTTATTGAGTTTTTTCCTAATAACAACTGTTGTCATTCACTATTTGAACAGTTCTTCACATTTCTTTTTCTTTTTTTCTTATAAATAAATTAAAACAATTTTAACTGTTAAAGTTAATTGACGTTATACACAAAATAATCCCCTTGACATTGGATTACGAATGAAAAATAAAATAATCAGTTTTTGCTTTTTTCTATTTGTTTTTATTTCAGAAAAAATAATTTTCTCGAACAATAGCCATTAAAAAAAAAAAAAATTGAGAAAAATTACATTCACTCTTGAATAAATAAGTCTTATTTATATTTTTTTGGAAAAGAGGGTGGGTGACACTTTCCTCACCTTTATCGATAATTAAAAAAATAAATAAATGAATATAAAGTGAACCATTAGGGTCAGATTGATCTGAAATATTAGAATATTTCCAAATTACAACGCTATACTTCATTAATGTTATTTTTAAAAGAAAAGAAAATCTGTTACTTTCCACTTCTATCTGAATCTCAAACAAATATATAAACAGTCAGAGGAGTTACACAAACCTCAAAAATTATTAATTACATTGACTTGCGTAGTTTTCCCTCTACAATGACAGGGAAAGATTCATTAAGTAATTAAGAAATTTTAAGAAATTATTTAATTTAATAATATACGGGGGTTCGATTTGTTTTTAGGAAATCCGTCCTATTTTAACACAAAGATTTAAATCTTCTCGTATAGTCGAACCCCATCCTGTTATTTGATAGACACTGAAAAAAACTAAAACTCTCAAATCAAATAATTTCTCTTGATACGAAGAAATGTACAACTTTTAATTGCTATTTTCCTTATACAAAATTCATCAAAATAAAAGCGTATCGTATTTTACATTAAGATATTATAATTTATTGTAAGTTTCCCTCATTTTGCTTTTAAACTATGCTCATCTCTCTAAAAATATTTATTATCCTACATTTATTTTATATTTGATTCATAAAGATTGAGGATTTTGAGTTATATAAAATTATAACTGATGATTTTTATGCCCATAAAAATAAAATTCATAGTTCTATATATTCCTGAGTAATATCTCATGAAACTGAGTACTTCTAAATATTATATTATAGATATTTCCTTCAAATTTCATATCTTTAGCGTTTATTTGAAGGTTACTTTTACGCCATCAAAACAATTTTATTCCCTTTTGAGTAATATTTGAATTCATGTTACCTAAAACTAAAGAGATGAATAAAAACGTTCCCCTTCATCCTTCTTCCCTCCCTTCGAATGGACAATGGAAATGGCCAAATTCTTATTGTTAGGTTTATTTCTTGAGTTGCTTGTCTTTTCAGCGGAACATCTTCCTGTTGTTGATGTTTCAACTGAAGTTGTTGTTACGTAAGTGTTCTATCTTTATCTTTTAAATTTACATTTACTGTAACTGTCGCTTCTCAAATTTCCCGCTTCATCAAACTGATTTAGGTCAAAGGTCGGTAAATCGTAGGACAGATCCACTCTGTAAGCATTATATTACTATTATTTAATCTTTAAAGAAATTTCGTAGACAGATGGGTTTATTTCTTCTAGTGAGAAGAGCTATTTCATAATTCATTCAACGATAATTTCGGAGCAAGAACTGAACACACATTGGTGTGAGAAATACAGAGAAGTTGTATGTTTTGTAAAATTATACTCAAAAAAAAAAATTAAAATAGGCGTAAGAACCAGATTAATATGTAGGTAGACTTCGGCTAAAATTTATTGTTCAGTAATCAAAGCGTTCTTATTGATCGGTGGAGTTATGAAGTCTTCATTACTTCAGTTGTAGGCATGAGATGATTAGTATTATTTGAAGAAATTACCTACGTCATAATTCGAATTTTTTGGGGGGAAAAAAAATAAAAGTTTGGTGTTGATGGCATTAAAACGTAATTGCAAAATAAGACATATAGCCATGTGTTTTAGAACGAAATGACTAAAACAGATAATAATATATCCATGGAAAACCGTGATTTCTTTTTCTATTTTTAAGAAACTTGTTTAAGACATAGCATTCTTTATCAGGACAGTGGATGAGTGGAAAGTGACTTCCTTGTCAAACATGACTGCCTTTGACTATTTCAATATGTCCTTTTGTAGAAAGGTGAAAATTCACCATTCCAACTTCAAGTGATATTATCAATTGACCGAGTATTGATCGGAGCTCAATGGATAAGTAATAGCCTATTAATTACTTTTACTTAGTTTGGAGAAATCAACATCGGATTCGTTTAGAATCAAGGTAAATATGCCTTGATATGGAACGGATTTCTAACTGAAATAATATCCTGAAAGTTCTAATTGATCTGTAAGCTTCTTTACGTGCCACTCAAACTTTGATGATTACCCGATTGGTGGACATTACTACGAGGACTATAAAATAGATTTTGAAGTCAATACAAATCTTTTAGTTCGACTTCAAGTAGTGCTTTTTCTCTTTTAACTATGGTGGAGATCCCAAGATCCTCAAAAGACACTGAGATGTCAATAATTGGTTGGTGCTATGCATCATTTGATCAAGCGCCAAAAATAGATTTTTTTTTTAGATTATTGCTCCATCTACTATTGAAAAGTGTAAACTGTTTATAAAAAATTGTTCCTGCTTTCTATCTCAATATAATTCTGCGGAAAATTAATTTTGAATAAATGCCAATCGACTAATCGTAACGAATGAGATTTGCATCATGTGACTAATGACCTTTGAATGAATTTTATTAATTTTGATAATGATCAGTATTGTCCTATGAAAGTATCTTCATCTTGATATATAACACTCTTCATTCCATAGAAAATGTAATTAATACTTAAGCTTTTGCGTTTATGCGAATATCTCAAAATCGAATTTTGACGCTTGGTCAAATGATGCATAATAGCATCATCCAATTTTAATTTTTATCGAAAAAAATACATCAATATTATTTTCCCGTACTATTAATTTAAAATGTGAAAAAAAGTCTTTCACAAACACACATTAAAATTATGTTAACATTTTTTTAACGTAATTTTGTGGAAGACTTTTTTTTTTTCACATTTTAAATTAATGTCACATTATAGCACATGTAAAAGTCACTTATTAGTTTCCTTATGATAATAGTTGTACTTCAAAGGAGCTTTGCTTTCTTATTATTCAGGATCAGTTTGTATTTGTAATAAAGGATCTCCTTTTCTTATCCAATAGCAGCTTTATTACTAGATAATGTGTTGCGGCACAGTATTTAATAATCCTCTCTCTCTCAACATTCCTGACAGTCTTTCAGTTGACTTACGTAAGTGGAAACTCTTATATTTCATAATTTATAGTTAAGCTGGTTTTTAATGGTTTCTATATATAAATGTGTGTTTTATGTTGGTTAAAATAATTTTAAAAATATTTAGAAAATATCACAGGGAATAATATTTTAAGCAAAGTATGCTTTATGTTCTGCCAGGAGTTTATTGTCTATATTTAGAAATTGTCGTAATTTGTTATAGGTTTTGAAAATGGTGTCTTTCTGTCTGGAAGGGTGTATCCTAAGTGAATTAATCATTCATAATTATAAACTGTGTACTTCTGTAACAATAATACAGTGTTGAGATAATTAGTGGTTTGATTATTATTTTTTCTTAGTTTTATCCTTTTTAATTTCATTTATCGGTGGTTCATATTTCTAATTTTTTTTTTAATATTAGTTGAATTGGGACTGGATATTTTATTAAGAGAGGTAATCGTTTATTATTTGACCCATAAGAATTACATTGGGGCGGTTTGTCACTTGGATTTATCCGTGATGATTGAATAGTCCTTATATAATTTTAGCTGGTATGCCTTGTTGTAACTTATTTTTATTATATGATGCTCTAAGAAGGTTATGTAACATAACACCATGCTTCGTATACCTGTATTCTATGATTTTCAGATATAGAAATGACCTTTCTATTGCCAGAATATTGGTTCTTTAATAATGTACTTCTATAATTTGTTGAACTTATTACCTGATTTTCTCTTGTAGATGCTTCGAATTCTTTCTTAAGCCATTTGGAGATTTATAATTTTCCTTATATATCATTGATTTTGTACACTACCCTACCCTAATTGACCAGACAGTGCGCTTTATTGGAAACAAGTGAAAGTGTCACTGATTTAAGAGTGGGATGGGCACCCATGAGCTGAAATTACATTAGCCACTCTGTGGAGCATGCTTTCCACAAAGTTTTGATACAGAGCTAAGGGTTTTTATGTCCATTCCTGCTTCAAGAACATGGCCAGTGCAGCTATAGATGTCGGACATGGTCCCCTGGCCCTAAATCGATGCTCTAACTCGTCCCATAAATGTTCGATAGGGTTTAGGTCGGGACTCTGAGCAGGCCATGGAAGCCGCTTTACAGCCATCTCTGTATACTACTGCTGGACAGAGGCTCAAACATGGCATGGAGCATTGTCATCCTGAAAGTAACTATCGTCATTTCCAAGCATTTGCCAGCGAGGAGGAACAATCGATTATCCAAAATGTCTTTCTAGCCTTCGGAGTTCAAGATTCCCGCACCAACATGCAATGGTCCCAGGCCATACTATGAGAATCACCCCCACAGCTTGATTCCCCCACCACGAACTTCACAGTTGGAACGATGCACTCGGGTAAAAGACATTCGCCACACTCAAACACGTCCATCCGACTGGAAGAGAGTGTAATGTGATGAGACACGTTACACTCCATAAAATTGTTTTCCACTGCTCTACAGGTCAGTTGCGACTTTGCAAATACCACTTGAGTCTGGCGGTTCTGTTGAATGATGAGATGTGTGGTTTGTGGATTTTAAAGGCTTCAATTCCTTTAAATTCAATTCCGCAATGTATTGTGATTGTGATGTATTCCACAATGTAACCCCTGATGCCTGTTGAAACTCACTGATCACGTGCGCACATGCACTTTGACGATCTCGTCTGATTTTTTGTAAATATGCAGGTGTCCGGTCCATTACTGTAGGGTAGTGTATTGTTTGCTGTGATGTTTTAATATTCTAGTTTCTCGTCTATTATATACTGAAATTTTGATGATGTCATATCATTGTATCAGATGTAGAGGAGATGGATTAAGTAAGTGTTGTATGAAGTCAATCCTGCTTCTGAAATATTACTTCAAATTCATGTCCGGTTCAAGGGGAGCTGCGAACAATTGTCTTGGATTTTTCATTTTTTTGGATGATGTTAATTATCTTTTGTGCAGTGGCGGATTTCCGCATAGGCGCAGGAGGCGCGCGCCCTGAGCCTCATAAATCAAGGGGGCCTCAAGATTTACCTCTGAAAAGGTTGTAAAAGCAAGATTTCCTGTTTTTTTTTTTTTTTGGTTGTAAAAGCAAGCCTAGGGGGCCTCACCAGTCAGCCTAGGGGCCCCATCCACCCAAGTATTCCTTTTTTTTGGTTGTGGAATTGGAGATTCCGTTTTTTTTGTTTTTTTTGTTGTGGAATAATGGAACTCCCGCCCCGGGCCCCAAAGGCGTTGGTACGCCACTGGTAATGAAAATATTTAGAGGGGGCCTCAAAATTGAATTGCGCCTAGGGCCTCTCAAATGCTAAATCCGCCACTGCTTTTGTGACCAGTGTTATTATTGTTGGTGTCTTCGTTAGAGAATATTGGGAAATTAAGTTCAATATCAAGATTAAACAGAGTAATTTAAATCTCTGATACCCTCTTCGTCGCATATTATTCGTATCTTCCTAAGAAAGAGGAATCCCTTTACGTATAATATAAATATTACAGCTCTTCTTGCTACAGTTGAGACCAGTTTTTGGAAGAAGGAGACCCCCCCCCCCCCCCCCCCCCCACAAACCAAAGCCTTTTTGGAAATTTAGCAAATAACATGCACTAGTACAGAAAATATAATTTTTAACAACCAAAAAAAAAAAAAATCCAATACGGCGGGGCCCTCTCGGCTGGCTGGGCCCCTAGGCCCTGGCCTTCTAGGCTTAGGCGGAAATGCGGGCCTGGTAATTAGAAGCCGTTTTTTAATGAAGAGCTTTGCTTTTTTTTTTTTTTTTTTTTGTGATAGTTAGGAAAGGAATTAAGAATATCGTATAAAGTTAAATCGGAAATCTTATATTAGCATCAACAGTATGTTCTCTTGAAAACCTTGAAAAGCTGGAATTAATTGAATTTGAATTAAAGATATATACATGGGTCCCACTGAAAGGGATTCAAATAGAACAGAGTTAATTCCATCAGTCCAAAAGGGTCTGTTGGAGACGTGAACATCACAAGAACACAACGTGATTTTTAGTTTAAGACCAAAAGAGCAAATTAAGCTTTTCTTCTATTTTTTTTTTGCTTCAGGTCTATTAAAGTTATATTTAGGAAAACATGAAAGTGACCCAAGAAATTTTGAAGTTATTATTTTTTTTATTCTTTTTAAAATTGATTGAATATTTGATCAAAAGAAATATTAGCAGACAAACAAAAGATACTTTAGTTTTGAAGAGAATTTCAGTGCGAAACCTAATTATGTGAATTTTATTTTTTTCTCCATAGTTTTTAATTTTTTAATGCTGACAGATTAGAATGCTCACCTAAACATTCCGGTAACATTTAATATTTTTCTCTCCGAACAACTGAAAATAATCGTGGTAGAGAAGAACAAAAAAAAATCCTTTCTTTAAAAATGCTTCAAATTAATTATGTAGATTTTTAAAGTGTGTAAATTAAGCAACGTAAGACTGAAAATGGACACCACACATTACAACTTAAAACGTTTATGTACAATAAAATATATAAATATATATATTTATATTTCTTTCATATATTTTTTTATTGTACATAAACTTTTTAAATTGTGATGTGTGGTCAATTTTTGTCTGAAGTTGCTTAATTTACATACGTTAAAAATCTACATAATTATACAGACTGTTTTAGGCTTCAAATTAAGTTTTCTATTTTTGAAATTACGACAGATATAACAGCACCTTTGTAAAGTTTACAAAAAGATACATCGCATCCCCTATTTTTTTCCCCTAAAATTTTTAGTTTCAACGTTAATACATCAATTGAATAGAATGGAATTTTTGTTTTTATTTTGTTTTAGCTTGATTGAAGATATTTTAATCTTTTATCCGAAAAGTTGGTTTGGTAATTCAGAATTTCAAAATTGAAAAACTTTCAGATAATGCTTTTAGTTTGAAATTCAAAGGACTTAATCTGTAAAACTGTGTCGTAGAAATAAATTAGCTTTAAGATATTGTTTATGTTCTATACTTTAGGAAATTCCATTCAAACTTTATAAAGAGTAAAGAGTAATCATAACTGATTTACAAATATTTTCTTTTAATGTTATTGCACTTTGTTTTGGTCTTTTTATCATTTTTTTTTTCTTATTGATGTTTCTGTGATGTTAGTTCAAAGTTCGACTTTCTTTTGGGGAAGATGGAGAGTATTTGGTCCCTATTAGGCAGTGAAAACGTCGATGACCTCTACACAATGTTTATTTTGTTATAAATAAAAAGCAAATTATCTGGTTTACAGCGATAGCTATCCAAGGAAAAATATCTTCAATAAGGTGAACTAAATCTTCTTTTGTCGAAACAACTTTTAAGTAGGAAAACTATTTTTAACTGATTTCAACCATGTTTATACATTCCTGAAATTAGTTAGAAATTGCCTGTTTTAAATCCCATCTGCCATTGGAATTCTTCTCACCGTTATGTCTTTCATTGGGATCATCAATTTCAAATCGGAACTGTGTTGATGTTAGTTGCTTTTTTGTTTTTTTTGTTTTGTTCGGAATTTCTCGCCAGATGTCGTCTTTATCACGAATAGCGAAACAGAAACCACTCGGCCAGTAATTTTTTCTTTCCCTTGAGCTCCGTCCAATAACCACATGTTGGGAGGAAGGCGACGTTACACGACCGCAACTGATCTCGCCGTCGTCTGTCATTCCAGAGAGATGTCACGCCGCGGCAGTGGAAAAGAATCCGAGCCAAAGATGAAGGTGATCAAAGAGGTAGAAGAGAAATACGCCCACGACGAAGATGACGATGATGAGGATGGCACGTCGCGAATGGACAGTATGACATTCAAATTGCATTGCCTTCGCAGGGAGCTGGTGAGTACAAGATTAGAACTCAGAAGCCTGAAATACTTGGGCAAGTTTAAAGATTATTCAAAGGCCAACAATTGTAAAGAAACTGGGTCAACTAACGGGAATTTTATTTGTTTTTTTTTAATGAAAGATTTCAAATACTAAAAAGCAACAATTGAATTTTATTTATTTATTTCACTATTTAAAAAAAAAAAAGAGAGAAAAAAAAAGAAAAGAAAAAGAAAGTTTGCTGAACCTCTTCCACAGGTTGTGAAAACTTTGTTTCTGTTGATTGAACTTATTCCAAGAATTTAAATAAACCTGACTTTCTCGACGTAAATAAATAAATAAATATTTGAAAAGAACGAATAAAATGCTGAATATAAGTTCTTTGTATAATTTCTATTATTCGAATAGGTTCATTGGCCTTCTGTAGTTAAACAAATAAATAATATTTGACTGTAGTCAAATGAGTTGTAGTTGAGCTATTGAAATTATTCTTGTAAATTGCTCCAAATTAATTTGTTATTTTTTTGTAATTCAAATATTTAAAAAAAAATACATTGGGGAAAATTGATGGAATGTAAAAATAAAATAGAGAATAGAATTCTTGTAATTCGCTCTAAGGCAGTGATTTCAAACTGGAGAGCATGGAAGGAAGCAAATAATCTGTCAACACTAAATTTGAAGTTTTCGTATTAAAAATTACTCTTGTCATTTGTATTTAATTTCAAATTACTTTTATTTACTTGTAGAGTAAGTAGTGATGTCAGTTATATTTGAATAAGACCTCTCCTAAATAGAGATTCTTAATTACAGGAATATCAGCAAATATATTTAGCCAAATCTTCTCTTTGGAGCAATTAAAGTAAAAGTCAGTAACAAAACTAAAATCTTCATTTCTAGAAACAGTAACAGAATGAAAATTTCAGAGTACAATTTGTAATTTTTAAAAGCATTTTTTCTAAATTCTTTATTTGAAACATAAAATTGAACATGAGTCTTTTTTTATATTAATTTTTAAAATAAAATATTCCCTTTAAATCAAAACAAGTTTTTTTTTTTTAAACAATTAAGACATAACCTTACTTTTGAAAACTACATTGATTTTGATCTTTTAACATGCAGGTATTTTTAATTGAAAAGAAAACACAATAAGTTTATTAAAATGTAAGCTTCGTGTTCTTAGCTACAAGATTTTTTTTTTTTTTTTTTTGAGAAACTTCTCTTACTAAATATTGGTAGTTTATGAATTTTTGTTGAAAATCCTCTGATATTTCGTTACAATTCAATTAAGGAATAAAAAAGAAAGTTTTTTACCTTACTAAGAAGCTTCGAGTTTATTTTAAAAAATTAAAAAAGCTCAAATGAAAGTCGAAAATAAATATCAGTAGCATAGATACGTTAAAAAGAAAAGTTTATTCATTGGATGAAGATAAGATGTCAACTCCGTTCCGTTGAGTTTTCGAATACTTATATCCTGTTTCAAATGATTTGTTTGAAATGAGCTTAAAAGTCTTTAGATTTTAGGCTGATATTTAGATATATTTTTTTAGAAATGTAAATACGGTTTAAAATAGCCTACGCTATTACATTCCTTATTCTTTTTATAATCTCTTGGAAGTCAGAGGTTCGTGACCTACTCTCCTGCAAAGTAATCAGTCTCTTGTGATAATTACTCTGCCTTGGCATCAACGCCATCCATATATATAGAGGCTACTCCCTTGCAAAACACTTTCTTGCTTCGTTGTTTTTTTTATTATTATTTCGTTGCAATTTTTAATAGTTAAATATTAAATAATTTATACAGGAAAAAAAAAGGAAACTTTAAAATAAAAATAAAATGCGCTTCTAATGAAATATCGAGTTGGCCCATATATTTTTAATTTGTATTTATTATTTCATTAGTTTCGTAATAAAAGTAATATAACAATAAATCCTATAAAAAAAGAACTCTTTACGATGATAACAACAACAAAATTATTATAATAAATTATTGCACAAATAGCGATTACAGAAAACGAGAGAGAAAAGGTTCTTATACCGTACTTTAAAATAAAAGCTAAATATGCAACTACACTGAATACTGAAACATCGAAACTGCGAGAACTTGAGCAAAATGATAGATCCAAACAGGGCCGGATTATCGCATAGACAAATGAGACAAATGTCTAGGGCCCGGTCAAACTGTCTATTTTGAAAAGATTTGTAAATAAAATAGTTTACTTTTTCTTGTGGGAGAGGGAGGGGGCCCGTTGAGAAGAAAATATCTAGAGCCCCAAAGTGGGTTAATCCGGCCCTGGATCCAACTTCAATTTTTAATTATATTAAATATCGAATCCATGAACAATTTTTGAAGAGGATAGATAGGATTTTATTTTGGATAGGGCCAGGTTAGGAAGCCAACCGACCACAACCAAAAAAAAAGATAATAGAAAACGTAGTCTGCAAAATTTCGAAAAGGTGGGGGAGGGGGAAAAGATCCCTTCAATGTCCACCTACTAAAAGTAAAAAGTCGCGCCTATTTTATACATTTTCGAGATTTCAGGGCCAAAATTGAAATTAGGAGAAGAGATGGATCAGCGTTTAATTAGAATTTCTTGATTTTTTTCCCCATCAAAATTAATTTAAATATTACGATAAATACAATTGCAACTTTAATTTGTAAAGTCAGTATATCTTTATTTAGTTAACAATGATAATACAAAGTTATGAATAGTCAAACTGGCCTTCTTTTTCTGAATATACTTTTTTATTTTTTTATTTTAATAGATAACTGAGTTAGTGAGTATATTTTTTACTTCCCTCTTAGAAGTTGGATGAAAATATCAAGTATTTAGTCATCCCGTAACAATTACATTATTTAACTTTTGAGCTGAAGTTTGCATTCAATAGTATTGGAAAATGCAGAAGGAAAAAAATAAATATATTTATTTTAAATGTACATTTAAAATAAATTTATTTGTGGGCCTTTCTTCTGTCTTGCTTCTTCAAGTAAGCATCTAATATTGAATATTTGTTTTAAGCTCTCCCTAACATTGCAATTTTCGATCACTGAAGAAATGACGATCCATTGCCTGTTTGCTTCCTCTGATCGCATCTCAACTCAAGAAATAAGAGGTATTTTAACATGAGTTAATCAAGATGGAATTCTTTTTTTATACTGTTGGGCTATTTCGACCGCAAGAAAGAGACGCAGTTAATGAAAGAGAGGGTAAAAAAAAAAAACACGTGAAGGTTGCTGACAATTGAGCTAAAGCTTTTTATAACAATTCAGCGGAAAAGGAGACCGTGCTAATCAGAATTTTACTGTATTTCTTTAAGTATGCAAATGATTTTCTCTCTTCTGTAAACAAAAAAAATCCTGTTACTGTATTCAGAAATGGAGATAGCAAGTTCTGACTTAATATTTGACAGTTTTGAAAACGTTCATGAAAGGAATAAAATTTTAAATATTCTAGTTATGCAAAAATTTCTATTTTTTATGTTTTTAAATTATAAGAAGTTTATTATCAAAGAATTTCTTTTTCTAGGAACACAATTGACACGCACAATTTATTTTTCTTTTAGCAAGAAATGCGTCAACAGGATCAGCAGTTAGCCAGGCAACTCCTAACCTTACGTCACGAAATCCACCAACTACGTGTGGCCAAGAGTTGTAAAGATCACGCGGATATCATCGAAGATGTGGCTCAGGCCATTGAGGACAGAGATGAGTTTGGAGAATTGTGGAGCGATCTGCCACCTCTGCCTGTCATCAAACCTCTCAGGGATCTGGGCCTAACAAAGATGAACTTCTCTTCTAGAAGGTTCTCGCTTCGATAATAAAAAGGGCATTGAAAGAACTCGATCGAAAAAAACAACAAGGGGGGAGGGGAAATCATGGTCATTTTAGAGAACAGCTTTACCACAAAGACGGTTTCATTGAAGTGACATTAAAAGCAGCTTTGTTTGGACAGTTTCCGCATGTAATCAGAACGTTTAATTTTAAATAACTATATATTTGTAATCTATTTTAATCCTAGAATATTGTTGCAAGAGAAAATGGTCCATGTACTAATGTGCCATAATGAGTAATAAGATCTTCTTTCTTTTCGAAGCTACTGACGAAATAATCTTATTAAGTAATAATTATAAGGTAAGAAAATCAATGAAAAACAAGAAAGTCTTAAGATTTCCTTTTGAACTATCATAATCGTTATCAATGAAAATTAATCCATGAATAAGCTTCAGCAACATATGGAAAATATTTCGTTTTTATGTACATATAACTTTTTTAATTCAAGTTAATTGTGGTAAAATTCCTGCAGAAGTCTCTTAAAGACCCAGCCTCTGCCTGTGATAAAAGTAAACGATAGTTTTAAAGAAGACCATGAATCGATTGAACGATATACTGCCTTGTTCTTTATTCTGTTTTGGATGAAAGAATTATCATTTATTCTTTCGTATTAACATAAAAAAAAAAACCGAGACAAAGAAAAAAAAATCTTTTGCAAGGAAGGCTTTGGAGAGAATTTTCTGAAGGATTTCTAAAATTTGTTTTAACTGAAGTTCTTATTGCTATTTTGAAAAACAGAAGGAAAAATTCAAATTTGTCGATGTTCAGTTATGATTTGCCAAAACATAAAAAATTCACAGTGAAATATCGTTGTTTGTATTCATTGCATTTAAAAAAAAAATCCAACATCAACGTGACACTGGAATGAAGATGAATGCAATTTTTTGATGATTATAAATATTATTGGACAGTAGAAAATTTTGTTCATTAATAACAGTTTAAAGTCCAATGACAGAAAACTTCTTTGCTGAGGCAACAAAAAATCAGTTAGATTTGAATGAGTTTTTTCATAATGTAGCATGAAAGCTGTAATCACTTTTCTCAACTATTTGTCTACTTGGCTGGGTATCAATTCACACAAGACATATATACAGACTGCTTAAATTTTAAATTGTGTCTAAAAATTGAAGAAACTGATTTTTGTTGTTATTGCTGTTTTTAATATATGCATGAGAAGTGTATTCCCTTACTAGAAATTA
Organism: Thereuonema tuberculata; assembly: GCA_023159025.1. Lineage (NCBI taxonomy): Eukaryota > Metazoa > Arthropoda > Chilopoda > Scutigeromorpha > Scutigeridae > Thereuonema > Thereuonema tuberculata. The sequence continues at coordinate 11,319,675 of JAFIDM010005346.1, forward strand.
ATCTAACATTTTTACTACAATTTAATACATTTCTAATATATAACGAAAAAAAAAAAAACAACTTCAGAATACAATGAAAGGCAAAATAAGAATGTTGAATCATTTACGATAAAGTTAACAGTAAGCAGAAACATTAACAGGTTTCAATTATCAATTGTAAATTGTTTATTGATAATAACTACCACTGAAATGCCATAGTCACAATGACTAAAGTTTCTATTCCTAGGAAGAAGAATTTTTAATGGCCAATTGATTTAGGTGCTCATGAGAAAAAAAAAAAAAATAGAAAATAAAAATAATAAAACTTCCCTATTCTTGTTTTGTTTACTTGGAATGGCTAAGAAAGGAAAGTTTTTTGCAGTATAAGAACAAGCAATTTGTACAAATATAATGAAGAAAAAATTAAAAAAAAAAAAAAAAAAAAAACCTATAACCAAAGGATGGTTGTATAAAGAAGCAATGGCGGAACATCTGATATGTAACAATAAGATCTCATAGACAGACTATTTGAAATGATATAACTAAGTTCCTTAGTAGATATACTGCATCTTAAAATACAAAATTCCCTTGTCACAAAAATTGGCGGAACCACCAGGTCAACAAGAGTATGAGCTTGTAAAAAATGCTCTGAGACAAGTGAACTATAACATGCTGGATTGCAGAAAAGAAGCACGTTTCATAGTAGATGTGGCAATAGTTAAGAAAGTGAGAAAAGAGGAGAACCAACTTAAGAAGATGGCAAGTAGATCTTGAATGGCAGCAGTTATTCAAATTGTGCAATACGAAAGACAACCCCCATTTGACATAAGTAGAGTAACAATCCATCAGCTTCAGAAAGCTACTTTACTTAGAACTGCACGTCTATCTCCGGCTGTTCTAGAATCTTGGGAGGGACATAATACCTAGCTTATTTCCATATATATAACTAATATATCAATAACAATAGTCATAAATAAGAAGAAAGAACTTAAGAAAATTATGTTATTCAGACTTGTGAATTGAAGTACAATGGCATGTGAAAGACAGAAATTATTGTCATGCCTATTGATGCACTGGGAATTAAACCAAACAGCAACAACAGCAATAAAAATTAAAATGTTCAAAAGACAGCTCTTCTAAACCACAGATATCTCGTTGATTGTTAAATACTTGATTAAGATTCAAATACAAGAGACTACAATCGGTCCATGTTTTGGTTTGATTGCTTGTATTTGAAATTAATTAATCTTAACTACAATTTTGACATATATGTAATGTTTAGGAAATCTAATGAAATTCTTTTTAGAAATGGCATAGAAAGCAGAAAAAAAATAAGTACATAATAGATAAGAGGAAAGTTAAATTTTTAATGATTTAATCATTGATTATTTAAATGAGGTATCTTTATTCTTTTTAAATCTAACATGAGATTTCATTTTTCTTTGTATCTGACAATAGATGCACTGAATTTCTTTTATTTGATTGAAGTTTTAATTTGAAGACATATTAGAAAAATAACAGTTTCACATTTTGTTTTCTTCTAATAATTACAGTATTCCAAATAAGTTTGCAACTTATTCCAAATAAGTTGCATAAAGTCTTGCAGATAATAAATTTTCATGCAATCATTTAAGGAAATTTAGCTTTGACTAAATTCGAATATGAAATGATTTGTGTCTTACTTAAATTAATGGACAAATTGTGAGCAGTTTTCTGATAAAATGGCAGAAATGAACTTGAGCTTCTTTATTTTATACGATCATGTTTCCAATTATAATACCAATTATAAGAACTTCCTTTCCAATTTTTTTTTTTTAATTTTTGACTATTTTCTTTTTATCTCTGAAATTAGAACCTTTAATTGCAATTTGAAGTAAACAAATTGCAGTCTGAAAGACAATTCAATATTAAAATTTGCAGCAAATAGGCTTTTCATTCATAAGTTGTTGTTGTTGTTTTTTTTTTTTCTTCTTTCTAAATATTTCTTTTTTGGTAATTTTTATATATAGGTATTGAAGGCTTCATTAATTTAGCTATTCCATAATTTGCACTTTTTCCATTGCTACTGCTTCTATTAATTTCATTGATTTTGAAGACTAAAGGCAGGCCATGATGCAGATATGTTGGAATCTGGGCTCAAATCCCATTCTTGGCATGGATGTAACTTTCTCATTCTGTTTTTCGTCCACTTTTGCAGGTACAATGTGAGTGGCCTTATATGGCATCCTTTGGACAATGATTATTTGGCCAAAAGCTCACAATTCTCGCCACTTGTAGAGGCCAATGGCAAGAGCACCAAGAGCCCAGGCATTGGAAAAATAAAATATTTAAGAAAATAATATTCATGAATTTATACACATATACATCAAATGTTTACCTGTTTTTATAGATGTGAATTATAGCAAAACAAGAAATATAAGACAGTAAACTGTCACGAAACAATTACAAAAAAAAAAAAAAAAAAAAACTTTTTATTTTCAGTAATTATGAAATTAGGATGATTGAAAATCTGATAGGCAACAGCTAGGGCTATTCAACATGTTTAATTTTGGAAACAGGAGATGGGACATTTAGTTAATGAATATTTAACTACATTTTTTTTTATATATATATATATTTTTACACCAATCTTGCTTTGTTTGATTGCAGCAACTAATTAGCCAGCGCATTCCATTTAAAATTTTAAAGTTTGAAACCATTAAGCAATCACATTAGAGAATATATATAGGTTTGCATTTTAAATGTCATTTTCTTGTTTATTGTGAATATCTTTTTGATGGATGTTTTATGTATATACTTGAACAAACTTAATCAAATTTCATTCTCTTTCAGTCCTGATGAGCATTTTAATAAATTTTATTTATTTATTTATTTTTTACAAGTTTATTCCTTCATTAACAAGTTTAATCTTTCTTTACTTGAATGCTTAAAATAATAGTTTCAGAAAAATATATAAATGCCGAATTATTAATGTGCCTTGTATAACTGTGAATGTATATAAATTTACCAGAATGTTTAATTCCAATATCAAATTGAAAATGTGTAAGGTCCAACAATACATCAATTATTTAAAAATAAATTTTCAAAAAAATATATTTATTTAAATTTTTTTATATAGTTCCTATATAAAACTATTTTTTTTACCTAAAGATCTCAATAAATTTACCTTTACAATTAGTAAGTTTCCCAATGCAACAGTGCCATTACAGTTTTAAGATGCTTGTCTATTTCTTTAGGTAAAATTGTAGTGTGATTTCAAAACAATCCAGAATTGCTGTTTTCTTAAAAACTATTTAAATAAATTCTTTTTCTTCTAGTGCTTTATTAATGCAGAACTCTTTTAAAATTTTGGAGACATGAGAATAAAATATTATGCCTAATGAAAATCATTGAGATATTTCAAATAAATGAAACGATATATATAATATGCAAATGCAGTTCATACTCAGAAGAACCACACTAGAAATAACGGAGTGAAAATTAAGGTTAGCAAAATGATCAGTTGACTTCAACCTCAATATATGATGTTGTTGTTGTTTTTGTTATGTTTAACAAATGATTCTGAGAACTATACAAAACTTTCATTGTATCTGAAAAATTTCAATTGCTTTAATTAAAGGTAAATCTTTGTTGTTCATATTTTCTGATTGTTATTTTGAATTTTTTTCCCTATTTCCAATAATTATCAAATATAATTTTATTGTTAGTTTGAAATGATTTATTCTAGTTTTTTTTGTTTTGTTTTTTTTCATGACTTTGATTTTTTTTTTTTATATATAATATACAAGTATACTTTAATTTAATAATAATAATAAATGTAGCCTTTTTAATTCATTACAAAAACACTAGTTAAAAAATTAAAGAATATTTTTTATATAATTCTGAGATAGTTTAAGAGCAATTAATAACTATTTAAAGTTTTAGCAGCTTCAATAATAAATAAACTTATCAAATATTCAAAAGTAAAATATTAGAATTTTCATTAAAAAAACATAAGAATGTAAATATGTCCTCAGAAATATCTAACAAAATGTAAAAATATGTATATTATATAAATATCTGATCATACCAACATTTAAAAGATTGTAAATTAACTTTATTTTTATAAATTAACTTATCTAAACTTAAGAGCAAGCAAATCATAGAGCTATTCAGATATATCTTATTGTTGAGGATATACAAAAAGGAGGGGAAAAAAGTAACCAAAACTGATAATTGCTAATTCTTATTTCTAAAATGTCAAAAATGATTTCTTCTGCAGCCAACCCTTAGTCCTTTTTTCCCATTATATATAAAATTTACTTTAAATGACATCAAATAAATCAATATAGAAATACGAACAAGTAATGCACTTGATCCAGTCATTACCTGAAAATGTTAATTTTAATTAGTGTTTGAGAGGAGCCAAGTAATGTGAGCATCAGTTGCTTTGCATTAAAATCTTTCTTGAAAATCATCCGAACAGTCAATTCCGTTTTGTAGTAAAACACAAAACACAACTTTCAATCTATCAAACATTTGTGTTGTTAAAAATGACACTATGATTCATTGGCATGCAAAACTCGTATATTCAAGAGTGAAGTACAATTTCAAATGATGTTCACACTGAGTTCATTTATCACGTCTATACTTCCATTTTGCACCATACGGACGACTGAGTAATTGGCCTTATTAATTCAAGGGTATCTTATTTGATCTCAACATAGTTGACTCAGTATAAATAGATCCCAATTTTGTTCAGTTATCACAATTTTCTTTACCAGATCAATGGCTACCTAAAACCAAAAGTTAGATTTTTTCCTCCGAACCTGTAGGCCATGGGGAGTCCAAGGTATTTCTCATGAGGCTCCTGGTTTGGAGAGCAGTACATATTCATATACATAAACTCACAATCAAACAGTTCCTGCCTACAGGGTCTTTAAAAAAAAATTAAAATTCACATCTTTTGATTGGCTTCACAATGCAAAGCACTATTTCTCACATCATGATACTGGTATGAAACTATAGTAGTTATTTATAAATGTAAATTTGTAATTGGCTAAGCTGCAAATAAACAATGATTTGTTCTGAAGCATTAAGAAAATGTATGATGTTAATATTTAATATACATTACTATTTATTGCAACACCAAGAAATAGATGATGCAGTGAAGTGAAAGTAAAGATGTAGATATTTTATAACAAAGGAAGTAAATGATATCACTTAAAAGAAACGAGATCCCCAAATATTCATTTTGAATGTAATGTCCACAGACTGTGATGACAACTACAGTACAGTGTGGACTGTGTGAATGGAATAGTTGCCCTGGTGCTTCTATCTGGTTGTCAAGATAGAAGCAAATTTTTATGAAAATTAAGAAACTTTTGGGCAATCCAGTAACACCTGAGAACGGTCACTGGAACATTGCGAAATTGGAATTTCTACGCTCAGCCTCCAGAAGTCACTGATGCATTGTTAGCCTTTCAAGGTCTACACAAAATGTACTGGACAGGAGATTAATCAAGCTCATTGGCACTATTAGAGCTAATCCAAGCAGTCGAAATGAAAGTTTGCAATGCAGATGAAGAGATAAAGAATGAGTTACAATATCAGTTCAGAAAAACTATTTCAGAAGCCTTGTATCTTACATAGCTAGTAAAGCCAACTCTGGCTGCAATTCATAATATACTGCATTACATGTAGTTGAACAAGACTATGCAGTATGTGATGGATTTTGTCAAATATTCCTGTAACTGCTGTCTAAGTTGTCAATCTTCTGTGATGCTTGCAGTTGATTTCTTCTGTGATGCTTGCAAGTTCAGATGTATTTGATAGAAGACAAATCTGAAACCTGGCTAAGGAAGCGTTTCAATAATACTTTTGGGAACTACTAACCATATTGGGTGGGTATTATCCAGCTAGAAAATGATATCTTGCAGGTGCAGCATGAAAGTTAATTCAATGAATTGTAGAATCTCTTAAATATACTGATGTGCTGTTAATGTCTGCTACTACTACTAGAGGAGACCGACTGTCATAAGATGATGACTTCTGACCTCATTCCACCACTAGTGTTCCACAAAGCCACTTTTCAATTGAATCCAGACGTGAATGCTGCCTAATGTGAAATGGTCCTCCACTGCAAGGTATAATAGTTTTAAAAACATTAACATGAATTTGGATAATTTACTAATTTTTGATGTCAGTTTTTCCTAAAATCTAACACTAAGATTTAAAAATTTATAAATAATAAACTAACCGTGTTAAGTTGTAGTTTTTTGATTCCCTGAATATTTCTTAAAACTAGAATTTAAATATAGGCTCCAAATAATTGATTAATCATCAAAATAAATGTTTACTAAAAGTGTTTCTGATAAATATGGATTATTAGGAATTTTGGTGAATGATTATCATTGAATAAGTTAATCATTTCTCCAGAACATAGTTAAAACATAAAGAAAGAAACAAAATGCTTCTGAAAGATTTTATTTAAAAAGCGAAACCCTTTTAGAAACAGGAAAGATAATAAATATTTATTATTTGTATATTTTATGAAAATATACAATTTTTTGTTACTATTTTCTAGATATTTCTAAATACTTTATTGTAATGAAAAATTCTATTGTATATAATTATTATAAAGCTTTGAAACATCACTAAAATTGACAGCTCAAAAATTATGAGTTCATCTTAAAACCTAAAATTGCCCATGTTACATCATGTGTGTGCAATAATAATAAGAACTAGCCTTTGTGGGCCTTAAACAAAATATTTAAAAAAAGATAAAATCACACCATCATTAACTTCTTAAAGGTTTATTATTTTATTTTACAAAGATTTTATTCCATCATAGCTGCTCCTTCTTCTCCAGTGGCATCTTCACTGATACGTAAATCATCTAACATTTCTTGAAGGGTAATTCTAGGGTACTGTTCATCATCTGTATCATCTGTGTCCACAGCCAATTTCTCCTTATCTGAAAGTAAAAATGCATCTTCATTATTATAACTGATATTTTTTTTAAGAATCTGAACCAACTTTGTGATAAGAAATTAGACGTTGTTAAAGATTTAGAAAGTGCTTCTCTCCAAAATCAGAAATACCGTATATCTATTTCAGTGAAACCAATATGAAAATCAAAGTTTAAAATTAGACATTTAAAGAGGAAATTCAGTTTTTTAAAAGAATCAGAATTTCAATTATCATAGAATTTCATTATTCTTCTTCTTTTATCAAAAAATAAAGGAAATAAGGATAATCTTCATAAAAAATATGGTAATAAAAAGAATCTTCTAAAATAATGCAAGAAAAAGGTTCAACCAGACTGATTTTCAGAATTTCCACAAAAAAAAACTTTAACCAAAATTTATCTGACACTTTTTCTAAGAATTATCAATTAATTTATATCATATTATCGAATATTATTAGCAGACTCATAAGAAAAAAAGGATTTTTGAAAATTTCAAGGAAACCAAGGGGATAAATTTGTGTGTAAATATGTTACATTCAAAACAAACATTTTCCCTATGCACTATTACGATCAAAAGAAACTAATTTAGATTTGAAATATCGTAGTAGAATTTGAGGATATATCATGCCTGGATGTTATCTGTATTAACATCTTTGCAGAATATCTCCATAAATGGAAATCTGTATCCTCTGGAAAACAGGCTGATTATGTAAAGATATCAGTTAACTAACTTCTGAAAAGGTATAGCAGTTGGAGGTGATGCAATAAATAATCCTGGAAATGAATCTAAAGGAATGGTTTAGATAATATGATTCAAACTACTGTAAGAATAGTCCCACTGAGTAAATATCAGATGGTCTTAAGGCGGAATTAAACGGACAACAAAATCTAAGTGTTTCAGGATGTGAAAGGAAATGCCAGGATGAGCTCTGAGACACATCAATGGGATGTTTGAGAATTTAAGATGGCATTAGTTAGAGCCTCTTATCAGTGCAAGTTTGTGGCACAAAATAGAAAATACTTTGGTCAAACGTACAATATATAAATGGTAGGAATAATAGTAACCCTCTGTCTATTCTGGAAAATGACTAGATGGACTGCAATAAAACTGGGAATGGTTATTGTAATTTCTAGCAAAGTTTCTTTCAGAGGCGAGCAATTTTGATGTTAAAGCCAATCCAAAAGAGGATGTATATCCTCTTCCACTACAGTGGAAGAAAGAAGATCACACACAAATGAATCCAAAGTGGAGATGAAACAATTTTTAAGAAAAGTAGGTAAATATAATCTACAACATCAGCTGGAGAAGACACCTGTAGATGGTATGGAGGCACCTTTCTGAGGAAGAAACAGTGAAGAAGGAAAGATGTAACTGATTAACTGAATCTGGAAGAACTATATACAAGTATTTAGAAGAAAACAGAAAACAAAAATAAATATGAAACATATGGTTTATAAATTAATAAGGGGGATATTGGGAGATTTTATTTGGTTTTTAATTTTATTTTGATAAAGCACCAAGTATAACTGAAAATAATGTTTATCTGTGTAATGTAGGACTTAACCTATAAGAAATAATAGAATTCACTATATATATATCTATTATACATTGTTTTTTGAGCTGTAATCTTTAATTAAAAAAAATAATTTAATCGCAGTGTGTGTGTGTGTGTATAAACATACATACTGCAATTAAATTAAAATGACCTCCTGTTGCAGTAGGATATCCCACATTGAACTGTCATGTGAGCAAATGAGACAGCAGGTATTGTCGCAGCATTGTACTGAAGCACAGTGTGAAAATGGGAAAAAAACTGGCGATTTCTAAAGTAGGACGACTGTAGGATGCCCTTGAAAGGTTCATTGAATACAAGGATGAATTCCAACTAATGGACTGGCCTCCTTGTTAGTCTTATTCAATCCCTTTGGCTTTTGATCTTACAATGTATAAATATAATCTATAATCTTTGATTTTTAAACTGAATAAGCAGTGAAGTATTAAGAGTTGTAAATAAATTTCAGCAAATGCATAATACTTGACATTTAATATTCATGATTCTATTACTGTATTTATAATATTCAATTTATCATATGGTGTCATATTTTTGCCATGACATGTCCTAAAACGTACAATAAGTAACAATGTTAAACTATTTAAAATATATTCATATCAAATCAAAATGTTAAATAATTGCCAAAATTTTGTTAATAAATTAGAATATGAAACTATGCTTAATGAAAGCTCTAATTACAATATAAAGCAATAAGAAAATAACCTAAACTATGATGCAGTTGAAAGAGTTTACAGAAGTAATAGAAATATACAATGTTTATTTTTGATTTAATTTATATCTTTCAAGTGTTTACTATAAACTACTAAGAAATGTACTTACCAACATATATGTTGACATTTTTCCTATAGATTGAGTCTTCCTCCAGATCTTCAAGAAATTCCGTGTAATCCCTATTTAAAGTTTTAATACAAAGGTTAAGTAAATTCCTTGTTTCTAATTCTTTTTAGTATATATAAATTTCATGTATAATAAATTCTTTACCCCAATTGAAATAAATGATTTCTGTTAATGAAAAATAAAAGATAATAATCTAACAGTAACTGAAATATGAGAGAACTGAGAACTTATCTCAACATCTTAAGAAATGTATATAATTTTTTTGTTATTAAATTCAATTTAGCTTTCATTCAACAACTTATTCTATAATATATATTTAATGTATTTAATAATGATTTAAATTATTAAATCTAAATGTAAGGCTTTCTTTGTCTTTTTTTTGTTTTTAATTTTTTTGAAGGAAAAACCAAAAAATTATTTTTTTCTGTAGAATTTTCTGTGGTTTTTCTCTAATTAAGATGAATTAACTTAGCGAATATATTATCCAAAAGTTCATTAATTTGATAAAAAAAATGTAGAAAGCTTTTCATCCCAAAACTAAAATTTCAGTTCAAAGAATTTTTGTGGGTGTTATTTGAATTTTAAGTATTATTTGAAAAATGATAAAATTAAATTAAACCTATTTAATTTCAATCTTTTGGAGATTGTAAGTACTTATAAAAGCACTAAAGAATATCCTCATCTTATTTCAAAATGGAAAAGGTAAATGCCCTGGAATAAAACGCCTTAAAATGAAATATAAGCAAATTTTTCTTATTATTAGAATATAAAAGAATACTAAAGGTGTAGGGTTCTGTTGGGGCTGCATGAGTCGGGTGGCGCTGGCCTCCATTACAGCCCCCTCCACCCCGTAGAGCCACCAGCCTTGAATTTACAATAGGAATGGTAGGCTTTTGTTGTAATTGAGAGTACTAAAGCTGTCCTCCTCACAACAGGTCATTCCATGTCAGATCACCTGATGAGCTCACCACACCATCACAGATTTTTATGAAAATTTATTTGCACGTAAAGGGTCATAAGATAACACATTCTGCAAAATATGGGATTTTTTGGTTAAATATTTGCCAAGATATGAATTTTTGAAGTTTTTTTTTTTTTTTTGGTGCCACACCCCTTTTTTGACATATTTTCTTGTATATCTCATCTCCTAATCAATCAAATGGAACCAAATTTGTTTTCGCCATGTTTTTTTTTATGCTAAATCCAAAAATTCCAACGAAATTAGTCTAGGACTAATAGTTTTGTAGTAATAGAAAGCATATAAGCATTTAGGAAAAAATTTAAATGGCCATGTGGGACATTTAAAAATTTGAGATTTTAACCCAAGTCTAAAATAACTGATAAAAAAAAAAAAAAAAATCAAGATGGTGTTTTGCTCCTGAGCTTAGAAAAAAAATCGCAAAGTTGGTACTCTTTCAAATCGTGTAAATGAAATATCCAAAAATTATTACTTTGTCACTGCATATTTATTCAGTAAATTCAAGTTATCCCTAGCTTTAGTCATAGCTCTGTAAGCTGTAACTCTCACTTATAACAGGTAATAACTCAGGTAAAACCCATATTTTCAAACTGAATATAGTTTGAAAATATGGCGATTCAAACAGAAAATTCACCCATAGGTATCCATCGCCGATGCTAGGCACCGTAGGCCTAATAATCCAAAATGTTATTGAAAAAATACAGGCCTTTTCATTAACTTCATTTCCTTTAATAAAAGTGTTTTACTGAGGTGTTACTTAAAATATTTTCAATAAAAATTAATTTTTTTCTGACAATAAAAAATTAAAATACTAAACTCTGTTATTATACAGAGAGTTCTATTAATTTCAAAATTATTAACTAATAGTTATTCAGGACAAAATATTTAAAGCAACCATTTTTTTTCTCTCTTTCTTTTTAAAATAAGGTTATTTCCATGTTTTTGGTTTTGAATCATACAATTTAATTTAGTGAAATTTTGATGGGAAACTCAACCCCTAAAACCGAAAGTGAAAGTATCCGGCCTCAAATAGAAAGTAAAAGTCTTTCCTGCCCGTTCCACAATTGTATGATTCAAAACTAAAGAAAAAATCTTTTGTACTAAAGAAAAAAAAAAAAACCAAACAGATTTAAATTTAATAATTGTAAACAGGTTTACCCTTCCATATTTTCAGCAACAACTTCTGTGTCAGCATTTAGATGTTTTAATTTCCACTTTCTCTTGCGATTTCTAACAGATTTATCAGCATATATTTTCTTTACAATTACCTACATTAGGAAAATTTTAAAAACAATATTTTAATGAATTTTATTTAAGAAAATTTAACATATTAGATTTGAGACGTAATAGCTTCATGACTGAAAAGGTTAATAAAAAATTAAATATACTTTTTCAATTATGAAGATGTTTCAAGTAATTATGTAAAAAAATCAAATTATTTGAAGTAAAAAAACCAAATAGTTTGATTAAATAAACCTTTAAAAAAAAAAAAAAAAAAAATGTTCATAAAGGATTTTCTGCTCTTACCAATTAAATGTCTTTACATTTAGAAAAATTACAACTACTACAACTGAAGAGGCAAAATGTACACAAATCCTACAAAAAAGAACTCTTCAGGAAATGAGAAAACAGTTTTATTTTTTTACAATTGAATTAATGTTTATAAAGTAAATGAATAGATTATATCTATAAAAGATGTTAGATACTATCTATCTAAATTACAGGAGAAAAAAATTAATACAGTGATGGAGAAAAACAAAAAAGCCAGACTTATGCACAGGTCCCTCACATGGGGGAACGGGTCAGTTGGTCCCTTCAGGCTGAGGTCTTAACCGAAAATGATATGAATTAGCCTATCACTTCTAGACTTTTTTTATAACTAAGTCTACGTTTTATATAAACTACTGGGTTGGCCAAAAGTTCATTCATTTTTTTTATGTAAGTTCGCTGTAGTAGTTTAAATGTTTTTAATGTTATTCGACGCTTTTTTGTTAGATTGCATTCTGACAGCCGTCGTGCATTTAAAACAAAAACTGATCAAAATTGGTGAATTTTGTGTCACCAATTTAATATTGAAGATGGAAGACAATAAGCATGCAAGACTGAATTTTTTTTGATGACCAGGCAAAAACTGTTACATCTTGACTGGGAAGTTCTGATTCATCCGCCCTATTCACCAGATACTGCACCTTTGGATTTCCAGTTATTTCGGTCTTTACAAAATTCTCTTAACAGAAAACATTCAATTCCCTGAAAGACACCAAAAGCACCTGGAACATTTTTTTGCTCAAAAAGCTAAAAAGTTTTGGGAAGATGGAATTATGAAGTTGCCTGAATGATGGCAGAAGGTAGTGGAACAAACCATTGATGAGGTTATTCAATAAAATTATTGGTGACAATGAAAAATGTGTCTATCGGCGTGGCCGAGCAGTCTTGATGGATGTCTGCCGTGCATGCATTGTGTCGGCACCCGGGTTCGATTCCCGGCCGTGGCTTGGCTGTTTCAATTTCCTTTCCTGTGTTGTCAGCCTCTTCTTCACTTTCTCTTCGGTCTGACATCATTCCTTAATGGCGTCCTGGGGCAGGCAACGGGGAAACCACTCCAGTATCTTTCCCCAGGTGTTTCTTGGAGTTCCACGTGAATTCCTTAGAATTGGACCTGTCTCTGGACAGAATACTATGGATGGGTGGATTTTTTACTTAAAAACTGAACAAACTTTTTGGCCAACTCAATATTTTCATATAATCTATGATTTTGACAATAACATGGCAGGGGGCCCTTTACTGCATTTGGTACTTGGGCCCTGAATTTTATGTTGGGGCAGTGCTTATGCATTCCTTGGACTAAAAGAATTAAATGTGCACAAGTCTAATACTACAAATTATAAATAATAAATTAAAATGGTTTAATATCAGTTTATTGATACATTTAGTTTTAACAATATAAATTATAGCATTTTTTTTTATATTTATTGATAATGATTTTCTATTTTAGAGTATTATATGCCATTTTATAACCACTCCATTAAAATTATTATCACTAAAAGCCTGTATACCAACCCAAAAATAACAATTGACAGTAACAAGAACAGTAATAATGAAACAAGGTTGTCTCCGATTCCTGAGATCAATCTTAAAAACTGAATGTTGTAAATAGCCTCAAAGGAAGGCAGTTTCCTCTTCCCACATCTAGAATATGTTGCCATGTTCATACGACTGAGTAAAGATAGTAAATAGAAAATGAAACACAATTGGTTAAAATGAAATAAACAGCAAAGATAATAAATAGAAAATGAAACACAATTGGTGAAAATGAAATAAACAGCATAAAAGCATTATTATATACCAACAGTTTTGGAATTCTAGGTGTATTCCATCTTCAGGGATAGCACAAACATTTAGGACGACACAAGGCAAAGATACATAATCAGACACACTATGTTTCTTCTTGTTATGTCTTCTTAAATGTTTGTGCTATCCCTGAAGATGGAATATGACTAGTATTCCAAAACTGTTGGTATATTATAACTTTTTTATGCTGTTTATTTCATATTCACCAAGTAAGTGCATAAATTAACTATTTATCTTTATTTCATCAATGCACATTAAGCTTTCGCATTCATAGGACCGAGAAACTTAAAATGAGCTAGGGATAGGAAACAACCTTGTTTCACTCCTTACTTAAGTACATTTGTTTTACTATTCTTGTTACTGTCAATAGTTATTTCTATGTTGTATACAGTCTTTTATTGATTTTTAATCAATGCTTGGAAATTTATTTCCTCCATATCTTACTTTGGAGAACTGAGTCAAAAACTTTTACATAATGTATAAGTACAGTATGACCATGCTAACTTGACCATCGGAAGGAACCCAATATGATTATGATGTATCTATTTTTCATCCAATCACAAACAACCATGCCTCAAACCACAGGGCTCTCTTTATTAATTCCCCTCAAAATGTCACCAGAAATATAAGAGGGGAGATCGAAAAGTAATACAACAATTTTGGTTTTGCAAAATGTTTAATAGGCAAGATAAAAAAAATTATTGCACAAACAAGCTACAGGTGTTACCTATTTTTCAACATATGAAACAAGTCTCTCGACACATTTCTCCCATTGTGACCACAACTTTAGTATTCCTCGTTCATAGAACTCCGTTTCCTGGGATCGTAGCCAAATGCTCACGACCAATTTCACTTCTTCATTAAAAAAATTAGAACCGAAGTGTTGGCCTCCTAGGAATTTCTTCAGTGGTCCAAAGAGGTGAAAGTCAGACGGTGCGAGGTTTGGACTACAGGGTGGATGTTGGAGCACATCCCAGCCAAATTTCTCAATTTTTTCACAAACAGAAGCCGAGACATGGGACAAGCATTGTCGTGAAGAAGTCTGAAATTTGCAGCGTCTCTGTTAGAGCATTTGTCTCGAAGGGCACGATGCAACTTTGTCGATGTTCTAGCGTAGGTTGCAGCATTCACAGTGGTTCCGGTTGGAAGAAACTCTGTTAAGAGTACACCATGCAGGTCCCAGAACACCGTCACCAGAACTTTTTTGGCTGACTGAGTGACTTTGAATTTCTTTGGTGGCGGAGAACCAGAATGTTTCCATACCATACTCTGGCGTGAAGTGGTATGCTCAAGATTCATCACTAGTCTCTACATCTTCCAGAAAGTCATGACCTTCTTCAGCATAACACTCCAAGTGACCCAAGCATTCTCTGGCCCTTCAGCACATCTGACAGATCTTTGGGTGCCCAGCGCACACTGACTTTGCAAAAAATCAATCTATCGTGCACAATGTCGTACAATGTGCTGTAAGAAATGTTGAATTAAGGTCCGCAGATTGATGCGCCAATCGTTTTGAATTGCCGCTTCAATGCCTGTGACATTCAGTGGTGTTGCAGCGTTCACTGGTCGGCCGGAACACATTTCATCAGTAAGGTTTACTCGTCACTCTTCGAAGAACCTGCACCATCTGGAGATGTTGCTACAGTCCACACAATCAGCACCATACACCTCCAACATTTCTCTGTGGATTTCACTTGGGGTTTTTCGTTTTGCCCACAAAAAAAGAACTACATCTTGCTGCTCTTCACAAGTCGACAATGCTAGCAAAAACGCCATCTTTACTCAGTAGTTCACGCTCATTCTGCCAGGGTGACACCTGATCGAGCAATTGCTCTCTGTAGTGCAGGATTCAAACTAACTATCTTCCACAATTTGAACGTCTGGGCCAAAATAATATTCCGTAAAAAATTGGTGTGCGTTACTTTTCGATCTCCCCTTGTATACATACAACTTAAATTTAACAGTTAAATCTTATATTGAAAGCAGTCAACCAGTAACTTATTGTACAGCAGTCCCTTTAAACATCATTAAAACTATATTTTTTGTTTTTGTTTTATAGCTATTACAAAATATTCTTCGGGACCTCTGAGAGAGGCTCGTGCTGACGTCACAGGCCTCTGGAATATTTCGAATCATCAGCTTAGCATGGTTGCGCACGATATATCAGTTGAATTCTTTCTATCTTTTTTTTTTGCTTAACTATTAGTCTGGGCAAGAGTCTAAATGGGAGTTGTGACTTCTTACACCAGGTATGATTTTGAGATAATTGTTGTTCTGAGAATATGGAACTATGAACATTTTTAAAAAATTAACGGCAGATAGGTGTTTTTCCCCCTTGGAACCATTCATAGAAACTATAATTTTTACAGGAATTTGACTTATTTTGCAGTAGCCTTTTAACTTGTTGCTAATACATGGGTATTGGAAGTAAGAATCGTGATATGTTATGTAAAAAGAATTAGTAATAACATATTAGTAATTACTTCACTCTTAGCGTGAATTATTGACAAAAGATTTTGAAGTTGTGGTAATGGAAAAAAAAAATAGATAAACCAAATACAAGTTCAAAAACTAAATAATATTATCTATATTAGTTTATAAATTTTGTACTTACTACATCTGGTAAATTTAAACTTTGCTGCAATTTTTCAAAATTCTTATCATTAACATTTGTATTGGCCAAATCGAACCTAAACAGACACAACAATATTAATCATGAATCAAATTCTTTAAATTTTCAACAATTTTTGTTAAGAACACAATCATGTAGTATTTTTTATATTTAAAATTAATTTGGAAAACTAACAAGACAAAAAATAGTTTCTTTAGATAATCTTACCCAAGTACTATGTCTCCTGGTTTCAATAAATGTCCAATATGAGTTCGACAGTGACGATGAGCATCAGATATTCCTAATTCTGAAGTTTTAACAACCCATAAATCTGCTAGAACATGCTGAAAACACCAAAATTATATGAAATTATAAATGAAACTAATATTTGCTAGAAATCAATTTATGTATTAAAATGCTGAAACAAAAATTCCATTACCTCTTAATTAGTATGCAGTTTTAACAAGAATATAACAACTGCATGTTAATATAACTGCATGTTAATGATATTGGCAATTCCCTTACTGAATGTCATCAAGTGTAGTCAATAAATTTTTCAAAGGCAGTGTTAATTAATTTTTTAGAATTAAATGATATTAGCTAAACAGTTACTGGCCTGATCGTAACATCTGGATCTGGGTTCAATTCCTGATACGGTGCGAATCTTTGCCAACTGTTTAAATCTACAATCAAAATGATCTCTGGAAACGATAGTTTCTCTTAACTCTAAATTCCATAACTGATTAAAATTACTGCCAAAAATAAGGATGAAGAATTGCAATAGGGTCATTCCATGCCACATCACATAGACAAGTCACACCCCAGTCTCAGATTTTTGATGAAATTTGGTACATTTATTCTTGTTAAGGGTCTTAGTTCCAATTTATAAATAAAATATTTCTTTTCCGATTGTCCGGCACAGTTCAACAATTGCAAAAACATTGTTACCATTGTCCACCACAATTCAAGAATCGACAAGGCATTGTTGAGTGCCCTGGGTAATTGTTGCATGGAAGTCTACAAATGCAAATGGTGCAATTGTTGGGATGGTTCATTGTTGCGAGGAAGTCGACAGATTCACAATGAGCATGGTTGAACTTCAAAATTGTTTATTTTGACAAATGGTTTATTCTCTTGGCATGTGCTATTAAACAATGAGTTCATGCAAAAACGAATAAAATAGAATAAGAAAATAATAGTAAAGATTTTAGTAATATATAGATTTCCTCAACTAATTCATCAAAGAACATCAAACTAAATATGGAACCGATTCCCAGAACTTCATGGATGACGCTGAAAGAAGCAGCCATAAGACACAGTATCGAGATGGACAATGAGAGAAAGAGGAAGGAAGGAGAAAGAAGAGTCAAAGGTATTGAGAGGAAACGTTTGAAAAGATCACAACAGACAGATTTGGATTGAAAAAAATGAAGCTGAATTTTCCTTGACAGTAATGAATACAATGTATAATATAGATTAAATATCCTGTTATTTTACTCAAGTAGTTCTACTAGTTTATTTGTTTAATCTCTCTTCTAATCTGAGAAATTTGTTTCTTTTTGATTTTTTCTCGTGCCAAGGTTGATTTTATGTATTTTCTTGTTATTTATCTATGCCTTATTTTATAAATTTATTGTAATGTCTTTAATTATGTTTATTTTCATTTTGACCTTTCCTGTCTTCTTATTTTCCGTTTTATTCTATTTTTCTTTAAGCCTTTTCTTGTCTCTGTGATCTTGTGTGAATTTGTTTCCCACCTGAGTTTGTCACCTGCATCTCACTGTCATCTTGTTATTGGTTATATTTATGATTTGTTTAGTGATGTCGTTATTCTTATAAAAATGGCCTTTTTGTAAGTTAATCATTCAGAGAAAAAAAAATCATAAACAATCAGTAATAGTCAGAGATTAAGAAAAAAATGTTTGTTTATCAGAGGGAGAAATTTGTTAGCAATCAGCCAAGAAACAGTGTAATTTGGAGAATTTGAGGATACTTCGATTACTTCTTTAAAATCGTAAAAAGAAAACTTTTCCACTAAACTACTGGACTCACAGTGATCCATAGGGAAAGTGTCAAAAGTTTCCAGTGTTCATTTCGAGTGCCAGGATAGGAAGCTGAAACCTCCAGTGCCTGCAGTGCACCACGATCGCCTTTCCCACCAGTGTCTGCCACAGTGAAAGAGAGCCTCATTGATACCCCACCTGTACACTTCGCCTACTATAAGGAAGTTGATTCAAGACTCTGAATCAACTGGATTTAGAATGAAATAAAGAATCTCTCTATTTCTTTATTTCATTCCACGCACGTTAAGCCTTCTTTAGAATGAACTCTTTCAAGTTAGAGAATACAGAATTGTGCTTCAAAACACTTCTATATGAATCTTGGGATCCCAAGCTACAATGTGAAAACCTACTAAACTGTAAGTGGCCTCTGCTATTTTGACTTTCTATTTCAGAAAACCAAGTACTGATATTTGTTCCCTCATCTGTGCGAACTGTTTACATCATCACAAAAGACTATTTAGTCTTAATATTTAACTTGATTGAGTAATTTTATCATCTTTGAGACAGCGAGATAAATTTCCAAATTCTTCTTTTAACTTCTTCCTTTATTAAACAAAAAAACACCACATCTCCATAACATGTAGTTTATTTAAAAACTTTTCGGAATTTTCGGGATGATAATACGTCATTCCTTCTTCAAGCGAAATGTAACCATAAATTAGTTCTTTGGAATAACCAAAAATACAAACTAGTGATAAACATGAACACTATGTTGAAACAATTAACAATTGTTTTAACAATATGAAATAGCAATTATGCTTTTACATTACTTTACAATTTTTGAAAAACCAATATTTAACAAATAATCCAAATGAACTAACAACATAATAACACATTAAACAAATCAATTCTTGTTTACAATAAGATAACTTAGATATTTTGAATCCTTTAATTTAACTAACAATCCAATAATCAAAAAACATTTTAATAATGAAATTCATCAATATTAACCACTTTTTTTACATCTTTTTTAATTAAGTCTTTTACTAATATAATCGTAGAAGGGTCTACTTTAGCCCCTTCATATCTATTAAAATTACTTCCTTTTGTACATTCTATTATACAACTTTCTAATATTTTTCTTAGACTTAAATCTGTTTCCTTATATAAAATTTTGACATAATCCTTCATAACATGTCTTTTTTTGATACAATGTTCTGCAATATCCGAGACGTCCTTATTGGCATTTTTTAAGGCAGTACCGTGCTCAGACATGCGCTCTGCCATAGTTCTTTTAGTCTCCCCTACATAAAATTCCCCACACGTTCTACAATCCACCCTATATACTATTCCCATTTCATATTGCCCATCCCTTTCATTTATTTTTTTACATAACAAATTTTTTAATTTTGTATTGGTATTTGAACCCAACATCTATATTAAAAGACTTACAAATGTTTCTCAAAATCATGCTATTATCATTCATATATGGGATAAAAACTTTATTTGTAAATTTTCCAATTTCTTTTATTTTAAAAGTATTATAATCATTAATTTGTTTATTAATGAACTTTTCTGAGTAATCATTTTTCTTTAATAATTTGGTCATATCATCAATTTTTTTCAAATAAGTATCTTGCTTACTTGTATTTCTATCAATTCTCCTTATAAAATTTTCAACCACATTCTTTTTTATACCTATTCCATGTCCCGATCGAAAATTCAAAATATGATCACTGACAATTTTTTCTGTAATGTTCCATTATAATCCTTTTATTTACATTTATTAATTTGAGATCTAGGAAATTGAACTCATTATTTACTTCAATTTCTTTTTTAAATTTAATATCTGTACTTCTTTTGTTTAAGTTTTCAAAAAATATGTCAAACTGACGCAATGTCCCAAACCAAATTATCAGAATATCATCAACATAACGATAATATTCAAACCTATTTTTATTCTGTTTTTCCTTTAATAATTTATTTTCAAAGTGATTCAAAAATAAATCACAAACATTCAGATATTGCAGAACATTGTATCAAAAAAGGACATGTTATGAAGGACTATGTTAAAATTTTATATAAGGAAACAGATTTAAGTCTAAGAAAAATATTAGAAAGTTGTATAATAAAATGTACAAAAGGAAGTAATTTTAATAGATATGAAGGGGCTAAAGTAGACCCTTCTACGATTATATTAGTAAAAAACTTAATTCAAAAAGATGTAAAAAAAGTGGTTAATATTGATGAATTTCATTATTAAAATGTTTTTTGATTATTGGATTGTTAGTTAAATTAAAGGTTTCAAAATATCTAAGTTATCTTATTGTAAACAAGAATTGATTTGTTTAATGTGTTATTATGTTGTTAGTTCATTTGGATTATTTGTTAAATATTGGTTTTTCAAAAATTGTAAAGTAATGTATAAGCATAATTGCTATTTCATATTGTTAAAAACAATTGTTAATTGTTTCAACATTGTGTTCATGTTTATCACTAGTTTGTATTTTTGGTTATTCCAAAGAACTAATTTATTGTTACATTTCGCTTGAAGAAGGAATGACGTATTATCATCCCGAAAATTCCGAAAAGTTTTAAATAAACTACATGTTATGGAGATATGGTGTTTTTTTGTTTGATAGTGAGATAAATGTTACTTGTTTAAAAATCTCTCATCTTTTCAATGTTTGCATTTTTTCATAATTATTAGTTTTAACTATTTATCCTTTCCTGAGAGTGTGGATTTGTGCTTCAATAGTACTCTGTGGGCCCAGCCTACCACAAGCACATAATTCTTTTTTGAAGTTTTTTGTCGAATAATCTTAGTTCTTCATGTCAAATTTTGGTATCAGAAAAGAACAGTCAGATGGTTTGTTCACATTTTATTAGCTTAGAAAAGAAAGTAGCATAAAAAATAATACCCCGTCACCAGATCTGAGTCCTTCAGACTGTTTTCTTTAGGGGTAGGTGAAGGGGTAGGTGCTCATTCCCCCACTTCCTGCTGACCTCAATGAACTGTGGCATTGTATCACCAATACAAATGCAACCATCGACAGTGATATGCCACACCATTTATGGTCAGAAATGGATTATCGCCTGGATATGAAAAAAAAAAACACTTGCGAGTTAGTCTATCATTTGATATCTTGGGGCAAACATTCCTTTTTTTGCAGCTGAGTTACAAGCCTCTAAAATATGTCAAGGAATTATGAATGACCTTGTAAGCTATTGTTATTTTTATAAAGAATTTCAGTCTTAAAATAGCAAACATTTCTCTTAAATATAATAAGATATTACTGAATCTATATACTAAGCTTTAAGCAGCAGCCAAAAAAAAAAAAGTTCAGCTATTCATGCAATCCTCAGCAAGCTGTATCTTACAATGTTGACATCTATCAATTTCTTGTTATTGATAATTAAAATAAATAATTTCTAAATAAAAAGGTAATTAGCCAAAAACTTATTATGTTTTACTTTAATATTAGAAATACTTAAAATACTTTAATAAACTACTTACCTTGTGCTGTGAATGGATCAATAAGATGGATGTTTTCAGTGACTCGGTTACAGATACATAAACAACTAATTCCACCCAGTGAGTGAGCTAATTTCTTAGGAAGACAAACAATATCATCCTGAAATGAAATCAAACAGTTTTTATTAATTTCAAATATCATAAACACTAAAAAAGATTTGGAAGTATTAGCAACTGAAAATCATTGAAGATCAAACTATGCATTCATGAAATTAAGTAACTCACAAAATCTGACTGCTTTTGTTCATGAAAAGAGAAATAATCCTACTAAGACAGTTGTCATTACAGATTTCTTCAAAAATAATACAACTGGAAGACTTGAAGGGTATGTAAAAGATATCCAAATTTATCTTTATGTATATCAAGGAAGTAAAATGTTTAGTAATTAATACTCATCTATTCATCGATCTCTTACATAATAATAATAATCCTCCCTTATCTATAAGCAGACTCCTGAATATTCTTTAAGAATGAGATTTCCTACAAAAAGACTGGCTTTAAAAATATAAGTTTGTTGGAAAGTCTATAATTTCTCTTTGTATGTCATTTACATTCACGGAGATCAGTATATCTGCAATGATAGAAACCATCAAATTAGCTAAAGGATAATGCTCAATACATCAGCTCTGATACTGAAAGCTGCCAACCTTCAATTAAAATGGAAATAAAATAAAAATAAAAATGTATTTAGGACTGATATAATCTCATCTTCTTGACTACTTCAGACTGCAAGGGGTTGATAGAAACGTGGCTTACATTGGAGTCAAGTTTTTTTTTTTTTTGTTAACATATACCAGTCAAATCTTTTAATGTATGGCTGGATAATATAGTAGTCAGATATGCCATCTGTATGCCACACACATATTTAATTCAATATAGAATTAAATTGAAGGCCTTTACATAAGATGTTATGATGCATTAAAACATAATGCTACAAATGACATTCTTTGAAGTAGCAGCTTCTGTTTACACAACAACCTTAATTTCTGTATCCATTCAGTTTCTTCAAATTTATAATAAAATTTTAAGATTTTTACAAGAAAATTTTCATTGAGGATGTACAATTTGTGCAAAGTGTTCAAAAGTAACATGCTCTCACACATGATACTTATCCTCAGGGATGGTCAAGCTACTTTTAAAAAATAACCGAGTTACAATTACTTTTTTGTAAAAAGTAACTAAGTTACAGTAACATTAGAATGACAGAGAGTACTAAAATAGAACTGAATTATATTTTAATAGCTTTTTTTAATACAATCAAAATTATTTATAATACAAGCATCAACATGATAAAGAAATTAGATTTATTGTTAAGGCTTGTATTATGAATTACATTTCACTTCTTGTTTAAGATTTGCAGTAAATGTGATTAAACAAATAATTAACAACTCTTTAAAATTGTGAACAGATAATGCTTGTTTTATTAAAATTATATAATAGCCTGTTTCTAATAATGACTGTCCCAAATGATTTAAACGATAGAATGGTTTCAATGACTATAAATACATAAAAAAATGAAATAGCACACTTTTTTTGGTATCTATTCAGTTTCTCCAAATTTATAATAAAATTTTAAGATTTTTAAAAGAAAATTTTCGTTGACGATTTACAATCTGTGCAAAGCATTCAACAAAAACATGATATTTATCCTCAGGAATGGTCAAGTTAATTTTAACAAATAACCGAGTTACAGTAACTTTTTTTAACGACTTTCCTCCCCTCCAAAAAATATTTAAAAAAATATTTTCAACTGTTTAACTGTTCAGACATAATCTGTTGAATTCTTAAAATCACATTTTTAATATATCTTGCTTCCCTAATTTTTTTTTTCATATTTTTATTTATGTTCTTATATAAAAGGTTTAGTTATGTCTGACTCTATTGCTATGTTATAATGCTTTGCAATGTTTCTAATCTTTATAATATCTACAATTTAAAATCCTTGTATTTTAATTGCAATCAAAAATTTTAAAAGTTACTGAAAAATAATGTCTAGATTTTTGTAAAAACCTTATTCGGGCCTCAGTGTATTTATTTGTAAGTTAATGGTTACAATGTTATAAAGGGGAAAAATAAGATTTAATATAAATATTTAATACAAGCCATGGCATTTAGTAGCTATTGTTTGCTTCAAGTTTAATCTTCCTTGTAATTTCACAGCAAATAGCTAATAAAAGTTTTTCTTCTCTTCTCTCTCTCTCTCTCTATATATATATATAAAGTACAAAATGCAGAAATTATTATGTTTTTTTGTTCCCTTAAAACTTCTAAACCATTTGATAAAGAGGGATTGTTTGATGTAGGGATTGTTTATGGTCACATAGCACTTTACTGTCTTTAAACACTCAGAAGTGAAGAAAAAAATTGAAAAACCACATGAGGATAGCAAAAATTAGACAAAAGTGCTTCTGAAAATGAAAACGAAACATAATTTGCTACAACTTTTCAGTATTGTGCTTTACAATTAACACAAATTATTGCTTATAATGTTTGAACCATTCAATTAATTTTTATATAGTTTGTTGTGTTTTGTACTTGCTTAAATTTTGCTTCTTTAAAGGTATAAACTCATTTCTATAACCCCTAGGGAACAGCAGTAATAAGACTTTTTTTTTTCTTATGCCTAGTAAGTCTGTTTCTGGTAGATATTTCATTTCAGTTTTAAATAATAAATTTAGTTAAAACAATGTCAAAAATTCAATTTAATGTCAGCATAAAAAATTCTAATGGATTCCAGAAAATAATAATTATAAATCCACAACATACTCACATAAATAAATGCTATAAAACATACATTTATTCAAAGTATAAATTAATACATTTTTTACATATATATTGAATAAATGTATGTTTTATAGCATTTATTTATGTGAGTATGTTGTGGATTTATAATAATAGTTCCAGAAGAGGAGAAATTAGGAAGAAAATAATAATATTTTATTAGCATAATTTGCATTTTAGTTTTTTTTGTTTTTTGTTTTTTAAAAATTATTGTAAGAATCAATTCTATGTCAGTACTTAATTCTTATTAAAAACTAACAAAATCTAAAATCTACTCCATATATAGTGGAGCATCATGCAATGGAGGAATTAAAATATCGCAGGCATTTGTCTATACTCTGCTGAAACATGGCTGTAAGAGGCAATATATACTTTCTAAGAAGATTTTTAGAAAGGATCTCGAGTGATAGATGCAAAGTGTGACAATTTTTCAACAGCCTTTGCCAATCTTCTCATTAGATTGGTAATGTAGTAAAAAAAAAAAAAAATTGGATGAAAAAAATAACATGATTTTGTTACTCCATTACAGATAAAAATAATTGATTTACAGTTACTCAATAAAAAAAGTAACTGTTAGTAGTAACGACGTAACTAAATAAAAAATATATCTGAACCAGTTTCGCTGATATATCAGCTTCTTCATGCAAAATATAAAAATAACAGATCCCCGATTTAAACAAATCTGTTGTGGCATAATGATGACAATAACCAATAGGAAGGTCTATGTCCATCTGCAGGCTCATTGTTGCTGCCTTCCTATTGGTTATTGTCATCACTATGCCTCAGCAGGTTTGTTTAAATCAAGAATCTGTTATTTTTATATTCTATTCCATATGAAATTGGATGTATTTTTATTTATATTCTATTTGAATATATTTTTATTAAGTTATATGTATAGAATCTACTTTTTAAATTTATACAATGTTAAAAAAAAAATTAATAATAATGATGGGAATGATATATCTGTTTATAAAGAAGCAAAAAAAAATGTTATAATCAGCTATAACTTCTTTTATATGAGGAATTTAAAGATGGAAAATACTTGATATAGCTTGCTATACAAAAGGGCTCAAAATCACAGGAAAATTTCCTCTTTATATCAGATTCATAGTTAATATATGATTTGTTTTTTGTTTTATGTCTGATAAATGTAAACCTAATTTACTATTGGTAAAAAAATAAAAGCAGCATTACCTTGCATACAGGAGCTATTTCAACAGAAAATGTATGCTTGTAGTTGTAAACATTACTGTGAATGTCATGAGAAATTAATCTCTTGGCTGTCTGATTTCTAAATAATAAAGAAAGTTTCAATTTTTAATTCATTTGTTTTACTTAAAATAGATTCTTGAAATTCATTCAGTTAGTAATAATTATACGATAATATTTTTATTTATTTAATAGTTAAAAAATTAGAATGTTCAGTAAATAAAAACTTGCCTGCAAGGGACTACAGAAGAAAGAAACTCTACCATTTTCCAAGCATCTTGTTTCTGAGCATAAAAAAAATCTAGTCCATCTGTGAAGTACAAAAGAAAGGAACATTAAAAAGAAAGTAAGGTACACGATATACATATTATTCATATAAATATTTACTATTTCTGAAATCAGATTTGGAAAACTTAATATTTAAAACAGCACCTGTGTATTTTCAAATTCTAAATAGCTAAATATAATAATATATATGAATATAAAGCAAAATTCTTTACTTTAAAGTTTTTTACAAACAATAAGAGTAAGAGCCTCTGAGATAATGCTACATACATGAAGTACTTCATTGAACTTAAAATCAAAATATAACAGAAGAATAGTGAAATTACCATCTTTTGATTTTACTCCAACTGCACTGGCATGAGCTCTGTGACGAAGAATTAGTTGTTCTAAATAGAAAAATGTCTTTTTATGAGATACCTAAAAGAAAAGAAAATGTAAATACTCAGTAGTTGAAGAAAATAGGGTGACGATGTCAATTATAAGTTTTAAACACTTGTTAAATCAGTGCCTCTATGCCTAATATAAAAATAATCAATTATAAATTATTTCAGTCATTTTTAAATTTGTCAATATGCAGCCTTCTTACATGATAACTCAGTGGAAAGAATGACACTTACCAAAGTTTGCAAATATATCCATTTTTTTTTAAAGTTCTTTTGAAAGTAATAAGATATCATTATATTTTCTTCTTGTTATAACCACGTTCAAACATTGCTATTAATCAGCATTATACAAGTTGATAGAAATATTAGAATCAACAAGTGTATTGAATAACACTTTAATAATAAACTAAAAGCTCTTTACATCCCAGGTGATATTTCGTGATCCTAAAACTTCTTCCTGCCTAATCTCCACAGGGAAAGGGAACCACTTCCCTCTTCCCACACACAAAAATTACAAAAATAAAATAAAAACAACAAACAAGAATTCCAATACATGCTAACAGCATTAACGTGCTAACAAATAAAGGATATGCCTAATAGTTCATTGAAGTGAGTTCCATTTCGGATCACGAAATATCGCCTGGGATGTAAAGAGTTTTTAGTTTATTATTAAAGTGTTATTTGAAATTTTAAAGGCTTTGAAGTTTGTTTATTATTAAGTGTATTGAATGTCAAAATAATAGACTAAATAGGCAAAATCATGTAGAGAGAGACAAGTCAAAGATGGAAAATTCACTAATAAACTAATAGAAACTCAAGGTTTCTACACTAGACTTTAATAAACAATTACATAATATGAATAAATTACAAATAATGTCTTATTCCAAATAACAGTTTATTTAAAAAAAAAATAGTTACGCTAATTATATATAAAACTAGTGAGTAAACTTAAAACCAAAAAAAGAAAAAAAAAGACATTGTATTAACCTTCTGTCTTATTTGCACTAGAGCCTTCCAGAAATCTTTTGCTTCAGTACGATGACAGTCATCACACATCTGATGATTTACAATAAATTCAACGACAAATATTTGCTGCAAAATCGCTCCACCAAGAACCTGTTAATCAGTTTAAAAGTAAATTAATTAATGAAAGAAAGCAAATAACATAATAAATTTATAAAAAGTAATAGTTACAAATGTTAAGTTTTGTAAGTTGATTTCTCATAGGAAAATGTATGATTTAATTGTATTCTGCTCAAAAAACACACAAATACATGAGCACGGCCCTCATTTGAAAATGTTACAGGCAATTTACTGTGAGATGTCATTAGTTCTACTGACCAACACATCCCCATTGGTAAATAACACAAACAAAACAATAGCATTGGGTCAAACCAGATATTTCACGTGTTCACACAATAACTATGGCAAAACGACTGAGATTTCAGTCCATATCTCAGGAATGAAGCCGAATGGGCCCATGGGTGTATATTATATTTTTGGCTTAGAATAACCAACCGAACACGCTGGTAAAGTTTGTCAGCTTCATGATAGAACACCATATATACACAGGAAAATTCAACAGCTAAACTTCAGGTGTTGCCAAGGACAACCCAAAACGAGTAATTTTCATTAGTAAACCCATACATGCAGTTTCAGCATGAGATGAAATCAAAGAAACATATCATTTTAGCATGAGAGTGGCAGATTTACAGCAACTGCTGGAAGTGTTGGCCATTTACTTCAATACTTGCTGAGATACTGAGCTCTCGAGTCAATAATGACAGTTTGTAGTCATTGCATTGAAACAATATTCCCAACATTCTATGATGATACAGAATTCTATTGTATACAATTAGATTGTATCAATTCTGTTCATCTCAATGACCAAATAGAAGGAGCACTGAAAAATGATCTACTATGTATAATCAATAAAATTCTAAACGATTACTAATTTACAGTATGAAGAATGAGATACATTCCTTAAATGTAAATACTTTCAGATAGGTGTTGTGTGAATCCATTGTGTCATAATAATCAATCTTCACATGATTGACGAAGACTATCTATTACAGTGTACAGGCATCTTCAGCTTATTTGACAGGTTAGTGACCAGAGCACTGTTGAAAACTGGAAATCACTGAAATTCGAAACCCAGCCTTGTTTTAGCTTGCAAATGCATTTTGGCTGCCGAAAAATGTAAATAATGACTTGCAAATGCATGCAAAAGCTACTTAAGTAATACACAATGGGCATGAATGGGACATTGTTTCTTCCTAGCTAAAATGAATAAATAGTATCTAATTCTGTTGATACATCTCACAACTTATTCACTTCATACCTTCAACTTTCCTGTTTAACTGCTAGTTCTGATTCTGAGCTACAAAAGGATTTGTGTTTTGGCTACTTTAAAGTATTTTTTTCCCAATTTCTTTATAATTAATAATATATTACAATGTACACATGCCAAAACTAAGTTATCACGGTTTCCCAGAATATGCTTTAAGTGACCTACAAAGGAATGCTATCAGATTTTGATATGATGATAACACATGGGAGTTAGTTAGATTTTTGTTGAATCATATGTAATCGGGATGAATGGGACATTGTATAAAGTTATTTTAACACTATATATTGCAATTTATATATATAAAACTTTGACATGTAAATAATTTGATCAATTTATTCATTAATTCAATTTAATCAATGCATAATAAGAGTAAATATTTAACTAATTTGAATAGGAAAGAAATATGATTAGTAACAGATAGTATTAAAACATACACCTATTCATTTCTGAAATACTGTTTGAGAATTAATGTTTTAATTATGAATCCTACTAGTAAAAATAAAAAAAAAAAAAAACTAAGCCACTATAAAATTTTAATTGTGAAATTAACACAGGGTCTATGAGAAAAATAATGCATAGATAAAAGGAATCAAAATCAAAATGTTATTTAACAATCAAAATATTACTCTACATTTCCCATGCAGAGTGTCAACAGCAAATAATTTAAACAACTGAGCAATTGCAATGAGAATACTGGAAAAAGCTATGGAAATAATTACTTCACAAGTGATGATCATGTCTTCAAAATGACTGGATTAATGTAATGATAGGACTGAATACCTAGATCACCTTCGGTTGCCACCATAATTTTAGTCGTAATCCTTTGTCAGCTACTCTGTTGATTGTACTAGATCTGGTCCAACAATCATTTTACAACTTTCAAACCTTTTCCTTGTAAGATTTATTGCCTAGAGCAAGTGTACACAATTCTTGCTTATTCTTCACACTGAACCTAAAGCTAACTCCATTTTTAATGTCATGTATAACTTATAATGTTTCTTAGTAACTTATTTGTAATGCACACATCAAGAAATAAGTGAACTAAAATTATCTAATAGTGTGCAAATCTAAAATTATAATTTTGCTGCTATTTTTTTGAAAGCTGTAGAGCATTTTGCTAACATCACCTATTTTTCTTTTTAATACATAATATTATACGAAAAAATTATTTAATTAGTTAGGAAATATTGTTGTAGCTCATAATTAAAAATATCTCACAAAGATCAAGTATGTTGTCTCCCACCCTAAATATCCCAACCCTACTGGTATGAGAAACATTTATTCCATCCGTTCTCAAAGTGTTGCAAATATTAGGAGAACAAATCAAAGCTTGTTTAAGCCAAATTGACATTCAAAATAATAAACAAACTGCCATTGTCATCCATGCCTTTCTTCTTTGTCATTGTTTTTGATTGGATAACATCCTGATCATCACACTACAACTTTCATCAGTAGAAATATCAAGACTCTCTAAGCTGCATCTTTTGCTATCAATCTGAATGAAGCCATATTGGGAAAGGGCTTCTTTTCTCTGACTCCAGATGCTATCTCTCTTACTTCTGCCTTTTCTTATCTACTTATTCTCCATCTCTTTCTTTAGATCTGATGATGATTTCCAGAGTGGGATATGAAAGATCTCATCCTTCTTACCTCAATCATGTTTGTTAAATCCCAGAAATTCTTCATTTAGAACAAATGAAAAAACAATCTTAAGATATTTCCTTTTTTTTTTTTAACTTATCAAATTGATTACCTCTTGCTGAATAGTCAATTTAACCTTTAATCTTTTCGAATGGGGTTCAGTCCAGATGAATCCTGCATCCACTAGTCGTACACGGTTTAAGCCTTTTAACTTCTTTAGGCACAAAGCAAGAAGTTCTCGAGATTCTAATGCACAATGAATCCACCCAGAAGGAGGCTGTAAATACCTTTAAAGAAATGAAACAGATAATAAAAAAATTGGATAAGTAAATTTCAATTAATTACATAATAATGTAATTCATATAATTAAACAAACACTATAGGCAATTAGTTATACTGTACTACTTTTATAGGAATTATAACTAATTTCTATATTAAAGTAATAAAAGTTTTCTTTTTGTTGATATATATATGTTAGCAAGAAACAAATAGAATTTAAGTCAATTTTAAATATAGACTGCTAGTCTGAGTCAGTACAAATATACCTTCAAATAAAATTTTATATTATTATAAACAACAACTACTAAATAAATTCTGAGGTTAATAATCCTGAAGAGAAAAATGAAGATAAAACACACTTATCTAGAAACACAATGGACACGCACAAACTACGCAAGGATTCGCAACCTCGAGCTGTCATCGTGAAGAGACTGGGACGGACCGTTTCGCACTTATTAGTGCTCATCAGCCACCCAAACTCCACCGATAACCTGCTCAGGAGGTGCGAAACTTTAGCCAACACCTCTCACCAAAGAAATACAAAACAAAAATTAATAAAATGAGAAAATACAATACTTCCTTGGCCTTCAACTCGCAAAGCACAAAAGGAATTTAATAGCAGCATTAACTTACTTGTAAAAAACAATAAACAGGATTAAAATGATGGTAATTAACCGACAGTTTAGGGATAAGCTCAATATTCAGTAATCAAGTTTTTTCATTCAGAAATTTGAAGAAAATATATTTTAAGTTCAATCAGCCTTAGAAATATCTGATGATTTACAAAGTAGTAATGAAATACCTTGCTATATTATTCACAAAGTAACTTTGTTATTACTAATTAATATGAATTTATCATTAAAGTGCTCAATAATATATGTTCTAAAGAAGGTATTAAAAGATTAAGGGCTCCTCCGCACTACTGACTTTTAGTTGGAAAGCAATAAAACAATAAAAGAGAAAGGGGGGGGGGGGGCTTTCCTGACTCGAGCAGGTAATAATGTGGCAATTACTTCTTATTGTGTTGAGGTTTGCCCTAGGCGTTTTAGTCAGACTTGGGAGATCGGACTCTGTCACATCTCCCAAGTCTACGGAAACCATCCGAGGCAAACCGAAACACAATGAGAAGTAATTGCCACATTATACCCTGCTTAGTCAGGAAAGCACTCCCCCCCCACACTTTCTCCCCTTTTATTGTTTTATTGCTTTCCAACTAAAAATCGTTAGTGCGGAGGAGCCCTAACTGGATTGAGTTTCCAGGAAATAATTCAGAAAATTTAAGCTAACACTTCAAATTTTAGTCGAAGTAAATTATAAAATTCAAAGACATTTATTGATAAGTGTCAGACCTTGTTGTTTTACTGGTGACTGCTCCTGGCTGATGATCGCCAAAGAGCGTGAAACAGCTGTTCCAGGATGTCACTTGGTAAACAATTTGGTTTCGCCCACCATTGTTTATTAATAATTCAAATGCTCAGTTTAAATTTTTTATGCTTTAAAAAATTTCATTGAGGCTCGTGAATGACTGGCACATGAATTTTCATGAATTTTTTATTAGTGAGTTTTTTATTGTTCATTATTTTCTCTTGAGGTACCTTCCGATGACACTTATTGATTTTGATACTTGTTGGATCAATCTAAAAGAATCAGAAACATACATTGATGCCACAGTCATATTTCAGTTTGAGTTCTACTGATTTTGGTATAAATTATAACAGTATTAAGGAGCTTCAGCTTTAGAGACAAAAATCCAACATCAAACAATAGTATCATATTTATAACAAATCTGCTAAGACCACAATAATTATAAATTATCCAAATACAATAGAACTCCAATTATCCAGATCGATTTTCAATTTTCACATAAAAGTATCGGCCTCAAGGCAACTAACTTTGTTGGATGTGTTTAAATAAACATTTTGTTTTAGAGTATACCCAACCCTCTGCTACAGCATTTTATTACTATCGCGCATACAGCACATACTTATGTACTTAAAAAGCTGCCCAAATATCTTTATAGCGCCCTAAATGACTGCTGTAGCTAGTTGGTCGAAAAATTCAAATATTGTGGGTTCCGCCAGTGAGTAGATTGGTCAAGACATGAGTAGATTCACTCAGTGATTAGTCAGGATATCACGGGTGATCTGAGTGCTAATTGGCCAAAGCCACAGGAGTGGCTGCCATGTTGGTCATGACGTCACGGGCTATCTGAGCACTGATTGGCCAAAATGATGTTTACAGCTACCATCCTTTGTTTGCCGCCAATTTTCCCATTCAGTGTGCGTCCTCAGTGAAAGCCAGTGATAGCCGTGACCATTTATTGTGCTACAATAATGGCCAGTATCACCCCCCCCCTCCGGTCTTCCTACCATTTCTGAATATAATGCGGCTAACCCGGAAAGGGAAATAAAGAAGCGAAGAACTTGACTTACGCTTAGAAACTTAAAATAGTGAAACTAATAGACGGTGGGGAGACCAAGAGAAGTGTGGGGAAGAAATTTTGGACAAACGAGTCCACAGTGAGAGGTATTTACCAAAAGCGTGAGTTCATCAAGAGTCATATGAAGCTTGCATCATCTGAGGCAGCCTCCAAAGCCTTGCGAAGCCGTAATCAGGTGCTCCTAAAGACTGAGCAATTGCTGGGAAGGTATTTGGATCGGTAGGCACGGAGGAATCAACTTGTCGAATCATGCGAGGTCATGGAAACTGCAAATGAGATTTATGCTGGTGTTGCATGCACAATGGGGGTTCAACAGCCTCCATTGTTTCTAGCATCGAAAGGATGAGTGGATAAATATATGGCACGCCATAAAGTCAGAAGAAACCAGGTAACTGGGGAGACAGCGATGGCGGACAAGGATGCTGCTAGCGTCCCCGAGGCTCTTAAAAACATCATTGAGGAGGACCAATATACTCCAGACCAAATATTTAATATGGATGAGATGAACTTTTTTTGGAAGATGTCTTGTCGCACATTTATTACTGCCAATTCTGTCAAGGTACGAGGGAGGAAGGCCATGAAAGATTGATTCACCCTCTTGCTTGTCATGAATGCTTCAGGATCTGCCGCTTGAAACCAACAGTTATTCATCGTGCGAAACGACCACGGGCCTACAAGGGACAGAACATGAACAACCTCAACGTGCATTGGATGTCTTCCAAAAAGGGATACATATGTCAGCCAAACTTTCTCAGGACTGGCTGAAGGAAGCATTTATCACCCAGGTTAAGAAACACTGCAAGGATAATAACATCAGGTTTAACATTCTGTTGCTGCTCGACAATGCTACAGGTCATTCACCTCTTCTTCAGACTCACACCCCAATGAGAAAGTTGAATTCTTACACCCAACACAACCTCATTGATCCAGCCTCTTAATCAAGAGATCATATCTGTGGTAAAGTCTGCATACTCCAGGCAACAATTCAGGATAATGTGGGAAGCCGCCAAGGATACCAAGCTCATCCATTCATCTTAATTAAAATAATTTTATTAAAAAGAGGTCAAAATTGGGTAAATTAGGAATTAAAATTTGAGGTCGGAGCACCGATAAGAATTATTACCGTAAGTTCTTCAGCTCGGCTATAGCGTGGCAACAGTAGCACTAATTGGGCGTGATAGCAGAGGGTTGGGTGTACA
This sequence comes from Thereuonema tuberculata, assembly GCA_023159025.1. NCBI lineage: Eukaryota > Metazoa > Arthropoda > Chilopoda > Scutigeromorpha > Scutigeridae > Thereuonema > Thereuonema tuberculata. The sequence goes on from JAFIDM010005346.1 coordinate 11,354,060, forward strand.
TACAAAAGTAATGTTTTCTTCTATACTGCAATACGAAGAGTTCCTTTTAATGTTTCATTATATGTACAGTACTGTACTTAAAAAGGTATTTTTTATGATTAAATATTTGTAACTTTGGTTTTTTTAATACATGTAGTACTGCAGTTTTCACAATAACATTTTGCTAGAGTGATTTTCACTTATAACCCAATAATCCAGATTGCTGAATATCCGGATCATGGCAATCCCCACTTAATCTGGATAATTGGAATCCTACTGCAATAACTAAGACCTTAAGAAAATATAAGCAATGTGTCTGAATGGAAGATATTTAATGTTAAAGGACCTTATTTTTACAAAGTATGTTGGAGAATTACTGGAGGTTTAAATCCCATTAATTCAAGGCCGGAGAGAAAACAAAAAGCAGAACAACTATAATTTTAGATTTGAACACTTTTAAAAAATTTCAGTTTACTTATTTCCTGATTTTAACCAGAGGAAAGAATTCTGGTTCCCATTTCACAGTGTGCTGGGATCCAGTTCCTCAGTACTTACATATGGATATGAAAAATGCACACTCTCCAAATCTTCCACTAAATTAATTAATACCTTTGAACGAAAGATCCTGCAACGCATCTATGGTCCTGTTAAGGAGGAACAGGAGTGGAGAATCAGAAAAATATATAAATTATGTAATGATCTGACAGTCTCCAATTCTGTTAGATTAAGACGTTTAGAATGGACTGGACACATCATTAGGATGGAAGAGGACCATATCCCCAATAAATTGCTAAAAGGAAAATTTGAGGGAAAAAGAGGCAAAGGAATAAGATGGGAAGATCAAGTCAAGGAGAAGGCTACCGCTATGCTGCAAAATTGATGTTGGAGAAGGACAGCGTGAGTAGGGAGTTATGGAGAGCAAAGATTGAGGAGGCCAAGGTCCAACAAAGGGCCACTGAGCCATAGAAGAAGAAGTAGTATTAAATACTCTGGTAACTTGCTGTACAAACCAATATAATTATCAAAATTATAATTACCTTTCACAACCTTTACAGAAGTAAATTGTGACTTGTTTTGGAATGCCTTCTGTGATGTCCACCTCATTTCGAATACAGCCAACACACATATTAGATGGATTAGGTTGAATATTCACTCCACATTGGCAGCAAAGACTAAAATTTTAAAAAATATTCTATCAATAACTTAAATTTAGTTTAAAAAAAAAAAAGAAAATTTAAAAATAAGTCACTGTTGTCAAAACCTATATTTTTGTTTTTTATTTCTATATTTCAATTAGGATCTGGTCTATGAAACATCTTACTGATGATTGTCTATGAGATTTCACAAAATTATCTTTTTATATAGATTACCTTCCTTTTTATTTATTTCAAAAAATATAAGAATTATTTCAATAATTGTTAACATATGTGGGTATTTTAAAATAATAATGAGAAGTAACACCATGACTGTTGTCAGATTTATTAATAAAATATTTTATGAAAACAACTAACAATATTTTTTGAAGTGTTCTTGGTTTAAAAAATGCCAAGTTCAAAAATAGGAAATAAGCAACATTAAACAACACCAACTGAAATAATTCTGAGGAAAATTATTTTGCTTTTCTAGTTATAAATGATGTAGAAAATCAAAATGCACTTAATCTCTTCAACAATTGTTTCTGGCAAAAATTAAGATCTATTGATCAAAGTAGGAAATACACAATCTTACTACGCAAAATCAAAGAGCTATTTTATTATTGCACCATTAAGATTCCTTAGCATCTTATTGGCTGTGGTAAATGTCAACAACTGTTAATTACATATAACCATTATCACTTCTTTTAATAATGTTTAATATAATTAAATTTTAATTTTATAATTTATTTTTAATATTTCTGATAATATTAATTACAATAACTGAAAAAAAAAAAAAAAAAAGATCCCCAGTTCTAAAATTTATTAGAATAAAAAAACAAATTTCAAGTTTTTGTAAAGACATCTGCCTTCAGTATGAAGGTCAACAATTGTTGATATCGTAGATATGTACAAATTTAGATGTTAAATACATTTTTCACCAAAACCTTATTAAAGATCTTACAAATGAAATTTCGGCATAACTGGAAGTTTAGATTATTCAACAAATTAACATTTGTTTGTTGGCAAGTAATGAAAAACCCTCGCTCAATCACTTTTAATTTGCAGATAATTTTTCTTTCAAAATTTTTTTTTTTTTATTTATTTCTTGCAAATTTAAACATTACAGTCCTACTAGGTAAACTCACGTACCTGTGATGTAGGTGCTGAGAGTAGTTAAGTATGATAGATAATAAAGAATACATTAAGTAAAAAAATTACAAAAAAATCTTTTGTAAAAATACTACAAACAAAAATTAGAACAGTACATAATTAGAGTGGAGTAAAAATATTATATGACAAATAAGACCAGTACATAATTAGAGTGAATTAAAATATTATGTAAAAATAACAAGAGCAACATGAGTAAAATATAAAATAAAACAAGATATAAAGATATAGTTTTTTTAGCTTTTTTATTTATATGTTCCAAATTATTTTTTCGTTGATTATTTTTTCTATTAGAAGATTTTTTAATTTTCCGATATTTTTTACATTATATATCTCAGGATCTAACTGGCTGAACAGTTTCGTTAAAATCCTGTTATTGTTTCTAAGGCCGTAATTATTTTTTGGATTTTCATACTTTAATATATTCTGTAGTTTGCTACGAGTATTTGTTATGTTAGGAACTGTCTTTATTTTATTATTTACATTATAAAAGTTTTTTATTAATAGTGTATAGGTAATTTTTTGTTTTGGTAATAAAATGTTGTGTTTGATTCTTAATTGACGTTTCTGATGTTCGTTTAGAGTATTATATTTTGAAAAGATTAAATTAAATATTTTCTTTAAAAGCCTTTCAATGTTTTTCATTTCTGTTTTGGTGATATGTATCCAACAAGATAGTCCGTAGTTTAATAAAGAGTCAACGAAAGCCTTGTAAATAATAATTTTTTCTTTGAGTGGAAATAAGTTTTTAATGTGGTGAAACATGTAAGTAAAAGTGTTTAGTTTTTTTGTAATTTGTATATAATGATTTGTCCATGTGAAGTTATTGTTTATGTGAATACCTAAATATTTATATACATTTATTACATCTAGTTTACTGCAAGAGCAGTTTATTGAAAGATAGTTTTGTCTGTAACAAAGAGTGTTGATGTAATTTGATTTGTGGAAGGTCCGTCAGGCTTTTGTTTTTTGTTTTAATCAACATTAGTTTTGTTTTATCATTGTTTATGTGCATTTTGTTATCATGTGACCATTTCGCTATTTTATTAAAGTCTTCTTGTAGGCTATTCTGAGCTGTTGATAAATCTTTGTGTGTGTTCAGTATTACAAGATCATCTGCATAGGCCGTTGATGTTTGTAGTTCTGAAAAGAGGGAATTTAAATATAGAATAAATAGAAGAGGTCCAAGATTGGAACCTTGTGGAATGCCAGACTTAATGTTGTAGATCTTACTTTGTTTTGTGTTTAATTTTATTCTGAATTTTCAGTTTTTTAAATAGTTTTCTATCAATTTATTGATTTTGCCTCTTATTCCTAAATTATGCAATTTCTTTACTAAGATATTGTGATTTATGCGATCGAAAGCTTTACTAAGTCAATAAAAAATTACTAAATTATATAGGCTTTTATTAAGATTATGATTTATAGTTTCATTAAAGTTATTTAGAAGGTTGATAGTGCTCGAATTTCTTTGATAGGCATATTGTTCTTTTTTTATTATGTTGTAATTTATTACATAGTTAAAAATTGTTTTTGATAGATAGGATTCTATTATTTTTGAAACGTTTGATAGAATTGAAATAGGTCTATAATTTTCTGCAATATCTGCTTTACCCTTTTTATAAATGGGAATGATTTTGGCAATTTTCCACGCTGATGGATAAATACTCGAATTGAACATGATTTTAAACAGCTCACTTATTAGTTCTGCAAAAATCTCCTTATGTTCCTTTATATCTTTTGTCTTAATATTATCAATTCCCACCGAATTTTTGGTTTTCATAATGTCAGTAATTTCATTACTGCAATCTCTTGATGAGTGTTAAAAAAATATCAGCTGAAAATTAAGAAATAAAAAAATGTCAAGAATTTTTGACACAGTCTACAGACATAAAATTAGTATAAGAATATTATTATTCTTACAATAGACCATCCATTCACATTACTTTTAGTGGTGAAGTGATCATCTTATCCATAATCTAACCTAAAACCAGTTTAGGATCATTCCATGTCAAATCAACCAGTCCATTTTTTATCATATCTCAGAATTTGAGATTGATTTTTTTCCAAGTTCTAGAAACAAATTTATGAGACCCGTATTTTTTTTTTTTTGCATATGTAAAAAATTAAAGTAGTTATAAATTTTCCAAAAGATGCTCTTAAGCCTAATTTATGCCCATTTAACATTAGTGTCAATGGGAAAATAGGTGTAAGACAAAGGTGCATAGCTCAAAAGGGATAGGTGGTA
>JAFIDM010005346.1:11358599-11373378 GCA_023159025.1 Thereuonema tuberculata
AATAGTATTTCATAAAAAATTTCATGCTGCTACCACCTATCCCTCTTGAGCTATGCACCTTTGTCTTACACCAATTTTCCCATTGACACTAATGTTAAATGGGCGTAAATTAGGCTTAAGAGCATGTTTTGGAAAATTTATAACTTCTTTAATTTTTTACATATACAAAAAAAAAAAAAAAAAAAAATACGGGTCTCATAAATTTTTTCTAGAACTTGGAAAAAAATCAATCTCAAATTCTGAGATATGATTTTTTTTTTTCCAAAATTGGGTGATTTGACATGGAATGACTCTTTAATTATAAATCATATGTCATTACATATGATTTTCTATGTCCTGGACTCGATGATTCTTCTCAATTAGATCGGAATCTCTAAGCTCTATTGGGATGCCTGAACTAAAATGATGAGCCAAGCCTCTTTCATTGCCATAGGAATGAATGAACATATGCTTTTCATTATGGCTGTCATAATTGTTAAATTGAGCTGCATAAACTGATGCTAGAGAATTATTACCAAATAATGCTAACTTTATTATTTTTTTAAAATTATTTCTGTCATATTTTTGCAAGAGGCAGTTAAATGTGAATCCATCACACAGTACAACTAAACACTAATACACATATGTCATTGTGGGACCAGATAATGGGTTTCGATTTCATAAAACAATCATAGATATTCTTATTACAAATGCTGGATAGTTATTTAGCATACTGCTATCTGAAATCTTAGCAATTCTTATGAGGTCCAAAGACATAACAGGTGGCAGAACTCAAATATAAGTTGAGTGTACAAGCACCTTCTACATAAATTTCAGTAATCTGGCACAAAACTTGTGTACGATGTGGTCTTGAATTAACATTGAGATGGATAACTCCACCCATCCATTTAGAAGACTGGGTGCTTCTTCACAGCTAATTTCCCAATGTTGTAGTTGCCATAAGCACTATTTACTGATCGATCACGATTCCAAATATGCCCAGGAAGTAGATTAAGCAAAGTATATTACAATTTTTATGTGCAATATTCTCTTTTGGTCTTATTTTCTTCTATCAATTTTGTCCTAAATGCAATGCTGATTTGATGTACTTTCTTTTGAAAAACAGACTGTATTTGACTGTATTTGCAGTGTGAAAGGAGATGTTCTAAGTTGCTGAGATGATCAAATTTTGTATTAATTAAATGATAATGCAACTCAAACACTTCTTGTGAACACATTAGTGTTCCTACTTTATTTAAAGGATGTATCAACGAGCTTCATGGATGCTGAACTGAAGTTCAAGATTTGGCCTAAGGACAATGTTAAAACCAAGAACTGATATATTAAAGATTGCTGGGAATAAAAGTTTATATTTTTTTTTTCCCAATAAAAATACACTGGGACTTACCTAAACAATAAATTGGATTTTTTGATAAGTCTGTGATCTTCTTGCACTGTTATTTAGATTATACGAAAAGAGCTCTTCGGCTACGTTATTGGTAAGGTGTTTGATTCCAAAAAACAAATTCTATTTGTTGCAAAATATATGGAAGCAATAGCTTCACAATTATCTTTTTATGTTTCAACATAAAATAAGTACTTTCCGAATAGTATATTTCAAAGTGGGAAGGAAAAAAAAAAAACCCAAACTCTACATCCTTAAAGAACTTAAAACTAAGAAATTCCAATTTTTTAATAAATGTAAAGAAGAATATTGATACAATTTATAATGCAGTCACAGTTCACAATGATCTACTCTGCGATGTAGTGCTTATCGCTATTAAACCATTAAAAGAACTAAATCATGTATAAAATGTCCTCCTAAAGATCTTTAAAAGGATACTAGACACCATTACTGTTTGTTTTGCAATTTGACAAAAACATATATCTAATCAACAATAAATTTAACTGTCCTATACTGTTTTTGTCATCAAGGTAATAATAATAATAATATTCTACTTTATTTGCATCACATATGCTTTCCTAAGAAATTGTTTATTCAAGGAAAATGACATAGATGATTGCTTGCTATATTTTCACCTACTGCTGCAATAGGGTTGACCATTGATAAATTAACTTCTTTTCACTGACTTTAAAATGTAGCTCATAAAAACACTTTAGAAGTCTTTAAAATTTGATTGCTTAAATAGATACTTACATGGATCCTTCTCGTAAGGAAGGAGTACTTTCAAAATACTCCATCGCAAAGAGTACTTCCACCTCAGTCGCCCGACAACGTGCTCTAGTCCAACGGAAGTACGTATCACATCCGGTTTTCCCATGATTCCCTCTAATTCCTTACTGTTCACCATGGAGCAAGGTAACTGGTAGACTCAATTATTTCAAATGGAAGAAATTTATTAAATATTGATAAATGGTGCTGAAAATCAAGAAATTCCTAATTGTTTATGATTCTAAATTCTGTTTATTGGTTTCAAGCGTTTGCATTTTCCGTATTACCTACAAATAAACAGTTTGAATTATTCGCCGGGGTTGAAACCATTTTACCGAATTCATAGCTTAATGCCACGTGTGTTGCGTGGCTTAGTTTTATTGGCAGATTTCCTCCAGTTTTTATGTATTAATTAAATTTTCATTTTTAAAACTGATGATTAATTGGTGAACAGTTGTAATTATTAAATCAAGGCTAAGAAAAGAAAATTATAGTTAAAAGGATATTAATAGCTCATCATTCCATAATCAGTGGAATTTGGAATTAATTTAGAATTGTCTTTTAATTAATAACTCCAAATTTGTATCATTAATTTTTATATAAAAATAAAGCAAATGGTCGTACAGAAAACGAAATCTATAAAAAAAATTTGTAATAAACACTTGGGTCAACGAAATATTAAGTCCATGTGAGATCGACAGAAGCATAATACCAGAATTTATAAATATAGTACCAGTATATAGAATTCTTTGATATTCGTTGAGTTTATGCTTGGGTTAATTAAGCATTGGCTAAAATGGCCTCTATTTTGCATGTTTAATAGATGATGCCTACTAAATCAGCAGACGTTCCACTTATCAGAATGAGATGTCATTATCTGAAACTTTATCAGAGACAGGCTAAAGGATAAATTGTGGTCATTTTTAATAGCCAAGTTTCACTTAGATTATCGGTATAGTTCTCTTTATTATAAAACGAATATTAAATTGAAATAAACTTTACTATTCTGTAGCACACATCACTGGTTGGTGATGCAGTTTCTAAATTTGTTAGTTAAAAGATCTCTCGTAATGAATGACTTAATAAATAGTTCTCATAAAGATATTGATCATTTTTGTCTCAATCAAATTTTGGTGAAACTTGCTCCCCTAATTATTAGAATTAAATGCATGTAAATTTTGCACATTTCCAAAAAATACTATAATTGTGTTTCTCATTAGTAATTTTCCTTACGAGAGGCAGTACTGTGACTTCAATATTGATTTTAATATAAATTTTGGAAAATAAGTCTGCCCCGTGTATTATTAGAGAATTATTTTCTGACGAGTGTAGTTTTAAGACAACTTTGAACTATTCATGACTTAAATTTGTAAGTACACATTTATGTGACTAATAATCCATAATGTAAAGCTTGAACGTGAAGTAGGAGGTTGAAAAACGCTTTGAAAGTTAAGGAGAGAAAACCTGTTAATCTGCGTTAAATATTTTTTTCATTCTTACTTTGTGACATTTTCATTTTAAAATTATTTCTTCAATGTTTTCAAAAAAAAGACAGATCTTTGATTTTATTGTAGTTTAAATGCAGTGTCAAAGAAAATTTAAAATTTGTGTTGTGGGTAGGTTTTATATGCCATGGCTCTTCCATCCATAATTTTTTTGAATTAGTATTAAACACTGAGCTACGTAATAATTATTTTTGACATAAACTTTACCACTTAGATTAATTTCAAGTATTTATAAGGATTTTATTAATTCCGTTAAACCTGATATGAAGATTTTAACCTGATATTATGTTTTTTATTAATTGTAGGTTGGATGCTATTTGCAGTACTTTCTTTGGCTGTTGTAAGTCAAGCGTTAACACCTTCTTCCTTTTTAACAAGTGCTGATCGATTAAGATTGAAAGCTGTATTTGAATCAGCAAGGCCTTACCAAGATTTAGCAGCTGCTCATTACTCTATTCTGGGATTGAAGTTGTTAGGCGAGACTGTTCCCAATTCTCAGGTAAGTGAATGTCATTTCTAATGCTCTCTTTTAAATTAACAACCATTAAATTGTAATTTCTTACAGTTGATCAGCTAAAAGCATAAAAGTTATTTCATGTTTAGAGGCAAGTTTATCAATTGTTTTTAAAAAGAAGTCTTAAATAATCAGTTGTTTGTTTCTTGTGGGGAAATTAATCTGATATGAAGATATTCCCCTAGAATATTCCTGTTTTGTATTTGTATTGCCATTTGTTATCATCATTTATGTTCCTCGTTTTAGTATCAGATGTAATATTCTAGAATAGCAAAAAAAAAATCCTAAATACCAATATATTAATTTGGCATTTTAGTTAAATGATGTGGGCTTTTAGGAATAAGCCGTCCAACAAATGTTGCAAAATTTAAAATTATCCTCCAACATTCTTCTGTTTACACTACATTTTGATCTGCTTTGCAGATATGTTAAACAAGTTGGAGTTTAGAGTGAAGCAGTTCGTTATGCATTAGTATACATAAACACTAGATCATGACAATTAAAACATAATTTGTCCATTTAATATTTATATTAGAGAAGACAGAAAGTGCATGAAAGATGTCATTATGCTCTTTCTTTAAATCCATTATTAAAATAAAAATCACAATAAAGACCTTTCCAGAATAACATCAACTGACAACAGTTCATCTTCAAATGTGTTGCTCAGATGTGAACATAATCCATTCGTTACAACAAAAAGCTTTTGAAATAAAAACAACAATATCTTTTGCTATAGCTTACTTCCAAGGAATATTCACTAAATTAATTGGCTGATGTAAAATCTAAACCATTAAAAGTCTGGTCAAAGTTTTATACAAAACTTTAGGTTTCTACTATAAGAAAGCTTTCTAACTTAATGTTGCGCTTAAAAAAAAATGCACTTTTATATATTGCTTCAAGGGCTAAGAAGAAAATTAAAAATAAAGGTTTTACAGTGATATCTCTTGTGATTTTATTATAAGCTGCTAACTCATTAATTACATGACATCACAATTATTTATATTTTTACTAGCTTACTTTTATGTTATTTGTTTTCTATGTTGAATATTGATTTTTAAATCTTCTTATTTTTAACAATAATTTTATATTCTTAATTGCCGTCATTTTATTTCTGTTATGTATATGATAAATTAGCACAGGTGAGGTTTCTTGTTTTAAGTTTCTATCATCAATCATAAATATAGTGTTTTAGCTATTTACTTGTCCACCATCACACAACTAAAGCAGTTATACCTACTGTTGTTAAAACATCTATAATCATAATTTACAGATTATCATACAAAGATAATTATCTTTTGAGGTACCTTTTTATTATTGAATATATATATATTCATATATATATATAAATATATTTATTTCTGTAAAGAACATTCTTATCTTTTTTGAAAAGATGAAAGCTTACTTAGTAGTCAATTATTAGAACAAAGTATTTTTGGATATTTGGAAGTATTTAGATTTTTTATGCTAATTGTAAGATTCCTGTATAATCAACTTTCATTTATAAAGTGAAATAATGAAAGCCAAAATAATTTGGAAATAATAGTATTAATAGTAATTTTTGGAAAAAACTTTTAAAATTTCAGGAAGCCTGTAATTTTGTCAAATCGAAAGTTGATGCCAGTAGCATTGAGTCGCTCTTTCATGCTTCTTCCACTACAAAATCTCTTGGGAATTGCCCTTTAAATCTTCAAGCTAATTCTCAAAGTTTATTGCAAAATGCACTCACTGAAGAAGCATCAGTTCAGGATATATTCTTTTCTGTCTCTACATTAAACAATGTAGGACAAAAAGGTAAATAATTCACATATACTTATAATTTATATGTAGATACATAATTAAATGAATTTATTACATTTTTATACATTACAAATAGTTATGTCTTAAATATGCAAACAACATTACACAAATTTAAATAAATTTGTTGGCAGTGCTTGCAGTCCCATTTTAAATATTTCATGTTATAATATAACAATGTACTTTCCAGTGTAGTGAACATTAATAAAATAAAATGTTAGTTTTTGATGGAATCCTCTATAAGTGGATCCTTGTCCAATTCCTTAATCTGCATTGTTGTAATTAAGAAACGAGGGTCTGCACCTACTATCTTACATTTGTGACAAAACTTTAGTGAAAAGCATCTGTATTCTGGATGTGCATCAAATAAGTTTCAATTTTTCAATAAAGTACATTCAGAAGCCTGAACTTTTAATTATATTTTAAGACAAAATTTGTTGTTTAGTAAATAAAAAAGTGCAAGAGAAGAATGAAATATTTTCTTTCTACTATCTTGGGTCTTCCGAATTTTATAATCGGGACCAAGAAGATGTAGGCCATGGTTTTAAGACATACAAGATGGTTATAATTAAACTGACCCTACTCTCAGCATCCTGGAGCAGGTTGTAATGAACATACGACAATGACACTTGGTAGATATGCTAATTAGACTATGCGGACACAGTTTCCACTGGGAAAAAAAATATTCAACTTTTTGCCACCAGGTTAAAACATTGGGCTTTAAAGGCGAAAGATATAATAAAAGTTTATTATCATGCATTGGTTACAGAAGTTGTTCAATATGTGCTCTAACTAGGTCAGTTATATGCTGCATACATAATACAGCATAATTAATGATTGCATGCAGCATTTCTGGGGAAATTCAGCAACATGCAGCTGTATGCTTGACTTTAAAGCAGGCAGAAACTGTACGCATCCCTGATAGGCGTGACCTTTCAGATATCCCCACAGCCAGAAGTCACATGGATTTAAGTCCAAAGATCTAAGCATCTGGAAAACCTCTGGAGATTATGAGATCATTTGTGAAGGTTGCACGAAGCACTTTCCCTTGTCGATCATTATGTGGTGCTGCTTCATTTTGCATGAAAACAATGGTCTCCGAAACAATTTCGTTCTTGCAAGACAGGAATCACTCGCTGAGCAAGGAATTCACTGTAATGTTCAGTCGTAATGGTACACCTTACTGGTCCTTGAGGGGCAATCTCTTCGAGAAAAAAAATGGACAGAAAATAAAAATTACTTGTAAATCAACACATACAGTCACATAATCCGAGTGCAATGGCTGTTATGCATAATATGAGACGAACCCCATATGTGACAGTTCTGCATCTTCACTGCACCTTCTAGTGCAGAATGCGCCTCGTCAGTCCAAAGGATATTCCCAGGCCACATGCTATCCACATCCATCCTTGCGAAAAACCGAAGGTTCAAATCAGTACATTGCTATGGTGGTGATATGTTGATGAGGTTTTTGCTATATGGATCCATGACTGCCTCAAACTCCCTGAGTTCTTGGACCACCTCAGCAACATTGACTCTCACATTTCCTTCACCATGGAAATGGAAAGCAATCCCCATTTTTAGATGTTTTAATTACCAGAAAAGACCTCTCCCTCTCACCACAGTTTACCAAAAACCCACCCACACAGACTTTCATTTGAATGCCAAATCTTGCCATCATCCTTCTCGACTATCAGCATACTTTCATACCCTCATCAAATGTGCCCTTTCCCACTGCTCCACCAAACAAAGCTCTTCCAAGAAGAACTGCAACACATTAAAAATATTGCCAACTACAGTGGTTTTTCTTCTTTCATAATCCCAAAGATTCAACTCCTTCAACTGAAATAGAACCAACATTCTATCTCAACCCTCCACTTACATTTCCAGGAACATTGAATAATGTATACAAATTATCAAAGCAGCCTCCACCTCTGTCAGTCTAAATGATGGTGTAGACCTCCATCAAATTTGGAAATGGCTTCTCTTCTTCAACACCCCATTTTAAAAAATAACAATCTCTCTTCGCCCAACCTAATGTTACCACGATCCATTGAGACCTACATCTCTCCTGTCTGCTTTTTAATGATCTATTTATTTGCCCTCTAACTCTCAGACCTGAAGATGATTCCTGAACAATTGGACGAGGAAGACCTCGTATATCTTCCTTTCAACGATGTGGGGAAATACCCCAGTCTCTCGTATGCAATAGGTCCTCTTTGCATTCCTTTCAATTGGCTATATTCTTTCAGCAGAGCACATTCTGATAACAACTTTATTAAAAATGCAAGGTCTTTTTTCCCAACAGACTTAATAATCCTCGCAAATGTCCACAGGCATTTGTACCTATTGTATAGCACCATATTTGTCTGGTGGCGAAAAGTTTGAACTTTTTTTTTTTCAGTGGAAATCACTTTCGCGTAGTCTGATTAACATATCTACCAAGTGTTATTGTGATACGTTCATTACAATCTGCTCCAGGGTGCTGGAGAGTAGAGTCAATTATAACCATCGGGTGTATATATTTATATATTCTTGTGGGACTGTGTAGTTGAGTGGACACTTTAGCATTCAAGTATGGAATTTAGTTGTATTGGTAACATTTTAGTGTATTTAATACGAAATTTGCCTTATTCCCAACTGCATTGGCAACCCAATGCTAGTTCAAATGCATCCTTAAATTAGATGAAAATACCTTAGTTGATTACTTATTATTCATGCAGGCATGCCAAATTTCCGCGGAAACGCGGATTTCCGCTTTTTTCCTTTTATTTTTATTATTTTCCCTTTTTTGTTTCGTGGTACACCGTGTTTCCGAACGTTTTTATGCCCCTCCTCGTTGAATTCCTGAACTTTCAACTCGTTGACTGGCGGGCGAGTCATGTGTATATTAACATTTGCAATATATTATGTGTAAATGAAATGTATATTACTCGACTTGCAAACAAATTTTGTCTTAAATTTTACCTCGCGCATAATTTCCTCTTTTTTACATTTTCCCCACTCTCATGCCTGTACATGGACTACAGAACAGATCCATTGAATACTAATACTGTGTCATTCCATGCCACATTTTTGGGTTTCAATGCAATTTTTTGCATAATAATATTTAAACTTAATATATAAGAAGTACTGATATTTTCAATTTTATTCTAAATAATAATTGACAACATTATCAGGGTATAATACAACGCCAATATTTAAATTTCATGAAAAGTTAATTAAAACTTTTTATTGTTTCTTTATGTGGTCATTCCATGTCAATTCAACCAAATAAAAATTTTGAAGATTGTTAACCCACATTCTCCAATTTCAACAAAAATTTACAGATGTTATGTATGCAAAACCAAATGGAAATCTGCAAAATTTCAGCTCCCTATCGCTATTAGGTTTAAGAGATATGGCTGATTGCATTTATTACAAAGTTGACTATTCTTGCAATATCTGAATTTTTTTTTTTACGTGATTTATAGATAAATAATGCCCATAACATCATTATTTGTGAAGATACTGTACAATTTATTTTGTGCACATTTTTTTTACATAAAGAAAGGCATTAGATATGCTGCAAATAAACTAAAACCAAAATGAAATTTCTATAAAAATTTCAGAATTTTTTTCTTATAAATATCTGACTTTGTGTAGGAAATTGCTAATAGAAGAAAAGATGACAATTTTTAAAAGCCAAGAAAAATATAATGTTAAGTACTTTGCCCCAATTTGGAGAAAAAAATAGAAACATCAAATAATAGAGAAAATTTTAAAGTATTACCAAATTTGTGGTGCCATTTCAGTTATGGAAAAATATTCAAGCAATGCAGTGTATAGTAAAGAAGTTAACATTTTAGCAATGTCCCTCAATGTAATATTAAAGCCTTAAATGTTCAGATTCAAGCATTACCATCTGTGTTCGCCATTGGAAGTGGAATGGTGGCATTCGGAGTATTAGATAGCAAGTTTGAACTTCTGATTAGTTTTTGTCTATTGGCTGTGCTGGGGTGCCTGGTTAAAGTAAAGAGTGTATGTGAAGGTAAAAGTTCCTCTCCAAAGAGTATTTGCTCATAGCAAGAGAAAAATTACATGGAAGATATCATGAAGCAAAAACAGTTGTTGGAACCAGAAGTTTTCATAAATTTGAACCATTAACAGCATCTGTATGAGCCAAAAGAATTAGTAATGGTAAAAACTTTTCATTGATATGTGATTTAAACAGTGAACCAGCTATTAGGTCAGAAGAAAGTTCTTGCTGTTTTGAACTATCAAATTCAAACACACTTTTGCCAACAAGAAACAAGGCTTGTTATTCCGGTTGAATAAAATTTTTGGGAGTTTTGGAGGCGACAAACTCGTTGAATGCCGTTTCAGCATCTCTCTGGGATTTGAAGCATTTCTCATGCAAGAAGTGGTCGAGATGCTTGAAAAAGACGTAATCGGTGGGCGAAAGATCTAGCGAGTATAATAGATGAGGTAGATTTTCGTAGCCCAATTCATTTAACTTTTGAAGGGTCAGTTGAGCAACTTGTGACCGGGCGTTGTCGTGGAGAAGGATAGGACCATTTCTGTCGACCAGTGCTGGACACAAACATTGAAGTTTTTCCTGCATGTCGTCGATTTGGTGGTAGTACATTTCAGCTGTAATGGTTTCACCAGGAAGCTGTGATGAATCAAATCGGCCGCAGTCCACCAAACTGTCACCATGACCTTCTTTTGGTGAACCTTTGGCTTTGGGAAGTGTTGTGGAGCTTCTTCGTGGTCTAGCCACTGAGCCGATCGATGCCGATTGTCATAAAAAAATCCATTTTTCATCGGACGTTACAATTCGTCTGAGAAATGGATCATTTTTATTGCGCAAGAGAAGGCCAGACGACACTTCAAATCGATGATTTTTTATATGTTCGTTCAATTTGTGCGGCACCCATTGATCAAGCTTTTTTCTTTTTCCAATTTGCTGTAGATGGTTACAGATCATTGTATGTGGGTGAATCCACAGAAAACCTGCAATTTCAGTCAAAAAAAATGAGATGATTGCTTTTGACGTTCTTACATCCATGATATATGTGGTTCAGGTCAAAGCATTTTGGTTATTTTTTTAAAAAAAAAAAAAGAAAAAAAAATGATGGTAGGCTATGTTCACAGAAGTGACATGTTGATAACTATGTCGAATTTTAATATAAATTATATTCGAAATAGTGAATTTACGTGGGAAAAACTATGAAATAAATAAATGGAAGACTATAATATATGAATTAAAAGAACTTTTTATCAAAAGAGGAAATCATGTACAATAAAAATGAATCAGACTGTCAATCTTAAACATCTATAAAAATGTAAATATACAATTACATATATATATTTATATAATTGTAAATATCCTTATTGGCATTTACCAAAAACTGGAAGTGAAAGACAAGTCTTCGTGAAAAACAGTAGTCGCTATTGATGATGATCATCACTACCATGGACCCCAAATGTCCATGGAAGTGATGAATACTTATGTTTCTTGACCCATGTGCTCTTCATTTTGAGGTTAGAAGCATGTGTCAATCAGAAAATTAAGTTTACCATATTTCAATTATCATGCCTAGAAATAATCATTTTTCCATAGAAAAATTAGGTTCTAAACAAGACCACAGAAATGATGGGATGAGCTGTGCAAATTACGAAAAATGAATAAAAAGGTAATATTTTCCTGACAAATGTGCGACTCAGACGAATAAAATCACTTCCCAATCCAAAATCGGCGTTTAAACTTTTGTTTTTAAGTGAAATGGAAGACAACTAGCACATCGGGTGGATTTTTTAGAAAGTTTAGGAATGTCCACAAAAGCGGTGGCAATACTTGAGGTTGCAAAAAAATTTTACTGATAATTTGAAAAAAAATTTCACTCAATATTATGTTAAATTTATGTATTTTCTGATTTTACAATATATATATTATTTGAAAAATATTAAAAAATAAAGCAGTTTGGATCTTAAGAAGCTATCCAACTGTAGCTTGTGACTGTCCACGGAAGTGACAAATCACCTTCTGTGGACAACTTTTTTTTTGGAAATTCCATAAAATTTAAAAAAAAAATATACTAAACTATAGTATATTTTGTACTTCAATGTGTGATTTTGAAAAATGACAAATATTTTCAATCATTTTCAATTTATTGCTCTGTGACATGAATTACAGGTTTTCCGTAGATTCACCCATGCGTTATGCCCAATTCAGAACCAAGCTCCCAAAAGGTTGTACGATGATTGACTTCAACTAGGGCCCTTAGGACATCATTGTCAACATCTGATGGACGACCACTACGCACATTATCTTCAATGCTCTTGACACTGCTTCGGAAATTTTGAAACCACCATTGTGCAAGTACGTTCATTAGTGGTCCCAGAGCTAAGTGCCTCATTAATATCACGAGCTGTTTTGACAGCTTTCTGGCCTAGTTTGAACTGGAATAGGAAAAGTGTTCACATTTGCTTTTAGTCCATGTTGTATTCAACACCCTAAGAAACCTGGAAAACATATTTGAAAATAAAATTAATATCACATTTTCACAGAGCGAAAAATGCACTTTAAAATGATAAAGAAAGTCAATGCAATTTAACACCAATTTAATTGAAAATAAAGCATTGAAAATCAACGTTACAAAAATCGCAAGAACTTTCTTTCCGACCTAATAAATCCGTAACTTCCCTGAAAAATGGATCCAGTGTAGCAAATGTGCATGATTCCAAATAGTACCTTGGCATAAATGAAGACATAGACTATGACCAGAGTGACATATCTGTAAAATTCATGAACCTGCAAGATCTTTTTATTGGCCAGCATCTGTTGATTCAGTTTGGGCCCCAGTAGTATATGTGCTACATGATATTCCATTTACGACAGGTATTGGGAGGCAGTATCACATACCCAGAGAAGAACAACAGAAAAAAACAGCTGCTTGGAAATGTTTCTCTAGAGATGGCAAGTAAACACTGTAATTCACATTTTAGAAACATTACTGATATTGAATGATTACTTATATCATTTTCTGCAATCATCTATGTAGTTAATATAGTGGTGGATTAAGTAATTATTAATAATTTTTTTTTCCCTCCAAATTGGAACAGAGTACTTTTTTGAATACTGTGTGTATTATAGGACATTAATGAACTCAACATATATTTTGTGAAATAAAGAAGCTATGAGCATTATTTGTTTGTCAATCATGTAAAAAAAATTTTTCTGGATATTGCAGGAATGGAACTTGGTGATAAAAATCAATCAGCCTTATCTCTAAACCTAATAGAGATAGGGAGCTGAAATTTTGCAGATTTCCATTTGGTTTTGCATACATAACATCTGTAAATTTTTTTTGAAATTGGAGAATGTGGGTTAACAACCTTCAAAATTTTTATTTGGTTGAATTGACATGGAATGACCACATAAAGAAACAACAAAAAATGTCATCAGTTCAGTACTTATTCTTTATATATTAAGTTTTAATATTAAACTTTTCTTTGTTTTAATCTATCTCTTTTGAATCTTTTTTTTAACTGTTAAAAATTATTATTTATAGTTGATTCAGCCAAGATCACCAAAGCATTAACTGCAGCTTTGAAAAAAGATGATAGTGTACTTAGGTAAGTGCATTATAATTATTTTATTACTAGCCGGATACCGTCGCTTCGCTTCGAAACCCTTGCATATATAGCATAAAAAAAAAACTTTATTTATTTAGCAAATTAATATCGAGATCGGAAAATATATGAGTTCCCAGCCCGTTGTGGCCTTCTCTGGATAACTCAGATGTATTGCGGGTTGGTGCCAAACACCTATATATCAATAAGGCAACTTTAAAGCAAAATATAAATCCACTTTATTCCCTATCCCATGGGAATTTCAAAACATTCGGCCTTATTCTTTGTCTGCATCATAAAGGGAACTTCTGTGCAACATGTCAGCTTTCTAGGTCCAAGGGTTTGGGCTGGGCATTGATGAGTCAGTGAGTGAGTCAGGACTTTTCTTTTTAAATAAGTAGAAGTAACTGGCTATATGTTGAATTCTATTGCCAGTACACTACATTGTACAAAAGTATTGTAATATATCAGCCAAGGATGACTTCATGGCTCTTTGGGTCATATTGTACTTGTTAAGATAAGAAACAGGAAATTTTCAAAGCAATTGGATGCACAGGAAAAAACAAAAAAAGGAAAACTACTGTGCTTTGCATACCGGAAAAACAAGTAATATAATTTTCCCTCCTTTTTTTTAAGAGTATAGTTACCAATAAGCTCGAATAAAATAAGATGAAGGAAATACCAGAGCATCGAAATACTGAATTTTGGAAGACTAGTTTTGGATATAGAAATTGTTAGCAAACAAAACTTCTGACTGAGGTGAGCCTGTATTCTCAGGATGTTGGAAATTTGAGTTTTTATAATTCCCAAAATTTTAAATTAAAATAAAAAGAAAGAAAAAAATATTTCCTTACTGGTGTTAAAAGAAATTCTTGTGGAAAAATATATCTACTAAGTTTTGTATGGTTATAATTTTGGACTAAAAATATTGGAACACCAGCTCAGATCATAGGTTTGTCTGTGTCTGGAGAGAGAGAGAGAGAGAGAGGCTGTTCTATATATTTATATTACATTTTATTTTATTTTTATTTTTGATATCAGGCAACAGTTCATTATTGTTACACCTATTTTCCAATTTAAAAAAAAAATTCTTTGGGAACATTAACCCTTTTTGTATCATACTTCCCAATAAAGTCTACTCATACTAATGTTATTTAGCTTGATACAATTGAGTAAATATTTCTTGGTCCGTTCTTG
>JAFIDM010005346.1:11381383-11392672 GCA_023159025.1 Thereuonema tuberculata
AAAATTGAGAGAATTTGAGAATTCTCAAATGAAAAATTGAGAGAATTATAAACATGGTAGTAAATTGAATAGTTGAATAGTAAAGTGAATAGTAAGTTTCGGAATACTGTGCATATTCCTTCATCAGGGACGGCACAAACATATAAGACATTAAAACAACGTTTGAGACGACACGAGGTGGGAAGGCATGGTGAAAATGAGGGAAGTGAGAGGATTAAGCAAGTTTAGCAATAGTGACAGGCGTTTTGCCCACCAGTGACGGGGTTCTCATCAGAGAAAATAATTGGCGTCCACTGATCTAGTATCCATTTGACATCATCTTTGCACCTATCCAGTCGGGCCTTTTTCATTTTTAGTGACTTTTGGAGATGATGGGCTACAAATCCTTGAAAAGTCATCTTCTGACTGTTACTGCCCATGCTACCGCTCTCATATGTTCTTCCCATTCACATTTCAGCTCAGCAAAAGAAGCTCTAAGGTTAAGTTGCTTAAAAAACCCGTTCTGCTTTTCCCTTTGCACCAGTTCCTTTTTTTCTGTTACCAGATCCAGTACTGTTGACTTTGAAAATAAATGACAGGCAACTGATTAGAAGATACACGATTAGCAATGCTACCTATTGAAAATCCTTCATTTCTTAAAACAAGAATAACATGCTTTTTTCTTGGCATCAAGTGCACTTATGTTGGTGACATGCATGACATCATTGTAACTTTTGCAGAGGTAATTCTGTAGCTGGAAAAAAGCAGATTATGCAATAATTCTATATTTCATCATGATGTACGATTGTTGATCATATCTGTTGCAATCCCTACCAAATATTTCGAAATACTTGGGTATAAATGATAAAAAAATTCCAAAAGTAAATAAGTTATTTTTGTTAATGTACTTGAAATGGCAAAATTAGTAGAAGTCCTATTAAGAACCCATGCTTCACTCTTCGAGTTACTGAGAAGCCACCCAGAAATACCAATACAAAAAAAAAATAGACTACTTATTGATAAGTAATGTTGTGATTCCTCCTTTTAATTTGTATATCCAATGCATTTATTTATCTAGCACATTATATGAATTCAACTTCATGGAAAGTAAGCCAGGAAGAGGATTTTATAAGCTGTCAATTAGTGCAACTCCAACAAAAGCAGATTCCCGTCTTTTAGGCAATACTGGTGCACCTGTGAGTTAATATTTATTTCGCCTATTTATTTATTTTTCTGTATAATATTCATAGTCTTGTTTTTAATCATAAGGTATAACATTGTAAAATAATCCAATTAACCCTTCATATTTTATTTTTTAAAAATTTCTGAATTTTTGTGATGGCTCATATTCGTCTAATTGTCATTCGTCTAATTTTTCTGTCATTTCTGCTAAATGAAAGCCATATTACCATTATAGCTGAACAAAGTATTTAAAATATGGTTTTCAGTTTAAGAATATATTTTGCATTCTCAAATGTGAATCTCCCCCCCCCCCCAAATAAATAATTACCCATGAGAAATCAAAAAATAATTGTAAAGCTTGGAATTTGCCTGACTAAGGCATGTTTCACAGCAATGAAAAAGCGAACGGCACATGTGTGACCAATGAACAATATCAAAAACCTTGAAATCCATCTGCCGGCTCAAAAAAAAAAAAACCCCTCCAAAGTGCAGCTTAAAATCTCAAGATTTTGTATATTTTAGGAAATCAGCCGTTCAACGAAAAATTAAGAAATCCTCACTTTGTCTGATGAACCACAAAAAAAAAACAAAAAACAATAGTACATAATTATTAAAAATAAAAGAACGAAATGAATGCCTATGCTATCTTCCACGGGAACAAAAATGCCCGATCGATGAAAAAAAGTCTTTTGTAGCTATTTCATAGAACAGTGAATTTCTTTGCAACATTTTTTGCCAAACGATTTGAACAGTTATTGTAACGACTAATTGGAATGGATGTTCAACGTTGTAACGTGTTGCGAAATTCAAAGAGCTTTTTCCACTCCCAGAATCGTTCATGACACATCAGCAACAATAAAAATCCAATTTTCAAAACTACCAATATTCCCTAGTAAATTCTATTGCATTAAATGAAAAGCTTTTAACTAACAAATTGTTTGATGTACATAGTTTTGCTGCAATTATTGTATATTTGTAATAATACTTCATTCACTTGAAGGGGAGCGAACATTCAAATCTCCATGTTTGATCAAAGTTTACTCATTTGTAATTTACTAAAGATAAACACTTTATTAACATTTAATATTTTATTGAACTTAGTTTTTTCAAATACATTAAACTTTCCAGTATCTATAACACAGGAGTAATTTAGTTATTACACCTAATAGGACTGGTGAACATTAAAAAGAAAGAAAAAAAAGTCTTTCATATTCAACAAGAGTAAGTATCATTTCTGAACCTGACTTCCATGTGAAGCTGTATTTCAGAGTTTTTTTTATGAATCGGCTGTGTTTTCAATAGTGTTCATTGGTCAGACCAATTGAACAAAATTGAAATGTTTTGTTCGCTTTTTCATTTGCTGGAGACCTGCCTATGTCGCTGCTAACCTTTTGAATTTTAACTTTCATATTGCTAAGTAGTCCTGTGACAGTCAATAGGAAATTGCCATATTGTGCAGTTCCTTATTTTGCTTTTCAGTCAGCTTAGTTCTAATTCTGTTTTCGACATACAATGCTCTTTTTATTTATTTACTTATTATTATTTTTTTAATTAATTGCTTCAGCAGTATAAATATCACATTCCATTAGTAAGAGAGATGTTTTAATGCCTTGGCATTGATTCTTCTTAACTTGACTACAGATAATAACATTGCTGTTATCAGAATAGGATAGTTTTGCAGAAGTAATGTACTGGATTTACTTTTAAAAGTAACTTCATTCAGATAGATATGAGATCTCACATGGGAAGCTCGTTAACAAACACTTTGTGATGCTGTCATGAGTTTTTATTAAAGTAATTTGAATGTAATACTGAAAAGACAACAGTAGTATTATTGCTTATTTCTTCCAGAGATGTAGATAACCTTAATTCCTTCATTTTATGCTAACGTGTTTGCTGGGTACTGTTTTGAATTTGCAGAAGTGTTATTGAGAACCTGGCTTAAACAATATTAATGATGAATAATGTGGGCTTCCTCTTCACCAGATTCATCGGTCTATGGGAGTGTTGAAAATGACTCGTGGATAATTCAAATGCTATTTATATAGCATTAGCAATGCTGCTTTGTACAAATACTAGGAAGAATATCCATGGGAAAAATTTCAAATTTTTGGCTGATCCCCCTTTTGATATATTTGTCCTTGAAATTTATACTTTTTAAAAATTGTCCAAGTTTGGAGCAAAAAATTACCAGGAAGCACTTCTAATCCAGGCTTTCTTTTACTATTTCTGGAAACACTTTCAGTTATAGTTCTTGTATAAAAATAACCAACCAGTGGCTTCAAGCCATTTTCATTTTTTCTTATGGTTGAACAACCACCCTGCTTGATTTCACGTGGAATGACCCTATATATTAATCTTCTTGATTAAATATTAAATATACAGGGATAGTAATTTCTTTTTTTTTAATTAAATTGAGAAGGTAGTTTCATTCTAGCATTGCTGTAAATTTGTCATTAAACTTAAGTAGAAAGATGTAATAGAGTAATGGTTTTGATTCTTTAATTGCTGTCTTTATTATTAAAATGACTAAAACTTTCATTGTCACAAACAATATAACCTGAGATTCTCATTAAAATACTTTGAGATTATTATTAACTGTCTTAATTTAACAGGTGTGAATTTTGCTTCTGGGTAAAATTATAAAGTAATTCACATTTTATATTTCTATTTTTTGTTATGAAATATGTAATAAAAGCAAAGCCTAGATTCAACTACATCACTGGAAATATTTAGTGTATTTTATAATGAAGTTTCATATAATGAATAAACTTCAAAAAAGAAAAAAATAATGTTATTAGCATTAAAATTAACTAAAATTTGAGATCTACTTTAGTTTCCTTAGGTTATTTATTTATTTGCTGATAGTATAATATAAAATAAAACCAAAACTCACCAAATTTTTTTATTTATTTATTTCTATAGATTGAAGTTAAGGTTATGACTGAAGTTGTGGCAGAAAGTGTAGAAATAGGAGCAATGGATCTGGATCAGGCAACCACTCCAAAAACAACAAAGTAAGAATTTTTGCCATTGTGTTATTCTCTTCTTTCTTGACATGCAGGCTATGTTTTTTCATATCATGCAATCTGAAACAAAAATAATAATCTTAAGAGAAATTTGTCAATCTGTAAAGAAAAGAGAAAACTGTAAAAATATAGCCAGAATAATGGATTTTTTTTACATTATTTATTTATTCTAAGCTGTTAATGATATTTCTGTATAGCTGTCATTAAATCTTTTCTATATATTTATAGAATTCAGTATCCAAACAAGCTGCCATCAGTTTTAGAAGCAGATTTTCACCAAAAAATACAAATGAAATTTATTTTGCTGGATAGAAATGCAGGAGACAAAATGGCTGCACATCAAGTAAGTATTTTTTGGTTATTTTGAAGATTATAGTAGTTTTTATGAAGGGTATTTAGAAATGATTTGGTTTCACTTTGTGTAGCATTTCATTTGGAATTTTTCAAAATTGTTTTGTGACTCCTTCAATCTCAGATCGGTTGCACACATAAGCTTTCCTTAAGGCTATTGTGACACTGTTATGAACTAAAAGTTGAAATGAATTTTTCGATGGGAATTGCTGGTGATGTAGTGCCTGTTATGTTATCAATGGGCTACAGGCTGAGTAAGGTGGATAAGGCAATATGTTAGAACTATTATACAAGAATTTGTCATGCTGCAGCAGCATTATGTAACCATTTTTGCTTGCAACACTGCTTACATAATGCTGCAGCAGCATTATGTAACCATTTTTGCTTGCAACACTGCTTGATTCTATGTATGGATTCTTGATGGATTCCTATGTATGTTTGTGCGCTGAATCCAAAAATGACCTTTTTTTTCTGTCCATCACGTCAGATTTTTTTGCAAATCGCAAGTTGTCAAAATATGTTATATATCGTAAAAAAAAAAGTCACAAATATAAGACGTACTGACAGATTTAAATACATAGGAAATGCTGCCATCTGTCGGTTTATAATGAAAACGAATCGTTGCATCATAAACCAGCAGATGGCAGCATTTCATCATAAAACATGTTGTACATCTCAACTGTCAGTGTTGGTACGCGGAACCGTTGGTATGTATCCTCCGCGATCAAAAGTGTTTGTATCGACTGATATACGCTAAAAAGCAAACATATAAACGAAGTTTTAAAGTTGTCCTGCTTCACAACGGAAACAGGTATGCATCAATACCCATAGGGCATTCTGTATACTTAAAAGAACGGTACAACAATTTAAAATATGTTCTCCAGAAAATTAAGTACGACGGTCATAAGTGGATCCTGTGTGGTGATCTCAAAGTAATATCGATGATCCTTGGACAGCAAGGAGGGTTCACAAAGTTTCCTTCGTGTTTATGTGAGTGGGAAAATCATTGGAACAGAAAGATTGGCCACAATGAGCTTCATTGAGTAAAAAATGTGCTCCAAAAACCTCTCATCGAGTCGACGAAAGTTCTCCTTCCACCTATAGGCTTGATGAAGCAATTTGAGAAAGCCTTACCAAAAGAAGGTAAATGTTTCCAGTACATTTATAACAAATTTCCAGCCTTGTCAACCGCAAAACTGAAAGAGGGTGTCTGTACGTGTCCGGACATTAGAAAACTTTGCAAAGATGAAATTTTGAAAAAGAAATGGAAGTTGCTGAAACAGAAGCCTGAGTCGCCTTTAAAGACGTAGTAACCAAGTTTCTGGGCAACAACAAAGATTCGAATTTCAAGTCTATCTTTGAGATTGTGCTGCAGAAGTACCAAAATGTAGGCTGGTTCCATGAGTTTTAAGATTCATTTCCTACATTCACATTTTGACTACTTTCCTGAGAATCTGGGTGCTGTTAGGGAAGAGATGGGTGATAGATTCCGTTAAGTACATCAAAGAAATGGAAAAGCGTTAGCAAGGAAGACGGAATACCACAATGATGGCGGACTATTGCTGGATGTTGCACCGAGATGATCCCAGAAGAGCACAAGCATGGAAAAGCCTGAAACAGAGCATGGCTGGTCCAAAGAGACGTCAATACAACATCTAAAATCATGAGTTTTTATTTTCTATATTCTGTTATATTATGTCTATTATAAGCCGCAAAATAATACGTGTTATATGAAACAAACGTATTTCACTCTGTCATTAAGTCTCATATTTGTGATATTTTTCGACATATACTACATTTGGCAAATTGCGATTTGCAAAAAATTCTGACGTGAATTTAAAAACTAAGGTCATAGGAATCAATCATCAAAAGTTACAAAACAGAACCATCGCAGGCTAGTGTTATCAAAGTGATCATATACTAAATTTTGAATCAGGTCGTGGAATTAAAAGATGATTTCTGTTTCTGAAAATTTTTTGTTTTTAAATATATTTAATAAATGTATTTTTTTTAATATTTATTTATATTGGTGTAAGATATGGTTATTTATAATAATATGACAAGGAAACTTTGTCTTATTTTCATGATATTAAAAAAAAAAAAAAAGCAACATTTAGGCAAAAGAAAATAGGCTTCAAGTTCTTCAGTAACTTCTTTTTTATATTAATACTCTTGGTAATTTTGAATGTGATCCTTACAAAGAAAGTGAATTTCTGTCTTACGTCAGCTTTTTTTCCCTTTTCATTGATTGTTGTTGTTATTAATACAATTTACCTACAGGAAATGAGTTAACTTTTTTTCCCCTCCAGTGATTCGTTAGAGCCCTCATAATTGTTAAGTGCTGTGGCTTCTTCCATTACACTGGTAGATTAAATTCCATTGTTGTATGTAGGAAATCAAATTTGATTAACCTACTTCATTTATGGTACAGTGAACCTGTTGTTCAAAATGAAAAGGGGAGGGGGGCCTAATTGTATGTAGTTAGCTCAGTTACTTCAAGGTTTCATTTCAGAATAAGAAGAGAGAGAAAAAAAAGACCTTTGCCTGCTAGAATCTAGAAAATTTTGATTTAATTGTTTTAATAGCAAACCTGGTATTAAGCCTATTAAAAGTCAAGATGGAAGTTTTTTTTTACTGTTTAAATTAAACTGATTTTATGTAAAGTAGTTCATAAGGTTAAATATTTTTTATACGCAGAATAAATTAACCAGTCTTCTCGATAAACTAGTATTATTTATTTAATAAAGGATACAAATTGCATGGTACTCCTAAAAATAATAATTTTGATAATTTCCATCCATTTGTTGCATCTGCTTTCATTTTGTGAATTTCTTAAGTTTCATTCCAAAGGGTTACATATATATAATATTTACTTGTTTATTTTCCCATCCCTCTCCCCTTAGAATCTAAGAATTAAAATTTTAGATTTTAATTTTTTTTCACACAATTTTTCCTCTAAATACTGGAAATGAGCATTTTGAAGCAGCAACAGAATTGCCCGTTTTAATCCGAAGGAGCTTAGAGAAGCAGTTTCAGGATACCAGGTGTATTTGACCAGATTATAAAATTTATAGTAATGATAGATTTGGTAGATTTACTTGCTATTTCAATCTTGCCAAAAAAAAAAAAAATTCAGTCAATCCTATCAATATGGAAAGGTTGTTCTTTATTGTTTGTATTCAGATCTGTAATTTTTTTTAGCTTTATGCATGTGTGTAGAAATTAAAAAAAAAATAAAAATTGAAAAAAAAAAAAAAAAGGGATTTTTTTTTTCTTTTCACATCATTGGTTAATATTGAAGCAATTATATATTATCTTTTTCAGGCTTTTATTAGAATGATTCATGAAGCGACCAAACAAGAAATTATTTTTGTAGCTGAACCTGATAGCCACCATGTGTATAAGTTTGATATGGTAACTACTATTACTACTTTACTTTTTAATTTTATATTGATATTAAATTATATTTAATTTACAACTGTTAAATTAGTTTTTAAAGAGGTAAATACCCTTTCTTTAAAATGGTGTTTCAACAAAAGAATTAAAGTACTCATTTAAGATCCCTGTACAATACCCTGTACATATAAGAAGTAATAGATAAGTTTAATTTATTGAATATTGTGGTTAGTCATTTATCCATTAGTCTTCTCAGAATCGGTACTAGATAGATAAGATTCATAGAAAGTTCAGACATTTAAGCCAGATTGTTCCTCTTAAATTTGAAATTTTAATCAAAATTAAAATAACTCCTTCTCCATTATTCACAAAGTAATTTTTTTTTACACTAGTCTGTTTCTAAGCAGGACTGCCGTAACTGGGACTTAAAGTTATAGATTGTGAGGACAGCTGGATTTTGAATTTCAAATTTATATCAGGTTGAATAAGGAGAAAAGGTTTCTTTACTTTTAAAATGGGGCCAGTGGAGTTAGATAGCTTTTTTCCAAGAGCTCTTTCTATTACTATTTCTTCAATTTCATAATGAGTTTATTACTATTAGCTGTGTTCTGCAATAAAATTCTCAACCAGTTTCCATAGCTGCTATGGCCAGTCTTAGCAAGATAATAAAAAGGAATCTGGAAGCTCATCAAACTAAACTTTGTATAAATGGACACCTACCTGTTGGTAAAAATACTTTTAAAAAAAATGCTTTCGGGAATGGAAAAAAAATATATATACAGTAAAACCCCGTTATTACGCTCGTCAAGGGACCATGACCTACAAGCGTAATAAGTGGGATTACGCTATAGACGGAAATGATTTATGAGATGGGGAAAGATTTGGACTCCATTTTACGGGAAACATATATGATTCTGAAATAGATATAGTGCAAATATGAGCTTATTTCCTGTTAAAAAGATCTTTGATTGTGGTTTGCCGTGTGTGTGTGCTACTGTTTATGAATTATGACATTTTCAATACGGTTCAGGTAACTATTAACATCAATTGATACACCACTAGGAGCAATTCTAATATATTTTCGGAGCAGATTTAGTGCACACTTTACTTTTTTACGATTGCAACAACCCTTCGCTGCATCGGTAATTGCATCCCTGTTTTTCATTATTGTTCGCAGACTGGACGAGGGAATTCCTAGAGATTTTGCGAAATCCCTTTCTATAAGTGAAAAAATTGCAAATTCTCCATAAGTACGACAAGAATTCTACATTAAGTCAGGGGGATTTCGCTTCGACATTTTGCACAACTGTATCACAGACCTGCACTTCAGAGTTCAAAGATTCTCTAATACCAGGAAAAAAAAAAGAATCTTTACAGTGTTACATTTCTTTTCGATACAAAATTTCCGATATAAAAAAGTGCTACAAGCGGGATTTGAAGCGTTATAAGAGGGTAAAAGTATACAGAGATATATAGAAAATTCCAGGGACCGAATAAAAAGAGCGTAAAGAACGGGATAGTGCTATAAGCGGGAGCGTAATAACGGGGTTTTACTGTATATAGCTATAAAATCCTCTGACTACTTTATTTCCAAGTCTTCCTCTCAAAAGTGGTTCTCTTTTTAATGAATTGATTACCAGATCCAGTGGATTTCATTTAAGACAGGCCTACAAGGTAGCAAACTACAAGAATATTCTCATTTATCAAGAGAGACTTAATATTATTATGTAAATGTTTCAATTTTTGGGTTTCTCCAGCAAAGACAACATGGCTGGTAAAGGACCAAATGTTGCCAAGTTTAAAAAAGTGTGCATTAGGGATGTGTGGTTGTGTCCACAAATTCCTAACTAGAAAATATGAGTACCACAGCCTTCTTGAATTCTGAATAACGGTTTTTGTGAAGTCCTAGAGTGCTGAGACTGGTGCAATGTGTGAGGCAACAGACCAGTGCCGGACAGGATGATGGGTACAACATGTACTCGGTCCTGCCTCCACTGCTTCTGGAGCTTGTGTGCTAAATCAGAGTAGTTACTGATCTTTTTGCGTGAATTTCCTGCATGTTCTTGCTGATAGGCCTGCATTATCAATGAGATAGGTCTGTTTGTTGATCTTATCAACAAGTGTGATGTCAGATCTGTTATGGTTTTGTCTCTGTGATTGGGATGGTCCCAGTACAGCTTATGTACGGCTGAGTAACATGCTTTGTGATGTGTACTTAATAAGTGAGTGTTTGTGTGCTAGCTGTTGATGGACGATCAATGCTGCCTAATTGTGTGGATGGAGGTAGTCTAGTTGGGAGAGAGGGGGGGGGGGGGGGCAGTCTGAAATTATGTGATTGATCGTCTCATGTGTAGTGTGGCATTTTCTGCATGATTGCATCATGCAGAATGGGTTTCTTGTAGTTGCATGTGGGGATGACTTAGTCCTGGTCATGAACCCTTCGGTCTCTCAAATTATTATTATTATGTGCAAAAAAACTGTGAGAAGAGATATAATTTAGTTAATTTAAGAGTAGAAGTTGGCTTTGAAAAAGTTAAATACAAATTTTTTATAACCTAATTGCAAAAGATTTATCCAAGTCAAAAAATCATTCTATAAAAAAGAAATATCTGGAATAATTTTGGGAAAAAAATATTAAGTAATTAAAGATTATTTTAAAATCTTTTTTATTAGGATATCAATGCTAAAGGAAAAGATTTTGGCTATTTATCTGGTCGTTATAATTTGGATCTGATTATCGGAGATGCTGTAATAGCCAATCCATTCTCCTGGAGGGTTGCTGATATTGAACTGACATTTTCAGAAAGTGCAGTTCCCAGCCCTTCTCATAAAAGTTATTATTCTGCTAAACCTGAGATTAAGGTGAGTAGTTACAGATTTTGTAGGTAAGATGAGATAGCACTTATTTAGTTTTAAATATTTTTTTGTTGGTGAAGTACAATGATTTTGTTCCTCATTTTTTTTAGCATATCTTCAGAGAACCTGAAAAACGTCCATCACCAGTTGTTTCCAATACTTTTACTGGATTAGTGCTTGCTCCTTTGCTGCTTCTGATAATTCTGGCAAGTATTTTTTTTTACAAAGCATTTTTTAGTTCAGATGTTTTTTTCATCCATTTTTCTTTTATTGCTTCATCCATTTTTCTTTTTTTCTGATGTCAAGCACAATAATAATAAGGATAAAAACTAATAGTATTTTTGTTAGCCTGAAGCTGACTTTTGTTGATTTATCTGGAAAGCCATTGAATTACTAGAATGCCGTTTTCCAGTTGTCCTTCCTTGATACCATAGTTAGTATGATTCTCATTTGCAGTTTGTGCTTTATTAAAATTATTTTTAACCTATTTACGGCC
>JAFIDM010005346.1:11392682-11420220 GCA_023159025.1 Thereuonema tuberculata
ATAAAATAAAACAAACTGCAAACATTGTAGGAAATTTACTTTCAAATTATTACTTTATATTATTAATATAATATGAGAAGCAACATACTGGTTAATTTAATTTTATACTCACAATAGTTCAAATAGAAAGCATTTAAGGCTTTTCAACATACAAGAAATTTGTAATATTTGAAAGTTTATCTTAATGAGTACAAACTTTTATAATAATTCTATTTATTTTATTAAAAAATATTTGACAGAAAAATTACAAGATTTATTTGAAGAAAAATTTCATTTGAAATTAAGGAATGAACGTCTTCACAGCTATTATATGTGAATAATAATTTTTACATAAATGTATAACTAAAGATCTGTATTGAGATCTGCATTTCTACTGTCGATTTTTCAGTGTAATCTTTGAATCAAATTGGGTATCTGTTGATGTGAAATAACAACTTTTCTGATTTATTTAATAGAAGAACTTTCTTTATTTTCATACAGTCTGATCTAGTTTTAAAAAGAATTTCTGAAAATTGAACTTGAATTACTTTTTTGTCTTTTTTTTAAATAAGGTCAGCAGAAATTCACATAGATATTTCCTATTTTAAATTATTGATTATTTGAAAAAAGTAATTTGAAGTAATTGGAGGCTAAAATAATAACCTGGCTAATTTTAATTAATAAACAATTTGGGCGAAAAATTGAACTAATAGCCCTGCATGTTAGAAAAATTTGTAACCTTACAAAAATTTTGTTTACTGTGAAATATACAACCCAGATTATATTTGAGTTGTAGCATCTCAAATAAATCTTTCAGTGAAATGTTATAATTTTTAAACTGATTACTACAATGTCTTCAGGGATACTCTTGACTTTTGTAATGGTTGTTCTAATGAAATGTGATTAAAAGATTCATGACTTTCAAACTTATTGTAAGCCATTCAAGCAACCACTGAAAATCGGAGCAGTCATTGCTCTTGATTCAGTGCGACCTTTCGGACTCCTTTGATAAATTACAATTTTAGTTATTAACATTAGTTTCTTGACATCTTTTTCGATAGATGTCTTAGATGTCATAACCCTCTTCAAAGCACAAACCAAAAATCGGAGCCTCATGGGTTCTATCTAGTTGTACTCCCTATGACCTGGAAGTTTGGGAACTTCTGATTTAAGTCACTGACTAGGTGAGAAATAGTGAATAATTGGGAACTATCTAAACTGAATCCAACTATGCTAAGAATGAATATTATACCCTCGATGTATACTGTCAATTTCCAGTTCAAGATGGCCACTGGCCATTAAGCAGAATCTCTCGAATGAATGAATTTTGCAAATGGTGCAAATTTTATGGGGTTGCTTAGTTTTTCTTTATTTTCAAAACCTAATTGACTTGTTTATTTATTTATTGCCTTGTTCGAATACTTTTTAAAATACATCTAGCAAGACCAAAATCCTGTTTGTTCATTTTTTTCAGATAGTTTCAAACTTCCCCCAGTTTATGGATATGCAAAAGATAAAGTATGTTATTGTAGAACAACTGTGATAGTAAAAGATTTTGAAAGAAAGTAAAATAAAAAATGATGTTGGTGGTGTTTCCGAAATTCAGCTCACCTACCTAAAATAGGTTACAAGTTCTAAATTGTTTGTCATAAACAATCAAGAAGGTTGTAGGCCAATAAAAAGACTTAAACCATCGATTTTGTTTAGGCATTACAACCCCAACAAACTATCAAATAGCAAATAACAATTGAATTACATTTTTAAAAAATTAGGATGAATATAACAATCTATTTTTATCATTAAATCATTTGAATTAAAATACTGTTTCTCATTGATATTTTTTGTTTTGTAATTAGTGGATCAAGCTGGGAATTAATGTCTCCAATTTCCATTTCAATTTGGGTACCATTGGTTTTCATCTTGGATTATCAGGTAAAAGTTCTGATTATTTTTATCATAAATTCCTTTATCGTAGAAATTAAGCCTGCTTAAAAAACTACTTAAAAATTATGAACAAAGAAACAGACTTCTGTTACACAAATAATTATGATAGAATTACAGGAACTTTTAATGCTAAAAAATTGTTACTGATAATAAATGAACATAAATTTATAAGCAAATAATTTTGTGTATTATATATTACTAATTAGATAGACAACAGAGGAAAAAATAATGTTCTATTTGGCAAATAAATGTATCCAAATTTGATATGGTGACAATCATGGTCATGATACGATCAATTAGATCTATTAATGGATTTGATCTTTATTCATTCCATGTTCAGCAACAAATAGTCATCAACTTAGTATGTTGATTTAGACAAAACTTGGTCTATGATGAGTACTAACCTGCATTTGTTTCAAACTATTACTTAAGGACTATGCTTCTGACACAAAACAGTTTACTAAGTAAACCTTATAAAAAAAATTAAAAAATCAAGCTTGCATTTTAAACCTTTTAATGATTTTTAACATTTTTATTTTAATTAGCAGAGGGATAGGTAGAGGCACAGTGGAAACTTAAAAAATGAAGTTTTTTTTGTATACTGAAATAGTTTTTTATACGTTCAAAGGCAGTCTTACAACTTGTTTTTTTTTTTTTTTTTTTTCACAACTTTAGGATTAAAAATATATAATGAAGGGTATTAATGATTTTTTT
Organism: Thereuonema tuberculata; assembly: GCA_023159025.1. NCBI lineage: Eukaryota > Metazoa > Arthropoda > Chilopoda > Scutigeromorpha > Scutigeridae > Thereuonema > Thereuonema tuberculata. The sequence continues at coordinate 11,395,320 of JAFIDM010005346.1, forward strand.
ACAAGTAATACTAATGCATGAGTAGAATATGTAAAAAGAAATTTCATACTGGAAGTGTACATTAATGGATAAAAGTTTTTTTTTTTAATTAAAGTTTAATGTGTGCGAGGAATATTTTGATTGAGGTAAAGTTCTGCCAACACACGACTAAGAAAAAAAAATATTAAAAAAAATCACAATTTGGCAAGACCAAACGAAATCGATTGTGATGTTTTTAATTTTTTATTTTTTTTATCTAAGTCAGGTGATTCTCATTTTAAAAGCAACTTAATTAGAAAGTCCATTTCTTGGATTTAATAGGGAGGAAATATCTTGTATTTAGTTCAGGCAGACAGCCACAACACTTCGATTTTGGACTAAAGTAAAGCTTCATTTCAATGAGAAATAGGCCTAAGCAAGTGAACTTCTGAAAAATAACAGGAAATATGTTGTTGTTATAATACTGGTTTTGAAAACCAGATTTTCATAATAGAATGGTCTGACTGAGCTTATCATGTACTTGTCTCTTCATTTCGTAAGCATTTTCAGATTTTTTCTACATTATTACCCTGCACATTCTTTTAACAAATGAAAAGCATGTTAAACATAAACGTGATAGTTAAACAAACTATTTGTTTGTCACGTGAACTTTGTTGGATTTCTTCAATAAATAAATAATTAAAAATTCATCTAAACATAACTACAGACCTTCAGTTCTTTCTGTAGTAATGCTACTTCCTGTATTCTTTAGAAGTCTGCTACATACCTTCTTTGTCAGGCAATCAAAAATAGTGATTTTTTTTTTTCTAATATGTACATATCTACACATAATTACTCACACTATTATTATGTAATGTTATGTTAATATGATATACACGAGATCAGCCAGTATGTTAATAGAGAGCATAATTAAGTATTATATATTTTATTTTTTAATTATTATTTGATTACTGACAATTCCATGGAACCTGAGTATTGTTTCACAACATACGAAGAAGGTATTCCTTCCATGTTGTCAGAGAAAAAATTCCATTTTGTTCTATCTAATTTGCCATTTGGCAATGAAGATATTTCAAATTGGGACAATATATTGTGTTACCTTCTCTGGGTTTGTTGAAGTTAATGTAGTTAAGCCTTCATTTGGGGGAGGGGGGGGGGCACTTTTTATTTTACATCTGAATATTAATTGCCTTTTACTTCTTCAGTTCATGGCACCTAATATGGACTTCATTCTTTTTCCTAAGAATTCACCATATTTTAAGTTGGCCTGGAACAGATAATTTAACTCTATTTTGGCCTCTAAGGTTATTTTTATTTTCCCTTCATTAGAATTTTCATTTAAAACACTTCATCCTAGATCCATGCTTCCCAGCTGCTAATTCATTTTTGCTTGAATTTGTCTGATATCTTATTCATATGCCCTGACAGCTTCATCCACTATCTTCTCCATAGCAACCATCTCCACAGTTTTATCAACAGACAGCATTTGTCCATGTAGTTGCAATTTGAATTTAGTTCTACTGTTTACTTCTAAATATATTACAAAAAAAAATTTGTCCTGTACATCTTTTCAGTTTCTTTAGCAGCTATCTATACAATACAGCTGCAGTTGTACAATCTGCTAGCTGGAGTTGGCTGTTAAAATCATCTTCATCTGCTAGACTCTCACTTATCCTTAATAATGACCTTACAGTATTTAGCAATTTATTTCTTGGTTGTATGTCCCACAAAATGTATGACACAGTACAAAATGCAATTGTTCTTATTTACAAATATAAACAAAATATGCAGGAGCATACAGTAAACAAATAGTTAAATCTAGAGCCCAGGATTTTCACAAGAGATCACTAGTCTACAGAATAGCCAATTCTCCAGTTTGTGTGTATTTACAAACATTTATTTTGTAAGCAGTATTATAAGCTTTCAAAATAGATATATGATCTGCATTTGAACTTAGTACATGCAAGCTATAAGGACATTAATTTTTATTATAGAAATTAATATGTTCAAGCTGTCAATCTTTTTAAAGTTATAAGAATTCTTAATTGAATCATTTAATTTTTCTGTACACAAATGAAGTCCTTGTCTTTAGTAAAAATTGTTTTAGTATGTCTTTCTTCAATTCTTTGATTCAGTCAATTCTTTTAGATAGTTTTTTAATATCTTCAAAAAATTTTTAGTCAGGGTCTTCTGTAAATTCTGAATTGTTGTCTTAATGATCAGTGAAAAAGAAAATATTCCATTTCAATCTCTGCAGTTCATCTTTGCATTCTTTATGTCATATGTGATTGCACTGTGTTATAATGGCATTCTTTGAAACCCTACCCAAAGACATAGGTTTTTTTTTTTAAAGGTTTGGGTGGCAAAGTTGCAACATTTCACAGGCTTTTTGTTTTTTGCTCTGAACCTTTTAAGATATAGTGGAAACTCGATTAACCGTCACCTTTGGGACCGGGACTGTGACGGTTAACCAAATAGACAGATAACAGAAATTTCGCAATAAACATGTACAGTAACAAAATTTCAATGCTGGTTTGGGACGAAAGGCAAACAATAAATTAATACAAAGAAAAATCTTATCGGTAACAAATATGTATCGTCAACAACAAATAATAATAGAAACATAAAACAGTAGGTCTACTGGATAATAAGGTTTATATGTTGAAACTGTAATCAATCATCTTCTTCTGTTTCTCCGAGGCTCGAGCTTTTTTTCGTGTCAATGTCCCGTATTTTACGGAGAAGTAGGTTTTGCGATCGATAACAGAGTGACGGTTAATCGAATTTCCACTGTACTCTTAAATTCCAACTTTGATAGCATTACAGTAAGAATTATATCTAAATTAAAATTCCAAAATTTATTTCAGTATACAGTATTTTTCTGTTATCTGAATAACACTTGAGATTTGATAGTTTGGCATTTAATTACTGAACCACACAAGCTTGTGTTTGTTACCAGTTGGGAAACTCGTTAAATTTTTGGCAGTTAGTCTTTATTTAAAATTAGCTTCAATTGTCCAAAACTTTTCAATCAAACATTTTAAAAGCAAAAAATCTTCATCATAGATTTGGATTAATTGTTTTTTCCTTTTTTTTTTTTTTTTTAATAGCTATATTTGGGTTATTTGTTGTCTTTTGGCTTCAGCTGAATATGTTTACCACCCTGAAGTATTTAGGACTCTTAGGAGTTGTGACTTTCTTATGTGGAAACAGCATGCTTAGTAAAATTGCTCAAGCTCGAAAACAGTAAGTATGACCAATCATTTTATTTTATTTTTTTATTGAATTAACTCAAATACTAGGTAATTAAATTAATTCATACTATTGAGATACTTTATCTGCAAAAATTGTTTTTGTCTTTCTTCCTTGCTTAGAATAATGCCAAGTACCAAGTGAGTAGTTCTTTAATTTGGCACTTTTTTTATGATGATGAAGTTGTTGTGTTGTTGTTTTTTTTATATAATGATATAGGATTTATTTTTATTTAAACAACTAAATTTCTAGTAGTTTAATAGTACAAAATAATTCTTGTTTGTTCTGATTTGTATTTGATTAACTAATGACAGTTTGTTCTTATATCAGTATTCCATTTCAGCTCTTAGAATTTTGATTATTTTCAGCAATTGAATGACTGCTTTACTCAATTTCAATCATATTGGAGATAATGATGAGGGACTTGTAAATCATTCTGTCAGACTTTTGTGAAAATTCAAACATGAATTAGCTGTTTTTTCAAAGCTTTTTATTAGTGGTGAAAGGCAGTTATAAGTAATTAATATTTTACAAGTACCATGCTTCTTGCAGATTTAGAGAACTGAAGTTTTAATAAATTCAATTGATTTTATTTTTATTGCTGCTGTACTCTTTGAGTTCTTGAAAGTCATTGTGCTGAAACTATTTGATCCTTGCTGTTTCAATAATTTTTTAACCTTATACTTGAGTGATTCAAACAATCCTCTTTACATGCTACTTGGGTAGTAGCATTTCATGCCCATTCTTGGAGCATTATTAAAGGTTTTCTTCTCTTTATGGAATTATGAAATCAATACTTTTTGCGATGAGGAAATGAATATAGAAAGTAGTTGTTCTGTGCAGATCAGATTGTCATTGTATGTGTCTGCAGAACAAAACAGAGTGAAGATTTACCAAAATGACAGGTTGTCCTGAAGTACATTACAGGGAGGGAATTACGACATTTTTGAAACATCAATTATGTACATACATGTAGAGAAAGAATGCAAACAGAGAGAGAAATTTACATTGGTTATTTACAAATAGTGTTTGCACGTTTCAATCCTTTCCTTTTGAAGAAAGTATTTGCTGCATATTTTCCTCCTTCCCATTTTCTGTAGAAATGCTTAATACCATGCAAGTAATATGGTATTACTACCATAACAAATGCAAGTTATGCTTTTGATTCATAGACATCATATGTTAAATCCTTTATTCAACAATAATAGCTAAATGTTTCTTCTAAATGTTAAAATTTTTAGTAATTATTTGAAAATCATTGTTCTTCTAAAGGAGCCAGTGTTGCAAGAAAAAAAGTGTTTAAAAGGGGGGGAGGGGGTCTTAAGTTACGAGTTGTGGAGCAATAGCTTATTTATTTGTTTTTTGTTTTTCTGTTATCTGTAATATAGATAAGTTTTTAATAATAAAAATAATAATAAACCCTTTTTAATACAAATCTTTTATTGCAGTCTTAGAAATATCAAAATGTCTGAGTTGAGGACCTTAAACTTATGTTTTTGGTATAGTAACAAGTGTTGTGTTTACAGAAAATCATAGCCTTCCTGATTGGAAGATATTTATGAAGAGAAAGGATTGTAGCCTTTACAATAAAAACTGGAAATTGTTTGAGAAAAAAAAAAAAATAATTAAAAAATGTCATTTGTTATTGTTTGTTACTGCTATATGTATTTTAGTATCGGATATTATTGGACCCCTGGAAGTATTGCAGAAATTGTTTGGGATTTTTCGGCTAATATATTGAGCTGTTATTCAAAAACTCAATATATTAAAACCTTGATTAAACTCAATTAATAATTAGAATTACTGCTACAAAAAAATAACTCGCTGACCAACAATCACTAACCCATGCAGAAAGCATAACAGTGATATTCAGTCTCATAAATAATGAAAGTAAGAGAACAAAACATATTCATTAATGGAAATTTTAACATGCATACAATAATTTTATGAAGGAATTAAAAAGGGGTAAAAATGCACAAAAAAATAAAATCACCGAGCTACTTCTGGAATATTTGACACCGGGAATCCAAGACAGCCTGTTTCAGGGTTGCATCTTCAGTTGGATTCACCCAGTGTCTGCAGTTCACTGATATCAAAGGAAATATAAAAAAACATTAAAAATAAAAAAGAGCAATTAGTTAATCCATGCTAGTCAACTGCTATAAAGCACCCCCTTTTATGATTATTTTTGTGATCAAATTGCAATTTACAAGTTAAAGAAAGCAAACTTTTGTTTCTGGATTTCTCATGACCACTGATTATTGCTTTCATTTCTCAATTATTCAAAAATCCCTTTACTCTTCTACTTTTTCTAATTGAATGGCAAACTGCACTAATTTTATAAAACTATATATCTAATAAAATTAACATTTTTGAAATTTCTATTTTTAAAGTATTGTATAACTTTATTTTGCTTTTAGAACAGTGTCAAGGAAAAAGTGAGTAAAATTTTATATTGTTGCACTGATGTTTATTTAGGGATATGATTGGTTGCACATTCTATTAAATTTTATTATCATGGAAATGAAATATTATTTTAAAAGGCTGTAATATTTAATCTTTGTTTCTATATTTATTGAAAAAAGAATTTAAGATAGTTTTCAGAAAGATAATTTTTTGTATTGTAGGTAAGTAGTATTAAATGAATATTAGTAAAAAATGATTGATAATTTTTTTAGCAAAAATCTATTTTGCCACTTTGTTTATTATATTTTTAATTATGATGGATAGTTGAAGAGGAGTTTTGTTGTGCTTCATGCTTAGGTTTTTGATGTCCGTTCCTTTTTAAATTCTTCTTTGCAGTAAATCTGGAATGGGAGTTTTGTTTGAAATTAAAAAAACAAATTTAAAATTATATTTGTAAAGATAGTGACCTAGTAACTTTAAATTTAACTTGGACTTACACTGATCACAATTTGTTAAGTAGAAATTTTCAAAATGCAATTTATTGGATTGAAGTAATAGTGAATGATTCTTTATGAGATATTGTAAGTTAATTGTTTGCCAGATTTACTTCAATTTCATTAGATATTACACAAAATTATGTAAAATTAATTGATTTTTTATTCCAACACAAATAAAAACAATGTTTTTAAAAGATCATTTTAAATAAAAATTTAATATTAAACATTAAATAATTACATAAATAAAAAAAAAGCCAAAATCTATAAGGAAAATAATCAATATTTTGCCCAACATTAACTATCACTACTACTTTTTTTTTTTTATGTTTGTGTGTGAGGGACCACCCTTTCCTATAGCTCCCTATATTCATTCATGGCTGTCATCTTTTCCTATCTAATAAGCTTTTTATGCCATTTTGATCTGAATCATAGCCTCCATATGTTTTTTCAGTCATAAGATCTTTCAAGCACAACAGCATCTTTGTTGTTAGTGGCGTCTCCCACAATGTACTTAATTCATATTTTCCCTCTGTATCCTACTGAATTTGGCTGCTCTAATTTGTTTTTCCTCTGATTCATTATTATAGTTCATGTATTTATATGTAATGAACTATAATAATAGTGATTAGGTCTTATCAGATAAATTCGTTCATGTTTTTATATCTTATAGCTTTATTGTCCTTTCTACCACTATGTCTATGGCTTATAATTTTCCTTGTTTTCTTTATTTTTCTTAGTGTATTATTATTGATTCCAATCATGTTCTCTGAAATAGTATTGGTCATTGGATTACATTGTTTCTTCTCCCATTGCAACTGTTTCTAGGTTCCTAGATTAGTATGCTTTGGGGAACTGCAATGACTTTCATCATGGTATTATATTTCTTCTCAGTTCCTATTATCTCCCAGTCACTCTTATATTTTTTTTTTCCAAAGTTCTCATTATTGCTGGGTCTGTCAGCTTCTCTTAAATATAGATAGACCATTTAATTCACCTTCCATTGTGTTCATGTTTTTTCTTGTGGCTTTCTTATCAAGTATTCTTGATCACCTCACTTTGTTTGTTTGATCTTTATTGTATAGTATCAGTCTGGTTCCCTTCAGGAGACAGGCTATATTGTAAAGCTACCATTCATGCGAGTTCTTCCCAAGCTTTTTATTGCTGAGTATCTCCTTTGCTAACTTTGCTTCTTGGGTATGCTTAGTAGTTCATGTATCATTCCATTCTCATCCTCTTGTTGGTAATGAGATCATATCCAGATCATTTGTCCCATTTTCATTAGCATGATACTTTTTTGTTATACCGTATATGCTCCAATAGAGGCCCCCGGCGTTTATTTGCAAAACTAACCTCGGCTCCCGGCGCTTAATAGAGACCGGCTGCTATTAGAGGCCGGCCATTATTAACAAAAACCTTCAGAACGCAATATTTTTACACATAAATACCGGCTAATATTACAAACAGCAACTTTATTTGAATTTCACATGCCACATAAGACTGTTAAAGATAAATGGCAATGTCTTTCTGTACCTTTCACTGCTATTCGGAGTCCCAATCCGCAATGACGGGCGGCCGCCTCACCGGAAGTTTCTTTCGCGTATTTCACCGTGCGAATCTTAAAGGCAATTTCAAATGACTGTTTCGGCGGCATGGACGCTTACACTAGTACCGGTAGGCAAATATCAAAGACCCGGCTACTATTAGAGACCGGCTCCTATTTGGCCGTATCCCCTCGGCAGCCCGGCGCTTATTAGAGACCGGCGACTATAAGAGACTCGGCGTTTATTGGAGCAAATACGGTATTTGTTCTAATGGTCCGTTAAGTCCGTTAAGTGGTGAAGTCACAGTTCAGACAGCCTGTTGTAGGGTTTTAGCATTAAAATTAGTTATGATCATGTGGATTGTTTATCTTCATTTTTCTTTGAGAAAAGACCCCGCCCCCCCAAAAAAAAAAAAAAATTATCAGAACACATTTTTAGAACTTCAAGAAAGCCCACTTTAGGGGGTTTTTTTTTTTCCTTATTTTTGTGAATTTTAGGAGAAACATTAAGACAAAAAAAAGCTGTATTTAACCATATTTTAGAGGTCAGACTTCCATAGATCACCTTGCAACTGATGTCGAGAGCTTCTAATTGGTTGACTCAAAAGCCATTCTCCAATTGCAGAGGACCGATCTGATGTACTGAAACTCCTTTCAGAATTAGGATTATAGAAGAATAATTTTAAATTCGCCATCAAAACTCACAGAAGTCCAACTTTATTCGATGGCCATGTTCCGGGTTTCTGTCTTTCAAGTTATTGGGACTATTTTATTGTGGAGTTGTCTGTATTAACTGGTATCCTGCAAGGCAGTGGTTATCCCCTAAGTTTTATTCACAAAGGCATAAAAACAGCATTGAAGGATATTTATTATAATGATTCTATCAGGTATGTTCTTAAGAACGTCCCAAGGTACGTAGCAATAGATTATCATCCCCAAATTTGTCTGACTTTGTCTAGGGTGTTAAAGCCATACAACATTGGTGGTATCCTCTAGCCGATGCACAACTAGAATATTGGCAAATAGGTTTAAAAAGAAGAAATGGTTAGGGAAGGAGAGGCGTCTATTTTTTTGAAGTGCCAGGATTATGGTTGAAGTTATGTGGGAGAGACCGAGCACCCTTTGGCCGATAGAATGGCGGACTATCGTAGGGCCCTTAAATGAAAGGATGTAACATATAGGACCATAACCCAAGTCGAGGATACTGGCCACACTTTGGATTTTGCCAGGCCAGAAATATTGGCCAGATCAGACTACATGTACACACGTCGGTGCATGGAGTCTGTAGTTATTGCCTCTTCCAGAAAGTGTTATTATTAAGTTTTGGTTAAGGCCAGTATAGCTTCAGTATGGCTTCCCGATGCGCTTGCATGTCAAGCAATGTATGGCTTTTAATCAGTGATCAAGATGCCCTTATTTTCATGGTTTATTATTATTATTATTATTATTTCCCTGGGGTTTTTTTTTATTTTTTTGATTTTTACTTTGTTTTGTTTTTATTTTATTTTCTGTTCGGCTTTTAAAAAAAAAAATGCTTGTTGCTTTGTTTTGGTTCTTTGTTTATATAGGTTACTGGTTACCAATCAGGAGAGTTCCATTGATCACCATAGAGTGTTGCCCTCCTGTGCTAGCTTGCTTCGGAGGGCACTGCCTACTTCCCCGAATTGATGCTATAGGGTATCGGGACGCAGTCTGTGTGAAGATGACTAGATTTACCTGGTGTTTTAGTCTTCTGTGTTTTAAGATTTTAATTCAGATAGATCCATTTACACACATTAAATTCAGTTTGAAACTACATCTCATTAGGAACATCTGTTCCAAATTCAAATAGGACTTTTTTGTCATTTAAAATTTCTCTTGCACACCCATTTCTCTCGTAGCTTATTGTAAACACAGAAAGGAGAAATATTGGTTTGTCTGCAGTTTTCTCTTTTTTACATCAGATCTATCTAAATGATAGATCTACGATTATAACCTAACCTTCTTTTTTTTTTTCTTTCTTAAAATATCCTTTTAATTTTTACAACTGGTGTATTCATTCATTTAAAATAGTAAGGAAAAACTAATCTAAAACATTGTATTGCATAACTTCTAAATAATGAATGAATAAATTTTCATGATGGAGTCTTTATTGCTTTCTCAAGTCCAATCTACCTTGAAATTTTCATTTAAAAAAGCTTTAATTTTCCTCAACTTTCTAATTTTCTGCCTTTAAATACTAATGTCAGTTTTAAAAGTTCAGCATTATTGTAAAGTAGGTCTAAAAGTTATTTTTTTTCTGTCATATAAATAACAATAGTTTTACATATTTTGTGTAATGAAAGGGTATAATAACATTTATTATAAATGCAGGAAGTGAGTTAAAAGTGTAAATTTTTTAAAAGTATGCTTTCAATTTCATTACAAAAATCCCATTCTATTAGAAACAAAATTGGGCTATAAACAAAAAGAGAGGGGGACAGAGAATGCTATACATTTTTTAACACTATATATAGGTACATACACATACACATACAAACTCAGTTGAATCAGAATAATATGCCTACCTGCCTGATAATGAGAAAAACCACCTTTGGCCTTGATTACAGCTTAGATGGCGTGACATAGGTGCAGTGAGGCTCTGAAAGATAGGCACATGCCCATTCAGATTGTCACAGAGCACTGAGGTCCTGAAGATCACATGGTTGTGAACATCAAAGTGGTCGAAATGATCCCATAAGAAGTGCTCTATGAGGCTGAGATCAGGTGATTTCGCTGGCCAAGGTAGTATGGTTAGTTCACTGTCATGTTGCCAGAACAAGTCACAAACCACCTGAGTGACATGGCAAGGAGCATTGTCCTGTTGACACACACTATCACCACCAGGGTAGAAGTGCAACATGAAAGGATGCACATGGTCTGGATAGGTAACTGTTGGCATTCATTGTTGCATCCAGTGATACTAGCAGTCCCAGATCATACCACGAAAACATACCCCCCACATAACACTGCCACTGCCAGCCTGTATTTGATCAACAAGCATGTCTGGGTGCTGTTTCTCATTTGCCTCATGGTGTATCTGCCATCTTCCATTAGTTTTGTAGAGTAAAAACTAATTTGTTGGAGAAGGCTACCTTCTTCCACTCTTCTAATGTCCAATGACAGTACACTCATGCGAATTGGAGCCATCTCTCATTGCTGATGGACCTTGGTTAACACAGGTGCCTTCACACAGCTTCTAAATGGGAGACCCATGTAAAACAGTGTTTGCTCTATTGTTATCTCGGACACGCACCTGGGTTCCCCAGTGTTCATTTGAGTCATCAGTTGCTGAACTATTGTGTGTTGATTCGCCTTTACCAATCGACGAAGGTGATGTTCTCCTCTGGTATCAATGGCCATTGGGGTTCCACAGTTCTAACAATGGAGTTAAGAGTGCTATCGCTCCAATGTTAGTACATCTTTACTATGGCAGTTTGAGAACAGCCCACGAACTGCACTGTTTCCAAGACATTTTCACTTTTCGATTGGTAGCCTATGATATTTCCTTTCCTATGAAAGTCTGTCAAATCACTTCCTGTGTCCATTGTGATTGCGTTATGCACTACGGGCACTCTGTCATTTGCCTGGGGCTGTTCCCCGTGATTCCGGTATAGTCATGTTAAATGACTGAGAATATATAAAACAGGTTCAGGTTTATCTTTTCTTCACCTCTAGAAAACCTCTCAACTATGAAGGTAAAGAAAAAAGAAAAATGTCAAGAAAGAGATGATTGCCTCTCTGAAATTTTAACTTTTTTAACTCTCAATTGGCTTTAATTTGCATTGCTTCAAGAAAGTAATCTAAAACAAATTTGTAGCTAGTGGAGTTAAATCTGTAAAAGCTTCTGAAAAATGTTTGGAATTTAGAGAGCTCAACTTTGCATATTCACATTCTTGAACATTTGAAATATTCAGTTCTAAGTTACAGGTGGGGAGGGATCATCATTGTAATGTGGAGGTTGACCTGCTCCAAAAATTTGATTAATCATGAAGGAATTTCTGATAAAATAAAATCAGAATGAGATTTCTCTTAATTGTAATTGATGAGAAATCCTACTCATAACTACTATAGTTTTTTTTATTTAAAAATACTTAACTATCGATTTAAATTCCATAACAGTCTGTTATGGAATTTATACTTCAGTTTTTGTTGTTTTAATATTTTTTCTAAAAAAAGGAAATATTTTCAAATAATTTGTGTGTGTAGATACAAGTTCTACTCTACCAAATTAATTGCAGAAATTTAGTCAGAATTCAGTTATAGGCATTGTTAGTGTGTGGTTATTCTTAGAATTGAACACAGTAAAAATATATTTACTGTTTGGGTAAAAAATCTTTAAATCATAGAAGTTATCACTAATATTTGTTATGACTTATTTATGAATAAGATAGTTTTTGAACTAAATCATCAGCTACTTTACTGTTACAGAGAAGAAACAGTGTTAACACACTCCAAGTTGAAGAAACGCCACTACAACAGGTAGTGCTAGGTTATAATGACTGCATGGTTTTATCTTTTACAGCTTAACAGCATGAAGACACTAATTATTTTAAAGTTTAAGTTTTCAACACCTAATCAACAATAGAACTAAAAATATTACACTGCTTTGTTTTAACTGGTTTCACTAAATGTTAGTTTCCACATGCTTTTTACAGTTTCTTTAGCAACTTAATTTATTCAGTCTTCCAGTAAATGGTGGTACAAACCAAAGCCAGAAGAAAGAAATATGTAAAAATAAAATCCATTGTGATAATTTTTGTCCAAATCATTGGTATTAGGAAAATTGATATCAAAAATTTTGAATTCATGAATGATTATGGAACTGATAAAAATAAAATATATTAAAGTTTCTTGAAGGTATGGGATTTTCGAAACCACTTCAGTTGCTTGAGTACGGGTGGGTAGGGTGGAGGCAAACTTTATTGAAGGGTACTTTACCCAGTTTTCAGGTTACAAAATCAGAATTAACATTACTTTGTAATCGTCATGTTTGTTTTTTACCAACTGGGGAAGGGTTTGAAGTGATAGGGCGTGGAGAAGGGCAGAAAGAGGTGGGAAGTCTTATATTCCATATTAATTTCATAGCTAGGGATTATCGAGTTACAAAAGAGGAATATAACATTAATTTTAACTGCCTTAATAGTTAAGGGATTTGTAAGAGATTATAACATTGAAATTGCATTTGAAGACACGAACAAATAAAAAATATGTATATTGTGTTGTAAATTGAACAAAAGTGAAAGGAAATGGGGTATAATATATAAAATAGAATGTATGAATTGTGAGGATTTTTATGTTGGAGAGAGCAGAAGCAAAATTATGGAAAGTATAATAAGAAATACTAAGGGTCAAAATTTGAATAAAAATAAAGGAGGTAAATAGCAGTTTTGTTAAACTAGCAGGAGATATGGTGAATTTATGTGTTGATTCCCAAAAAAACTAAGATTTGAAGAATTGAACTATTGAAAGTTTTTGCATAATATTGGATTGTTTGTGTGTCAATAATAATTTGACATTTAAGATTGTTAATTTTAACAATATTTTCATGTTTCCGTCTAATGATTTGTTACTGCCAGAAATTTAGTTTTTCAATATCTTGGAAAAGGAAGAAGATATTCTTTCCGAACATTTGCTGTTTTTAAATATATTGAATAAATGTATTTTATTGATGTGAAGATGTGGTTCTTTTAATACCAGGACTTTTTTACCAACTGGAAAAATTTCAGTCGTCTCACAATTACAATTTCTTCGTCATCCACATCACAACTATTGTAACCCAAGGGAAGCATGGGTATTTCTGCTAGTGTACTAATAAATCTGAAGTTCAAGTTTAAAATAATAATAATTAATAATGTTCTGTCAAAATGGGCACAATTTCACATTGGCCTGAAATCTCTCCCTGTAAGCCAAGTTTAGGCTGTACATGTGCTGTTAAATTAGTGCAGCCATGATGATGAAAATATCCTGACTTTTTTTTTATCCTGCCATTATTTTAACATTGCTTAAAAATTTCCTGTTTGATCAGTTTTCTCTTCAGAGAATAGCATGAAAGTTTATTTTGAACAAATACATTGACCATCATTAAGATCCTGTTTGATTTGTAGTTCAAATTTTAGGTTCTGCTCCCATCTTTTTTTTTTTTTCCCTAATTACATTGTGACAATTTGAAATAAGTGGATTGTCAGATTTCCCATCAGTGACTTCCAATCTGTGTTTTTTCAAGCTACATCTGTTAAATTGAAAAGAAATCTGCAAATTATGCTATCTTAACTCTTGATCACATAAACTTATTGAAATTCAGAGCTATTAAAACCTTACATCTAGCTGCACTGTCTCCTATATTCCATTACTTCCAGATTTGAAGTGGATTCTTATTATGAAGCTGAATTTAACTTTGTTTTACTTTTTTTATTTTAAACTGGAATGTACGTCACTATTAGGCTCAGACTTTTTGACGAATTATTCATTTGATTCGAATACATATTTGCAGTATTTGGTCTGTTTGAACAATTCGTCAAGTTTCTTAGACTATTGGAATAAAGCCAATAACACTTTTGAATACATTATTTGTTTAGCCTAGTTTCATTGAGTTCATTAGACCACTTTTTCTGATCGTAGCTGTGGTGAATCTCCTCCATTCCAGACTGCGCAGTGGCCATACTTTACAGCAGTGAGTAGCTTGTATGGTTTGAATTATTCAGAAGTGCTTACAGCATTCTAATATGGCCTAGAGTAATTCGAATAGACTGTCCAAATATTCGAAGAGATATTTAATCGTCCCTTCAAATAATTGAATATTATTTGTGCAATTTGAATATTATAATCCTATTCAAATATGCGAATAGTCCGAGCCCTAGTCACTATATGTTCAAATGGTTAGATCTCACTTCAGGTTTGTTTTGTTTTTTTAAGAGTTGAAGTCGGAATTGCATTTCGCTATGGTTGGGAAGTTAGAGTGGAAAAACTTTTTTGCCGGCTCCACTGCCATCCTGGAAACTTCTATTTCTTAATAAAATATACATAATTTCTATTGTTGTTGACTGCAAATAACATTAGATGTGTAAGGTTACAATCCCATGCCTAGCAACCATGTAAAATACTTAAAACTTATATTTTTATTGAAAAGAAAGGGAAAAAAGAAAGAAAGAGTTGAGACGACAAGTTTTTTTATAATGTCCAACACTACCTGAAAATTGTACAGCATTTAAATTTATGGGTAAAAATATACTCATTGCCATGTTTGTTTTTAGAATATGTCATTATTATCAAAAGCAATCATCAGAAATTATATTTTGCAGCTGATTTTTTATATATATATATATATATATATATATATATATATATATAAAATACTAAGAGCAACAAAGTGGTTTCACAATCGAGGATTAATATTGAATATATTCTTTTCCAGTGGTATTCTTTGATTTCTAAGCAGCAATATTTGGATTTGTTTTATTAAACTGATTTAATTGCCCAATTGGAAAAATATAAAATAAAAAAAAAAATAAACGTGATTCAAGAAAGAAAAAAAGAAATGCATATGTAAGTAGGAAAGAGACATAAGTATTACGCTGCAAAATTCTCTCAGAAGTTAAGGCATACAAGTTTTTACATATTTCCTTGTTTTTCAAAACTTTGTTTTGTACCACAGATATATCTTTATTATACACATGTGCAACAATCATTAAATTACTTACTGAAATTTGTGCTGCATGATAACTAAGTATTCAGTTAATGATTTACAAATTTCTACTTTTAAGAAGAATATTAAGTGTGTGAATTTAGATGAGAATAAAATTGATACCTTTATGTATACTTGAGAGATTCCTATTATATGAATACTGGTTTCTATGTGAATGGGTAAGCTTAGCTTGAATTCATAAAACAATTAATGGAAAGAAATAAGAATAAATCCAATTCGCCTGTATTATTGAAAATTAATTAATCCAAAAGTTTCAAAGCATTAAGCACACATCAGCAAAGACTTGTAGAAACATATAAGACAACAAATAAACATGTCAGCATTGAAAGGAAGTTAGCAAATATTTGTTTTGTTACTTTATTCTGTGAACACTTGCTTTTTCCCTGATGATGCAGTGTGCTTAAAACTACTGGATTTTTATTTGTCAACAGTAGTTGGTAATTGTATTTATCCTTATTCTCTCCATTTATTTATTATTTGATAATTTAAAGAAAATCCCTTTTTCTTTTATTAAGAGGTTTACATAATGAAATTCTAGAATTATCCACTAAAAGGCTTGTTTTGTGCATGTTTAATTCTCTTATTTTATAAATTTCCATTTAACTGACTTACTAATCTTATTACAAATATGGATTAATTTGATTTCTTATCAATTTATAAGATGATACCAGGTTTTAAAAAAATACTACTTTTATAAAGAATAATAATAATTTGATGTATTATTGTTTAATTGGGTTTTAATAAGCTTGAATCTAAATTTAGAGTTTTATTTATATATATGATTATCTAAATTTGTGATTATCAAAGCCTTAAAATATTTTAATAATGAAATTTGAAATAAAATTTTATAAATCTGCTTCATTGCTAATAACCAGAAGAATGATTTAAAAAGTCTCCAGAAATGTTAAATGTAAGTTCTGTATTGAATTTGAAACTTTACATCAATGTTCTCCATCAGAACAAGTATTTAATGCTGTTAGCTTCACTATAGACGTAAGCTGAAGTCCTTGTTTAGCTTATGAAAGGGAGTTTTTGATAGTTTGGGATAATGTTGGATTATCATTCTTTGTTCTATATATATACTAATGTTTATAAAAAATGCAACACCATGAAGGAAACATGCAAATGAAGTGAAACTTACGAGAAATGTAAAGCGGGGTATGATATGCAAATGATTACAATTTGGGAATTATTGAGCATACCTAGACTCAGCAGTGCCCTCTGAACTGTCATGTAAGAGGATTGTTGTGGATCCAGACAAGTAGTTTTTCATCGTCAGTGAGTTGTACATGTGCCTACTGGAGTCAGTATGCCTCATCAACGTCAAAGACCGCCTTATAAGCAAGCTATGGAGTTTGAATGGGCCGAATGTTCGGCTTGCATGGCGGAGGATTTTCATACTGTGAAATTCCTGCTCTTATGAGGCATAATGCCAAGACAACGATGCGAGTGTGGAAACAATGGACTGAAGAGAATAGGACGAGTTGAAAATCTGGAAGTGGATCACTAAATGTGACGACACAACAGGATAATAGATACCTCATCTGCATGGTAATGACAGACCGCTCATCTTCTTCTCAAGGGTTAGCACAACATTGGAACACTGCAACAGGTCTGACATTGTCTGGTTCCACGGTTTGACAGCGTCTGCCGCACAGAGGACAGTCCAAGATTCCCTTGGGCCTGATCCATCGATGCCTCAGGCTACAATGGGCTCACAAACACACCCACTAGCATGCAGATTGGCACCATGTAGTGTTTTTGGACGAGTCCCGCTTCAACTTGAAATAAAATGATGGCCGCATACACATTAGACTACATCAAGGTAAACACCATCTTCCAGACTTCATTGTCCAGCGTCATACTGCAAGAACGATAAACGTGATGTTTTGAGGAGCAATTTGGTATCATAGGCGATCTCTGCTGCTACGAATTGTGGGCACTCAACAGCAACTGCTACATCAGGGAAGTTGTGGATACTGAAGTTGTACCCTTCCTTCAGCACACTCCTGGAGCCATATTCCAGCAAGACAAGGCCTGACCACTTGTTGCCAGAAATGTCCAGGCCATCTTCAAAGCAAGGCAGATACCCCTTCTTCCCAGGCCTGCATGTTCGCCCGATAGGTCACCTATTGAACATGTCTTGGATGTGGTCACTTGGCAAGTAGCCCATCATTGTCATCCAGCAGCCAATACCAATGAACTGTGAACTCAGATAGAAGCAGCCTGGCAGGCAATACCCCAGGAACACATCCAAGGCCTGTTTGATTTGATGACACTGCGTATAGCAGCTCTTATTGCAGCTCATGGAGGCTTTACACCATATTGGTTTTTTTGTAAGTACATTGCTCTGAAACTTTAATCGTTTGTTTGTATCATTATTTGTAATGTGTGTAATAAATTTCCTTCTATTCTCATAGTTCCTTCATGGTGTTGAAATTTTCAGAAATGTGAGTGTGTATCTCATAATTTTCCAGATCTATTTATGTCTAATGCACTTCCTCTGTGTTTGGAAAATAATTAAAATTTCCTGTGAAAATAGAAATAATTTCTACAAGCAAACGTCTGCAACAGGAATCAAACCTGAAACCTTCTGATCCGAAGTCAGAATCTTATCCATTAGGCAATGGAGACTCATTGAAATTATTGTTGTTAAATATCTCTTATCACTCCTTTTGTGTGTGACGCAATGAAAGAAGAGCCAGAGAAAAAAAACAACTTGTTAATTTTAGCCGATTAGATTAAAATTTAAATTTTAATGTTCATTTTTTTTAGCTTATTACAAATACAGGCCATACGAGCATTAGATGCAGAAGCTCACCCTCAGTGACGGACTGAAGAGTCCTTAGAGACATTTCTCAACATGAATGAAAAAACTAAAAATAATAATTAAACACAAAAAATTTCTACTTAAAATATTCTATCTTATCTAAAAGCCGTTGTATTATTCTCTTATCCCTTGTTGATGGGATGTACATGCTAGTATACATACATTAGACTCCAAATTCCATTGCTTTTATGTATAACTATATATTTGTTTTCCAAAAAAAAAAGTCTGTACCTTGCGCCAATGCATTCTGATTAGCCCATTATATTTATCCCCAATCTTTCCATTTCAATCATTTTCTTTATTGTGAAAGTGATATATTTGACATTGCATCTAAGTCAACCCTGGGCTTTTTGGGTGTTTACAGAGGGCTGTTCTGAGTTGGGGTCTAGTTACCTCTCGATTCTTTAACTTCATTTTGATTGATTCTATTGTTAGTAAATGTGGTATGAAATGATCATGGAAAGGATCTTTAATGCCATGGCTCATTTTGCCATCTATAGTCTTAAATCAGTAACTGCCTCTTAGTTTCAGTTGCTTAGAGATGATACTTCAACCAATAGCAAGTGTTGCCTTGAGCTAATTGTCCTCCTCCACACACTCATTGGCAGATTGGTGTTCACTTGTGATCATTTGGTATATCTTCTGTACACATTCTTAATCAGGCGGAGATTATTATGAGCTTGCTTTTATTTTTAGAGCTAGCAGCATTTAAAAGTATGGAACTTGAATGAATGACTGTGATTTGTTTGTTCCTTTTTAAATTCTTTCAACGCCAGAGTTTTTACAAAATAGAGAAAAATAGTCTTTAAGGTGGTAACAAACAAAGGAGCAATTGTGATTTACAAAAACAGTAAATATAGTACACTTCAAGGCTTCTTAAACCAAGGTTCAAATGTAGAGAGAAGTTAAATCGGTAGTATTTTCAAAATTTGTAAAAGTAAAGAGAAGAGACAAATTTAACGTGCTTTAAGGATATATAACGAGAAAAAAAAGCATAAAAACACATTTGTTTTTTTGTTGTTTTTTTTTTGCAATTGTGTGCATTTTATGCTTTTTTCTTGTTATAAAGAGAAGAGAAGCAACTATTTTATTAAATAGTTTAATTTCAGAATTATTTTAATTCCCAAAAGAATTTGTAATTATAAATTTATTGACATTAGGATTTTACAAAATGTTTAATTGAAGGTAATTAAACTATCTGTTTGTAACTAACAAGAAATTAATGAGGTAATTTTTCCTGTTAAATAATTACTTAGTCATTTGACAATATCTAATTACTTTGTAAATTATTAAAAACCTCATTACACTCAATCTTGCACTGCTTAAGTCCTTCCTGACAAGTCTATTTGTTAGTATATTACAGTACTGTATTGGTTGGAATATAGTACAGTATTTTTGGCTATTTAGGCAGTATAGTGAAAGTACAATATATAGATTTGTTAACATATGATGTTTGCACAATGTCCAATTTACCTAAGGTCCTACTGGACAAAACGTAATGTTAATTATATATAATATATGAGCCGTGCTGGCGTGACCTTGCGGTCTAGATGGCGGTCTGCCATTGTGGCCAGTGCGCCAATACCTGGGTTCGAATCCCGGCAGTGGCTTGGTCTTCTGTGTTTTGTCTGTTTCCCCCTGGGACTTACTCTCTCAGGTGTATCCTCGACGAGAAAGTGCATTCTTTCTCATCTCTGATTTCCTAGCCTTGTCCTGACGTTGTCAGGGGGGCTAGCGCATGGTCCGTTGGGACCCATTCGCGAATAATAATATATGATATTTTACTGAAAACAGGAAGTGACTGAGAATTATTTGAAAATCCAGGGCGTTTTGGCTGGTGAGACCTTTTTGTTTTTTTAGTTGAAAAACTGAATTTCCTGAAAAAATCTACAAAAGATGGAGGTTTTAAGATGTGTTTTGAAAGTTTTCTTCAGTACCTAGAGAGAGATTCTAGTTTTCGAGTTGACAACACTATACATGCCCCAGCCATGTTCTGTAACAAATTTAATATAAGTGTTCTGTAAACATAATGGGAATTGTAAAGTATTTCTGCAACAAAAAATTTTTGGGAAATGCTGCTGTAATCATTTTTGTGTAGGGAAAAATAAAATGGTATTGGGGTAAAAAAAAAAAATACAATGAAAAAGAACCAGTGAAAAGAAATAAAGGTAAATGAACATTCACTCTTGATTTTTAAAGTGAATCATTTTATTGTCTTTACATTCATCAATGTTCATTGTGGTAATTACAGCATAGGGCTTTTTATTATTATTCTATTAATAAAGACTTAAAGATTGGATATAAAAAATTAATGAAATTTGATCTTTTTATGACTGGATTATTACATCTTAAGACAACTTCATTCGTCCTTTATTTTATTTTATTTTTAAGTGCTCTATCAGTTTTGTTATCATTCATTCAAGTTTCATACTTTTAAATTGACAAAAGAAATTCAAATTCAAAAGAAAGATTGAATAAAGTAAACACACAAAGTGATAATAGGTATAGGGCTTTTGGGCATTGTCACGTCTTTATTAGTTTTTTTTTTGTAATAACTGTGCCACAATCTAAATTTGTCCATTGAAAATATTTCTTATTTTTCAATCCAGAGAACTCTTTAGTTTAAGGATGATAGTGCATCTTCAAAGAATCAAGATAATGATTTTTTGTCATTAAATATCATTGATCTTTACATTTGTTTTCAGACAAAAAATGCAGTTTTATGTACATTCAGTACAAACTTTAATTTTAAATATTACAGACCAAAGATGTATTTGAACATTATTTTATGATTATTATAATGGCATTATTTCACCTATGTTATCAAAGTAACTTTTAAGACACAAGTTTGCTGCTGCAAGTTACTTCCATTTTAATTTCCTGAATTGAAAGATTGCAGAGCTTTCTATGTGTTTAAGTAACTCCTACAGCGTTATATAATAATATTCTTAAATGTCTTCATTTGTGTATAAAACAATTCTTTTTCCATCTTTCAGATGAATGTGTTATTTGGAAAAAGACCAATAAACTTTTAAAAAGTTAAAAAAGAAGGGGAAAAGGTAAAAGAAGAAGAAGAATCAACTGCAACAGCCTTTTAAAGGAACTGGATGGTGCTTAAATGCTAACAACAGGCAGATGTTCCAGTAGATAGTTTAAAATTGGAAAAAAAAAATGTAAAATGACACTTCAAAATGCAAGAAAAATAAATGAAAGAAGGTAACTTTAGTTTTCAAAAGTAAACAATTTAAACATTGTGTATATTTGTAATTTGGAAAATTATGAAGAATGTATTTTGAAATTTTAAATTTAAATGTTTATTTTTTATTATTATTTTGTATGTTTAAATACTTGCCAGTATAATAAATCAATGATATTAATGTGATATTTAAGGGAGAGGTTTTTGCTTAACTCTTATTGAAGAAAGAAAGGACAAATATCAAATAAATGAAACATTTTTATCTCTATTTGCATTTAAAATTCAGAAAAACGAAAAAATATGATTATTTAGCAAAAATCTTAGTTAATCAAAACTTTATTTTTATTTGTTTAACAACCTCCCTCCCCTCAAAACAAAAAAAAATTAGGACTCGTATTGATTGAAAATGCTACTTTTTTGCCGATCTCAGCATTTATGTTTAAAATATATACTTAAAGGGGATCAGCTTTGTTTATCATGAGTTGGTCAGCTTTTGCCATAAAAAGTTTTTTTGGCGTTTGATGTATTGCTGAAACCAGTCTTACTTTCTCATTGTAAGTAAAGACTTACTGTTTAAACTTCAGTAATAAATCAAATTATGATGAATTTTTGGATGTTGTGGTTGAAGCTTTTTGATTGAGCACTTTTGTACATATTTTTCACAAAAGAAATTAAATTTGTGTTGAATGAAATGTTTAATAATTGGTTTATGATTGTTTTACAGTATCATTAAGAAAGATTGTCACATTCCAGATGCAATACTTTTTTTTTACCTTCAAAGAAATAAAAACTTTTAACTAGTCTTATCTTTTTGTTTTACTTATTTAATTACATATTATTTTTGTCTCAACAGGAACAGTTTTTACCTGTGAACCAGAATATTTTTTTTAGATATATATTATCTGTAAGGACATAAATATATAAATAAAAATAATGGGGGGGGGGGAGGTTATAGTCTGCAGTGGTCATTTGGGCATAGCTGAGTGATCAAGGCAATTGCCTGGCACATGGCTGATATGTCCTTACCTGGGCTTGAATGTTTCCTTCTTTCCTCTTTGTGTCAGTCTTTCTTTCAACAACTCCATTTCATATCTTGTTTCTGGTGCAGCTTAACCTCTGTCGCTCTTGCATCAATAAAAAAAAAAATCATTCAGTGAAATATGTAAGTAGTCAAAGAAATAAACAAACTAGTCTGCTGTGTGACTCAGCTTATGTCTGGTTGGCCTAGGTCGCTTGTTTAGGGGGCCTTCTTCCACCTTGCCTTGCATCCTGTGTGTCAGGCTACCTCTTTCTCCTTGAACCGGTCTTCGGCACAAATGGGCGAGTATCTGTCTCTTCTGTCTGTTGAGCCAGATGGCTTCTCGAACATCCAGTCGACTGCACAGCTTGTGCAGGTAACGGCTGCTACCCTCTGCTATGTCGGGTGGCGTCTCGCACGTCAGTAGGTTTGCACGACTTGTGCAGGTAATGGCTGCTGCTTCTCTGCTACGCTGGGTGGCGTCTTGTATGTCCGTAGGCTTCACGGCTTGTGCAGGTTAAGGCTGCTCCTTCTGCTATGCCGGGTGGTGGCGTCTCGTAAGAAGTGATGCTAAATCCTTTTGGTGATAGCATATAAATAGGGATGTGGTGATTTGCTGTTTGCAGGAGAAATAAGTCATATGAGGATGATTTTCTTATGTAATCTCAAATTCCAGGCGGCAGCAACTTGCTATGGAAACATAGAATTTTGAAGCATTGCACTGAAAAATCAAGCTCCAGAATAAATTACGCAATTGTCTGCAGGAGCTCTGCTTAAAAAGGCACTAAAAAGAACTGAGATTAGTCCATATTTGGTCACATGAATGCATTGATGTGACCGAGTTGATGTGTGCAGTCACTAGCAGTGGACATATATCAAGCATCTTTAAAATGGAACAAAAACTTGTTTCAGTGTTTCTATTTGTCTCTGTACAATTTTTTTGGTATGTTAAATAATACACCCACAGTACAATCCTGAAACCATTCCAATCATTTGTAGACACAGTGTATTTCAACTATTTTCAGCCCAGCCCTTGAAAATAGGTCTCGGACCAAAGGTGACCTGAAATGTAGTGTAGGTTTTTAAGATGTCTTAACTTATTAATTATGTATGTGTGCTTACATGGTTAGCTATGATTTATTACATTTATATGTTTTAGAAAACTACATTTCTAAAATATATACATTTACAAGTTAAGCGGAAATGTGAACTTAAATTTCTGCTAATAATTGTTATGACGAGCAGCATTTTGCAATTGTTATAATTATAAACAGCCTTTTCAAAATTGTTACTTAACATTTGAAAAAATGTTATATTCTTAGATGTCAGACGAGAGGAAACGTTTAACTTGTATGCGAATAAGAAAAAGAAAACTTAGGAAGGAAGAACAGTCGAGATACACAACTAAGATCACAAGTTTTGTCCGAGTTGAGCCCAAATTAGATAATATATATCATATAAAAGTTAGGCGAATTATAATGACGAGGATACTTGAAAGATATGTGAACAATTAACTCATAATGACAATTGAACTATGTCGGCATACAGAATATTTATAATTAAATATCTAAGCTGGGAAAGGAAATCACAAATCCCTGGTTTTTCTAAAAACTTAAAATGAATTAAAAAGTTGAAAATCTGAAAATAGATAAATTTGGTACTTATCCATAGGGGTTTGCACCAGGGTGGCAGAAAGGCTGTCATGGCTCTGTTGGCAACCATTTATTTAAATATATTATTGATCATAATAAGTGTTACTAATATAGAAAAGATAAGTTATAAATTAAATAAATAATGACCAATAACGCACACTTTATACATAATAAAAATTAAAGAATTGACATGTTTCATGTACCCTCCAAATCGGTACCTATGTACAGCATAAAAATCACAAAGGATTCAAAAGCAAAGCAAGTACCAATCATCAAATTTGCTTTTGAATCCTGTTTAATTTTAATTCCCTTGTGATTTTTAGGCTGAAGATGGTGCCTGAAACGTCAATTCTTTAATTTTTATCATGAATAAGTTTGCGTTATTGGTCATTTAAGTTATTTATTTAGTATTCTTAGCAGCACGTTAAATTGCTTTAATAAATTTGGCGCAGCTTAACCACAGCTGCTTTTGCGCCATAAAACCCCAACCAAGAATAACAATAATTATAAATTATATTATAAGTTTTACTTAAAAGAATTTTTTTTTAAAATAAATAGCACTGCAATATTGTTAAACATATATTTAACACTTTCTGTGGTTACGAAACCAAAAAAAGAAACTAATAACTTGTTCCAATTTTATTTATCTATAAAAGTAAAATCCCACCCAAAACATTTCATGTAAAATAAGTTGCCAAGACTCACATGCTCATAACGCTTTCACTGTTAAAAAGATACGAGATCTCATGTAGAGCCAAGCCCCTAACTCTAAAAACCCTATATCTTGTTCAAAAAGTATGGCTTGGCT
>JAFIDM010005346.1:11425220-11481726 GCA_023159025.1 Thereuonema tuberculata
GATGATGAAGATGGCATTAATCATCAACTACCAGAGCACGGGATTTGGAAAGAAGAAAGAAATAATCCAAAAATCTGGAACTATATGGAGACTCCTGGCATAAAAGTGGCAACCTGACATCAGTTAGGAGTAAATAAACAAGAATTAGATATATTTAATATAATAGTTAATAATTTGTCTGGGAAAATATTGTAACCAAGACTAATCGGTATGCAGAACAAAGAAGAACCAATCCAAACAAAATATGAACAGTCGACAACACTTGGTTTCCTGTGGACTGTAATGAAATTAAAATATATTTTGCATTATCCATAATAATGGCTCAGGTGAAAAAAACCCAACAATTCAAATGAATTGGTCTAAAAGGGCTATCATAGAAACACAAAATTTAGAAAAAAGATGCCATTTAAAAAGATTTCTGCAAATTACCAGATGTTTGCATTTTGCAAATAATATGGTTGGCAATACAGATAAATTAAGCAATATAAAACCTGTGACCGATTTTTTGAATGAAAAATTTAAAGAAGTGTATACAATGGAAAAGGACATTGCTATCGATGAATCGCTCATGAAATATAAGGGGCGCATATCTTACAAACAATTTAATCCATCAAAAAGGCCAAGATTCGGTATTAAATTTTACAAATTATGTGAGTCAGAATCAGGTCTGTATATAACTTCAAAATATATACAGACCTTGATAAAATAAATTGTGATGATGGCGCTTCTGAAAGTGTTGTCGAAGAGCTATCACAGTCAGTGTTAGACAAGTGGACACACTTTATACATAGATAATTGGTACTCTTCACCAAACTAATTTATGACACTATCACATCAGAATAAAACTAATGTCATCGGCACTGTACGTTCAAATAGAAAGAATATGCCAAAAGATTTCTGTAAAGCAAAATTAAAAAAGGGAGAATACAGAATGAGAAGCTGCAATGGAATACTGTCTTTAAAATGGAAAGATAAATGAGATATTTATATTACGTCTAAAAACACAAAACGATAGAAATGACTGCACAAGGCACAAATCAATTCAATCTTGCTTCGAAACCAAAATGTGTTGTTGAGTACAACAAAGGAATGACTGGAATTGATTGGCAAGACCAAATGCTAGTGTGCTTCCTGATCATGAGAAAATATATGAAAGTATATAGAAAAATTTTCTTTTATTTATTCGATATGTCACTTTTTTTAACTCATAATTTTGTTTAACAAGATAACTCAGTTTTTTTTCCAGTTATTTATGTTGAATATAGGATTGAAATAGCCGAATCTTTACTGAAGAATATACCAAAACCAGACTATAAAGATCGAGGACGATTATCAAACGGAGATTTACCACAGAGACTGCACATGAAACATTGGGGTCATTTTCCTAAGCATATTGACCCAACACCATCGAAATCAAGGCCATCAAGACTCTGTAAAGTTTGTATGAAAAATAAAAAACGTAGTGAAACAACATGGGAGTGCAAAATATGCAAAGTTCCATTATGTGTACCAGTATGCTTCGAAAGATATACAACTGAAGATTAATTTTTTGTAAAAACGCTAATTATGGGATGTAGGAATTTATTCAGAAATTGGACTTAAATGTTGTTGATTTATTTCAAGATAATAAATCTTTTGTGGTATATCTATCGCAATTAATAACCTTTGTTTGTTTTTTAATATCATTTAGTTTTAATCATTTGTTTGTTTTTAATTTTTCACTTCTATTTTTGTAATTTATTAAATTAAATCTAACTCAAGTTTTAATACTCGAAATTTTACAAGAGTATGCTCCACAAACAAACACTTATTTCAAAATATAATTTTCTAATAGGTATGACACCTTTCTTGTTCACTGATGATTTGTTTGTAATTATTTATTAAATATCTTACAAAATTAAATCAGTTGTACCCTTACACATGTATTTACATTCCGTAAGCCATATGCGATTTGTACAACTTTAAACCGATTTGCCGAACTGTGGAATGGCTGAAAGGCTGGGCAGTCTTGTTTTCGTTTTGAGCCCACGCTGTTGGAACTTAAATCGTAGGACAAGGTGTTAAGGCTCAGGACTGCAAAAATCTCAAAAACTTAATATTTCTTCAGTGGAGCGATTCCACTACTTATTATACTAAAAGTAGCTTCTTATAATTTCAGTAATAAATTTTAGTAAATTTTATTTAAAATAAAATTGATTTGTAGATTTTTATTTTATTTTTGCTTGATTATCTGATTAGATACAAGGTAAGGCTGTATCAGTGACGCCATACACAAAGTGTAAAGAATGACTTAGAGCTCTCTAAGATCATTCTGTCTGTCCATCCATCACCACCTCTACAGACAAACTATAAGTCGAATAGACATGAGTTGTACCATTTTGGAAAACTTATCTTTTTTTTTTTTAGCTTAGAAGTGGGGGGAAATACAAGTTTCAATTTGCGGTCACTTCTTATTCCTGTCTCATGATGAACACCTTACAGGTATTCTGAGTGGTTGTCATTTTAGTGTGTTAGTAGCCATGACTGTCAAGTGTTCACACATTGTGTTGTGGCGTCATAACTCAGTTTTCCTGTCGTGGAAGTATCATTGAAGAAATTATTTCTGTTTTCACAGGAAATTAAAATTACTTTCTAAACAGAGGGGGAGAGCATTATATTACGTGACACACAGACAGATCTGGAAAACTATTGTATAGATAGATTGTTGAAACTGACTGAATCTTACTATTTTCATTTTTTTTTTTTTTAAGACTTAACAACATTACTTTTAATAACTTCTAAACTCAAAAAACTTTTTGAGAGTTCTCCATTCTTGAATAACCCAAAAGAACAGTAATGTTTAGTCAATCTTGAGCATTGAGTTAATTTGTTTTTAGTATCTTCTTCCAAGATCCACAAACTTTAATTGGTGTTACAACAAAAGAAATTAAAATTAATTTGATATCATTTATGTAAGAGTTTATTTGTTATATCAAAAACAAATGACAACAAAAAGCATTGATTTAATTAAATTCATTTGTTATTACCTTCACAATGGAAGCAATTGGAATGATACATAAAATATGTTCTGTTACATTTCAGTTATTAGGATTTTTAAAACCAGTTATATTATCAGAACAAGTAACAAAATTGTTACCAATTCATTTTAAATTTTATTCCAGGCATTCTATTGCATATAAAATATTTACAACAGTAATTTCCTCTAGCAGAAAATGAACATTTTATTCTCAAAAAAATACAGTTTTAAATTATTATTTTTTTAAGTTCTTGTGTTCAATTAATAATTACATGTTACATTCAATGTACAGGATAAAATATTTAAACACTAACTTTGCAACAAACGTTTTAGTTTGCATGCAAGTAAATTTGTCTGACTTTACTAACAAAAAGAAAAAATATTTTGCTGAACCATTCATAATAAGTAAAGAAGGTCAACAGCTTTAGGATATGGCCGTGTAGATATAGTTCTTAACAAGTCATAGACAATTTCATTATTAAACTACTGCCGAGTGCATCTAGATGTAAAAATCAATTCTAATGTGACAGACTTTTCAATAACAAATTTTTAGTAATTATTTAAGTTCTTACTTAGTTTCAATTAAAGCTGCCATTCAAAACAATATTGTCTTGGAAATTTATTGGAAACATTTTTAATTAATGATTAAAATAAAAATATATATTAATTTTTACTTTACCACAAAGATTGTTGATAAATACTTCAGAAATTAAAAAACAAAAAATATTAGAAAGAAGCGAAGCTTATGCAAGCTAAGAATTCGTAAAACTGGAAAGACATCATGGCTATTAATTCATTTTTAAAATTATAAACCCCTTTTTATTTAAGATAAGAAAAGTTTAATTTCCAATAACTTAATTATCTATTTCATTAAACTTCAATAAATACGAGATTCTAATACTCATGTTTTTTTTCCCCTTTTGCTATTATAATTCAATTTTTTGTATTTTTTTTTTCCAGATTTTTAATTTTTTTAATTATTCAAGTTTTTTTTTTTATTTATCTAGTATATTATGGAATGCCTATTGTTATTAAAAGAAAAAAAATATCCCAAACATACATAATCCTAATGGAAGATGGAAGAAGAAAATTACCGCTTCTGACACCAACAAATGTTTACAGAAATAAAACGGGGTGAGAGGAATTTGCCTTTTGTTTTGTTGAACAGAATTATGAGAGAGGTTTCTCCTCGGGTATGGTGGGAGTAGCTACAGGTGTTACACCAGCAGATCGAGTGCTTTCCATATTCTCAAGAGCTTCTTCGAAATTCTGTACACTGCTGCTACGGGATCCAGAAACCTTTGTCTAATAACAGGAAGAAAAAAAATTACTTTAAAAATTTTCAATTAAATGAATTATTCCTTTACTTCAAATCCAAAAAAGTTAAGATCTCGATTCATTTTATTAATTTTGAACTGTTATTTTTGTTATTACATTAATAAAAGATTTTGAGTTCTAATTATTATAAACAGCAGTGGTTCCAAGTACTGGCATAAATTCACAATGTTTTAAATAAAATTTATCTTTAGTCCAGATTCCTTCGAATTTGAATTCTGATAAACAGGGTCTATAATTTTAACATAGAGCATCAGTAATTAGATTCCAATGGCATAATTTGGCTTAGCATAATTAATTTTTTTTTTTTTTTTTTTTTTTTTAAATTACATATTTACATTTTAATGCAATAATAAAATTAATGGTCCAATCATTTCTGAAAGTATCATTTTCCAAAATAATTTATTTTTTAAATTTATAAGTCATTCTAGGGAATGGAAAGTCTACTTTTTATGTCTGTAAAATCGCTGGTGATTCCAACTCACTAGATTACTCTTAAAAAGTTTTTAATGGAAAACTTACTTTATTCCTCTGTCCATCTCCACTTTAACTGAAGACACCTCCACAATAATCATATATATATATAGTTAAATTTTTTAATTAGTTACTATAGTTCTCCCAAACCTTACCTGATAATACAGGAACAGTTACGGGGTCAAATCACACCAAGTGGCGTCTCACCGAGCATCTGAAAGTATCCCTCCGCCCCCACATGATGCTTTTTCCAATGTAAACAAAATGAATTCTCATTACTGCTATCGCGATATAATTCTATTGTATATTTAGCAATTTAAAAAAAAACAGATAGAAATTAAACTTATTAAAGAAGCAATTTCAACTGACTCAGAATCAAATTGCAATATAAATTTTTAAAATTAAAATTTAATACAAATATTTAAAAAAATTATTAAAATTGTAATGGAAATTCTTTCTTATTTGAATTTTATTTTAACAGAGGCCTGTATTTCATTTCAAGTTTTATTATTATTTTATAACAAATAAATGATTACATTAAAAAAAAAATACAAAAAAAAAAAACAACAACATAATATGACAATATCTCTTCCATATGTTTTAGCTTTGTCATATTATGTTGTTTTTGTTTTTTAAATGTAATCTTTATTCTGAAAATATTAGGAAATAAAATAAGGAAACCCTGTCGGAACAATATATAGGGACTGCATGTGGAAAGCAAATATCACAAATAAATAGGCGGGCGCTCAGCAACACGTCTGCCGCCATCCGAATTGGTTTTCCCGCCCATAAAGCTGGGCTTTCTCGTCGGGGACCATCCCGAACGCATCGAACGTGTGCCCCTACGGCCCGAGAGATCGTTCAGTCTCGAAAGACGTCGGAAAATTCGCCGACCCCCATTGTCGGCAGACGGAAGGCCCGCTGCTCCTTCGATGTAAGGTGGCGGCCGCTGGAAACTGGCAGCCGGTCTCTCCTTCTGTGCCTGGGAACACCGTCGGCGGATCTCAGGAAATCGTACACTGGCTCTGACGCCAGCCTTGCCGTCGATTAAACAGCCAGCTGGGTCAATGCCACTCACTACCTGCCAGTAATTCTCTTAAATTGCACAAAACATTAAGAATGATGATCTTAGCAGCACTTTTTAATGGTTTTCATGGTTTGTGTGGTTGAAACACAACAGAGTTGGAAGACTCCATCTTAACTCAACTGTGAAGGCTCACGTGACTGGTTAATTAAGTAATGAGTTTTAAACTCATAAATATCTGAAATGTGGTCTTTATCTCCTTAAAATATTTACCTTGATAAATTATGACATGTTTAAAATGATAATTTCTGTTAATTGGCATTTATTTTTGACATTATTTAATGTATGGACTACTTTTCATTGCGAAGGTATACATCCAGTAACTGTTCCTGTATTATCAGGTTAGGCTGGGGAGAACTATAGTTCACTCATTAAAATAAGCCTAATAGGCCTATTCAAATTTCACAAATCTCTTCTAAATTTATTCTACTTCTTACTTTAATTCTAATTCTTATATATATTCAATTCTCTTTAGATTTCAAGTACTGTATGTAGAATCCCCGGTGATTTCACCTTACTAAAAGTTTATTCTTGAAACATTTTAACACATAACTTTCAATTAAAATACAACTCCTGCTATCTCTGAAGTCTCTTTTTAACAAGAACAAAAAAAACTTACTATGTAGTGCTTTTACTAATTTAAGAACTTTTTTTTTTTTGTTTCAATGTCAAAAGAAGATGTAATTCCTGAAGGCTTTACTCCATTACTATTATTGAAGAATTCATGAATAACTGAACAAGGCTTTTTTATTTTTTTAAGCATTTTTTTTTCCCCACCTAAATCAATATCTAAAGTAGCCCGCACACGAGGGAGCTTTTGGCCGAGTTGCATGTGCAACTTGATGCCTAGAGCGGTTTTTTGAGCTGCATGGGCCAAGTTGCATGGAAGTTGCATGGAAAAAAAGCTTCACAGAACGGCGGTGCACCACGGAAAGTTGCATGGAATTACCCAATCACAGTGCAGCATTTTCATACGTCAGACGTGACGTCATGCTCAAGGAAGAAACATGGCGTCGAAACATTTTTCCTTCGCTTCAGATGGGCGAATCGCGAATACAGCAAAAATATCAGATTATTTCGAGTTTCTTTCACACATAAATACAGTTTATATGTAAATGCAGTAATTTAATGCGGTAGAATGTAGCATAGCGTTTGAAAAACCTAGATTTTTTGAATATTTCACATCGCAAGCGGAGTTTCCCTCATTCACCATTTCCGGAAACTGCCACGTGACGTCATTGTTTCAGTGAGCAATGGATTATTATTGGCTGTTGGTCGTTGTTATTCGTGAATCGCATTATTGCCATCAACTGCGATTACATACCGGCTAATAATATTATAAAAATATTTCTCATATGTTTAAAATAAATCACAAATATTTAGTTTTGGAACGATATCACAGCAGTATCCTTGACGTCATGTCCAGTGATGTCATTCAAATTCGTAGTGTGCTTTGTTTGTTGTCCGCACGGCGGCGCTAACAATGTTGCATCGTTTGCGCACTGATAGTCGCATGCAGCTTTTTCTGTGCACCTCAATTTCCTCGAGTTGCACAGAAAAAGCTCCCTCGTGTACAGATACAGAGTATCTGTAGATATTAATGTACTAAGGAAACATAAAAATAGATCTTAAACAATGAGTTGAAGCAATATAAATGATGTTAAACCTTGTTTTATAGGATTTGATTTGAAGATTTTCCTAATAAATAATTTTCCAAGCATTTGGGATTTCTTTATAAATATACCTCACTGCAAATTAGCAATTTTTCTGTACGTCGCTTTATCTAAATTAAAGAGTTGTAAATCTTTTAAGCATCCCAGGACATATCTGTTCCAATATATCACATCTCAACAGCAATTATGTAGGAGATGTAATGCTCATTTAAAGCATTTCTAAAGGTAAACAATTTTTTTTTTTTAAATCCTCATTTACTGGTAATTAATTCTTACCAAAGATAATGAAAATGTTCACTCCATTCAGTACCAAATATCACTATGTTGAAATAAGTTTTTTGTAAACACTAATGGTTCCTTCTGCATTCGAAGATGAGGTTGATGCCTTTTGACATTATTATAATGCCCTTGCAAAAATTCAACCCATTGTTGGGAAACAATCAATGATATTCTTTCTTCAAAAATCAAATATTCTTTTGAAAAAACTAATGATACTTTAAAAATGTGATTGTGAAAGCAATTTTTTTTAATAATACTAGGCACAACATCAATTAAGAAAATCACAACATCAACCACATCCAGACTTAATTTTTAGAACTACCACCTACCCTTACATTAGTATAGGCACTTCCTACTTTTTCTTCAAAAGACCTGAAAGCTGTTGAGTTTCTAAATAAAAAAATAATTAAAAATAAAATTAGCATAATTACACCTAATTCCTTTTTTTCTTAATTATAAGTTTTGTTCTTGGAAATAAGTTAAATAATTTAATAAAAAGTGTTATCTTTCTACATATAATAGCTTGCTTTAGATTTTTATGCTATTCGAGAAGATGGTTAACTTTTGACTTTTTGTTTTAATTTTATTAAAGCTAAGAAAAACTTCATTTTAAAAAATGATCTATTTATTTTATTCTACTACTTTGAAAGATTTGTAAAAATTTATGTTATAATGCAGGGATTGACAACCCAGTTGATATACAGCTCCTCTATATTAAATTATTATTATTATAGAGCATCCTGTAGTTCTCTAAATTTCATTGACATTTTGCGCAAATGGCTATTCGTAATAAAAAGGTTCCTGACCCTGTTATAATCATTATTGCAAACGCTCAACTGCCAACCATCTGCTCAG
Source organism: Thereuonema tuberculata (assembly GCA_023159025.1). Taxonomy (NCBI): domain Eukaryota; kingdom Metazoa; phylum Arthropoda; class Chilopoda; order Scutigeromorpha; family Scutigeridae; genus Thereuonema; species Thereuonema tuberculata. The sequence goes on from JAFIDM010005346.1 coordinate 11,433,937, forward strand.
TTATAGTTAATTCATGCCAAAAAAAAAAAAAAAAAAAAAAGGGTTTAGCCTTTAGAAGAATTAATTATTTGATATCACATTAACAGTCATTGGAAATGTATTCTTTGAAATATTAATACTCACTTAACATCCCCTAGCTTTTTAGTTACACTGGCTCCTAAACTGCCCAAAACAGTGGAGGTTTTCTCTGTGGCTGATTTTAAGGCCAAGTTTGTCTTCTGGTACCTATTACAAGAAAGCAAGTAAGTATATATTCACAACTTTAAATGCTTATTACACTCATATGAAGGATGAAATCTCATTTTTTTTTAATATTTCCAATCTTTCTGTTTTAGAACAAAGATGGAATGATGATTAAACAAAAGTAAGGGAAAGAGGAGACAAGCTCAAATAAGTATCAGTCTTTGGTTAAGTTTAATACTTGAAAGTTATTTCAAAGTAGAATCTGAAAAAATCCTTTTATTCTTGTTAAATTTATTGGTTAAGATTAAATAAAGGATTGTGATAGGAAATGGTTTGCTACAATTTTCAAAAAAATGATTATATTATTAAGACTTATTGAGGGAATAATTGATCAGACAATCTTATGTTTGTAATATACTTTTATTTTTATAAAACTGCTGAAAAGTAATTTGCTTTGAAAGCTCAATGAGATTGGTCGAAGCAGGATCTCAAAAGGAAAAGAACAATTTTATATATGACCCTTTTAAAAGTCATATATAATGGTTGTCAATTTTTGTTTTATATCAATTAAAAGAACTTTTAAAGATAAAGAACTCAATCCTGTAAAAAATGACCTTGTATTACAGCAACAATAATGAAGGGTTCTAAAATAAATATAACACAAATTTAAAGCAACATTAAAAAGTCTCTTCATTTTCTTTTGAATAATTTCCTTGAGGTATGTGCCATATCACTATCACAACCAGGCCAGTAACCAGAATTTTCTTTCGGGAGGGGGCTCATTCTAGAAAGTGCTGTGTCGTGGTTGGCCATAGTAAGAATATCAACACTCCCTATCTTTCAGTGGATGTCGTAATAGGTGACAATCTTACATTTGAGTAGTTCTTTTGATTTCAACTCTTGAGATTTTTCTTTGTTTAGAGTTCGGGAGGGGTTTCAGCATTTAGTGCTTTATCATTTTTGAATTTACTTGGAAATGTCATGGCATGCATGATTCGATTGCATTATTTTAGATTGGGTTTTCTTTTTATTTTTGTTGAGGGAGGAATCATTACTTCATTTTAACCTTCATATTCAGACTTTTCTATTTACTTGTGAATGCTCCTGATGATTGCAAGTAGAGTGGTCCAAGTGAAATTGCTGTTATAGGATATCACTATAACATTCAGTGCTACTAAAGTTTAATATTTTAAACTATTATTTTTTGTTGTACATCCGGATATAAACTAATAATGTAAACCAGCACTTTAAACTCATTTTATTACAAAGGCCAAATTGATATCCACTCGGCTGCAACTTATACTAATATTCTAATAACTTCAAAATATAAACATTAGTTTTACTTTTTTTTATTACACGAGATATTATTTTAATATTGTTGATTAAAGCATTTTTTTTATTTATTTATTTATTTAAAACCTGACATCATTTTTTTTTATATGAAAACACTGATTTCATGCTGAAGTACTAGTAAAATATGAAATATTTCCAAATTGGTTATTTCATTAGTTAAAGATTTGTAATTATTACTAATTTTTTTTTATTGAATATAATATCTTCCAACACTAAATTATTTATCAGGTTTGTTAACATTTAAAATCTAAGAAAACTGCAGTTTCTTTGTTGTTACCTTTCCAACTACATTGGGTCTATGTGGCTAATTAGGACATCTTTGTTGCATACTTTGTTGTTACTCTAAAAAAAAAATACCAGACACTACTGTCAATTTGAACAAGTGTCTTTCATTTAGTAGCAAACTTCCAGCCACAGTAACAAAGAAAGTCTAAGGTGATTGTACTGTAATCAGTTCTAAGAAACTGAAGAAAACGATAAGTTTTGAACAAAGCTTCTGAATTTGAGGCCACTGATCTAGACTAGCTGGAAGTCTTACCAACAAACAAAATTAAGTGAATAACTCATTTAAGTTAACAGCACAAGTAAAACAGTCGGGAAACACATCAAAAGTTAACATTCAGAAATTATAATTTTTTTTTTTTTTTATACAATTAAGCTCTGTAAATAAAATATGTACAATTTTAATTAAGTTTGAAGTACAATAGTGATTCTTATAAAACAACATTCTTATCAAAAATAATCACTTTTGCAGAAAGGGTTCAGAGCAATTGACAAAATAACTGAACTTAAAACTAGTTGATCTGAAGGACAGTTTAAACATTTAAGCAAACGATTTTTATACTTATATTTTTGAAATTAGTTCCTAAAACTTCGCTTCTTATCAAATACATATTTAGTGTTTTAAAGAGTTGACTAAATTCAAAGTTTCAAAATTCAAACTTTTTGAACATAACTGCTCCATAAAAAGCAGTGATATAAAACTTTTAAAACATGCAAATAATTAAAGACTATTGGCTTTTTATATTACGTACTTATTAAAAAAAAAAATGCATCACAAGTGAAAATTAAAATAAAAATGCAACAGCAAAGCATAATAAGAATGAAATTCCTCTTAAATCCGAGTTTTAAGAGTATTAATAACATTATTTTTTAACTTAATTCTAATATTATCAAATATTAAAAAATGGATGATGAATAGTAGTAACATTGTCATTCTTCTTTTGGTTGTGAGATTCCTGTAATATACAGTTGGTAAGGTTGTAATGGAGCCACATATTGAGATTCACTTTGTAGAACTCTAATGCATCGTTGATTGTGTATTTGAACTTCAAAATACCTGGTCTCGAGTTCTCAACACGTCTTCAACCATGCCACTTTCATTTATTATTATTAGATGACAAGCTGTCTAGAAATTACAAATCATTATGTGGGGTTATGCTGGCATGCATGAGGGCGTCACACTACATTCCATTGAACTTACAGTCGAAATCATGAAACTTATGTTCTAAGGAAGATAATGCTTATTTGAATATTTACTCATCCCCGGTTTGACAAATGGATAGATCCACTTATTCACATTTTGTTTGCTACCCTTTAGTCCAACCATGACCCTCTTCTAACCTCTATAATAATTTATTTTATTATTAGCCTATTGCTATCTATTACTATTATTATTCCCCCTTCGAATCTCCTATCTAAACACCTACTCAATAATATTATGATCTTTTATACTTTTTTTCCTTTTTCATATTGCACTATAAAAAAAAATATCAACCTCATTATAATCATCTACATAAAAAATACTGCTGAGATTAAAAAAAAACCCACACAAATGAGCATAGTTTAGTGCTAGTTTTCTTGCTTTCAAGTTAGGTCTTGTTCTTTTCAACCATAGTGAACTAACTTTAAAATATTAATTTTGCTATACTTAAAACCTTAATATTCCTAAATTATTTTTCCTAAATTATACTTATTATTTTATAATCTATACATTCTTTTACAAATCATGAAAATCTCAAAATTTTAATGTATAGGTAGAGATGTTATGATTTTTTCTACTTACAGTAGAACCTCATTATAATGGACGTCGCTTATAACGGACAGCTTTAAAAAAAATTGTCAGGCTACAATTAAAGTGAGCGAAGTGAAATACCATTTAAATTTTGTTATTCAATATGTTGAACAATCCGCAAATGAAAATGTGTTTGCTTATTATGAACATCTCCGTCAGTTATTAACTGAAGAAATAAGCAGCAAACAAACCCAGCACAAAATAAATAATTTTTTTAAACCAATGAATGTAAGAAATCAACATGAACCAGGACCTTCTTGTTCTAAAGATTAATGCAGTGTATGCGTACACATCTTTTTCAAATCAACCTACTACGTTGAAGGCCATTTTTTATTTGATACATAATAAACACTTATTATAGCTAACTACTGTACTTTCATTGATGCACACCCTGCTGCATTTACACCGCTATAAGAATTATTTGTTATAAACCGGACTTTCATTAAAACGGACAACCTTCAGCCCCTATTAGTCCGTTATAATGAGGTTCTACTGTAGTTCATTTTAGTTGAAGACTGCAGTAACTAAAACAATATCATTTCAAGATACGACTTTTCTAAATACCAGTAAATATTTAAATGAGCTTAACTTCTAAATAACTAAGAACATAAGTTTCATCATTTTTTGTTGAGAGCCATGTGCTTTCACTAACAAGAAGCCATTTTGGATGCTGACTTAGTTCATTGTGGCTGATGAACTACAGGTTGAAAGCTCATCGCTGATTGGTTCACTGCCTGACCAAGATCATGACTTGTTCCCCTTATTTTATGCACTAACTCAAAAACTATAAATTAGAGTTAGTTTACTATGGTTTAAGACGATCCAACTGTGTTCTACTCATTGAGATCTATATTTTCATTCTAATCTAATGTCTTATCAGTATACTTAATTTCAAATAGTTTATGATTTCAAAAGACGTTTTTTAATGCAAAAACCTTTTTATTTCAAAAAGTCAAACATAGGACATTGATTACATATACTGGTCAAGGAATCATAGTGCTTCAGTTTATTTCAACATCATCATAAATGTCCACCATTACACTCAACCATTTCGTCTATTTGGTCAACATCAGGCTTCTCTGATGCTGTCACTTCATCCACTTGAAGCTTGTGTCCCAAGTACACCAAGATTACAGCCATATGTGAACAGCATTCAACAGTTCCAAGACCTGATCTACACGTGCAACAAGCATGACGAATGTATGCTTGCCACTGCTGAGTACTGCTGTGGGCTGAACGAAATGTTTTTTGAAAGTTGAACCGGAATGATTTTTTTGAAAATCTTATTTTAAGTACCTTATTATATGTGACAAAATTGAGTCTGGTCTCAACATAGCCATTTTGGGCACATGATCAAGTGACCATTTCTAAAAATTTGTGAAACCGGGATATTGGGTCAAAACTTTAAATAGTTATACAAATACTACCCAAGGTCTACCTCATAGCATCAACAGTACGAAGCCAACTATTACTGTTTTTGAGAAAATCGATTTCAAACATTCAAAAATCATATGGTCAGCTGGGCCCTTCTTCAAAAAATTTCTTTTTAGCCAAATCCCTTTAAATGGACCACAGTGAAGAACACCTAGCAATTTTTGGGATTTGGAGGACCGGATTCCCACTGGTGTTCTTTCTTTGGAGATGAACACTGCATAGCTAGGGATTACTTTTTTTTCAAAAATACAAATACAGTATTTTGTTTCTTTAATTTGAAACAATCCACAATGATCTACTGGAATTTTTGTTCACCTGAAAGTGGAACTGTGGCAGAGAGCAAGAGTGCATAATATGCAAGAGTTTTAAATTAATATGAAGTTACACACAAAAATTCTTTAAACCATTCTAAAAAATAAGAAAAAAAAAAAAAGCTCAAAAGCATTGTTTGGGATCAGGGAAAAAAAAAAAAGCAAACATGCAGTGACCCAAAGAATCTAAAATTCACCTACACTGTTGGGCTGAGAAGTCCTTGCAAGCTTTCAAGAGAAAAGAAAGGGAGATATCAAATAAATGATCATTGTTGTACAAATTAAATAAACCTCAACATGAAGTCTATTCCAAAATCCTGTACCTATAACAATATATTTATATATAGTAGATTTCTTTTTAGTATAGCAAACTTTTCTCCTATCAATTATTAAGAAATATTAAGTTCAAGATCAAAGGCCTGTGATTTTTTTTCCTCCCTCCTTTTTTTTTTTAAATTATCAATAATTTTTATAATTCTAAATCCTTTTTGATGTGACTATTACAGCAATTCTTTCTTGATGAGGTAATGCTCAAAATTATTTTTCAGGTATTTCCAGCTCTTGTAAAACCAATCCTAAGCAGGCATTTGTTGGACCCTTAAACCATTTACCTCCTACTTGTAATTATCCAAATTGGAATTTAATAGTTCCATGTGAAGACATTAAAAAAAAAAAACATTTTTATGCAATTATAAACTCACAATTCTCAACATACTTTAGATTATAACTAATGTTTCAACTTAATACAGTATTTAAATAACTTTTTAAAAAGCTTCAAATATCTGATCAGTACCAAATATTGTTACCTTTTGTAATTGATAGAATAAGGTATCCCTTCAGCTTGGAATCATAGGAAATATAAAACAATCATAAATAATGAAATTATGCTTCTAATTATTATTAGGATGTTTATATATTTTAAATGAATAAGCTTACAAACTTTTTTTTTTTTTTTGCTGTAACTTCTTTAAGTAAAGGTTAAGTACATGCAATAGTTGCTAGTTGTAATACAAATAAAAATTTACACCATCGTCATTTTCATAATGTGACAATGCTTGACATAACTCTCCTAACTCTGGAAATTTCGAAGAAATGCAAGGTTTTGGAACGTGATATAAGGATGACCATTCTTATTTACTTAATATCAAAGGAATTTATTTATGATCACATTAGTTTCCTTGAGTTTGGCAATTAGCAACCAAATGCACTCCTAGGTATGGATACAGTTTGATACTCCTTTTAAACGTAATAAAGAAAATGAAACACACTTACTTGTATAATAAATGAATAAACAAGATTAAAAGGGTGGTAATAAACTGACAGTTTCAAAGTACTTTGTGTATTCCAGGGACGATGACAAACATGTTGGACAATACGAGGTGGGGATGACTATGTATCCCCCACCTCGGTGTCGTCCTAAATGTTTTGTGTCGTCCTACATGTTTGTGCCGTCCCAGAAGATGGAATACACAAAGTACTCTGAAACTGTCAGTTTACTACCACCCTTTTAATCCTATTTATTCATTTTTAAAACAAGTGCGTGCATTTCATTTTATTTATTCTATTTCATTACATGCACAATAAGCATTCTTATTATTGATACTCCTTTTGTTAAAGTTGCCTACAACTTCTGTCTTGACTTAAACCAGTTTATCAGCAAACTAATCTTAACATTTACTTGGTCCATTAACAGCAATTAAACAAAGGGATTACTGCTCTATGTTCTGCGATTCCAGCTGTATGGAATATCCTATAGACTTCTAAAATTTCATCAGACCACAAGTACAGTAGCTTATCAATTTAATAAAATACTTTTAGTTAGTTGCTTCAATAAGTACATTTTAACTGACAGATCATTGTTATTGGTGCTATTTTTATATATGTATACTATTAAATGTATTTGTTCCAAAATGTAATTAACAAATGCCTGAAGCCATCTGGCAATTTCTTATAATACTTTATTTCTGCATAATCAATAAATTTTTATTTTTATTATGCTTTCTCACTATATCTAATATACGATTAATATAAACAAGATAATTTTTTTCTTAAATTAGGTAAACCACTGTAATTTTTTCTATTCTTGTTCTTGAGTTTAGTTATTCTGACTCATGTAAGATTATAATAAAATTGTAGAACAATAATCATTTACAAAGAAAACTAAAAATCAAATCAATTCATTGACTAAAAATTCTTATCTTTACAATGCAATTCATCACAAAAATAAGAATATATTTCCAGAAGATTAAAAGCACTAACAACTTGTATCTATATCCTATGACATTCTATAATAACAATTATGTGTATTTCTGCAAGCCAATCTCTCACTAAAGGTTAGTAGATATGTGAATGTGATTTCTTAAATTACTACTACTAACTATTAATCCTTAAAATTAAAATCTTAAAAATAGAAACAAAAACATCCTTCAAAAATTAGTGACATGTAAATGTTTTAGATATGTTAGAAAACACTGAGCAATGATACACTTCACATTGGCCATTTCAATGGTGAAGTTCAAAGGCTACAATCATAAAATTTCTCACTTTAGATTGTTTAAGGAAATTATCATGCTCTAAACAGATTACTTCACAAAAACAGTAGTTTATACTGTTTAGCAGGTTATGAAAAGTATTTATTTTCTAATTACTATGCTTTACTAATGAGCAGCATAACCATTTGGAGAGAGATCTATATAATGTTGACAAGGTCCAATCCTACTTCTCAGAACATACTTCAAAGTATAGTAAACTCCCAATTATCCGACGAATTGGGTGGTGCGGCAACCACAGATAATCCGAAATAGGACGAAAAAGAACGAAAATCAACACAAAAATGCTTTTAACATGTTTTATTTACTTACATTTATTTGCTTATTTGACAAGTCAGCTGTCTGATGTGTAGAAGGGGCAGGCTCTCCCGTAATTTAGTGTAACCTGCCGGCCTAAAGCTCTGCCCAGAAGGTTGTTCTTTAAATTGTTTGTCTATAATTGTCTTCACTTACTTTGTTAGCCTCTTTTATTGTTTACCTTATTCTAGATTTAATTTTTTTTTAATTCCATAATTTATTGCACAGTAAAAAAACAAAAAACAAAATGGAAACAGAAGAGGTCCGCAGATAATCCGCAAGCAGATAATCGGGAGTTTACTGTATTTCTTTTATCAAAACTTACTTTGTTAAATAAATACAGCAAATTCTGAAGCAATACTATTCTACACTGAATTTAAGAAAAAAGGGCACAGCTTTCTCCAATTTTATTCAAAATGGTTAGACTGCCTTTTCTTGCATTCAGTTATAGATATTAGCAGGAAACAGCGTCTTTAAAAGAAAATGCACCTTTCTAATGGTCTTCATAAAGTGCTATTTCTGTTAAATATTTATTTTCAACAATGTTTACTGGGAACATTCTAAGTTTTTTTTTTTGGTCTGTCATTTTATAATTCAGCCATTTTATTCTCCTGTTTGTTGCTTACATTCCTCTCTGGTTTCAACAAATGCAAATAGTTAAAACAGATAATTACTAAATAAGCTTACCATATATTTTCCTGAATTAAAAATATTTATCTCTTAAATTGTTAGTCCATTTCAATCAGAAGACAAATCAGACAGACATCAACGACACAACTGTTAGTAAAAAATACTGATAAAAGAGTGCTCACTCACAGAGGTGCACTGGACACTGCTTGATGGATCTCGGAAAACTTGTCATTCACGTAATTTAACCTGAAGAGGGAGAAGCTACTACTGAAAATTCTCACTTGACGAAGTCTTAGCAAACAATTTCTCTGACTCAATATCAATTAAAGTATATAAAATATTTTTTTTTCTCGATAACTGATTAATGGCTAATTGCCCAAATTATACAAATGACTGCTAATATTGCACCTTGGCATCAAACATGGCATATTCAAAATAACAAAAAATCAAAGACTCAACAATTTTTTTGGAGCTTTATTCTTAGGTAAATAGTAAATAATTATAGATATTTAAACCATATGCTGTCTATAAATAATTAAATTTTTATTCAATGCTAACCTATTTATCATGCACAAGGAAAAATTGTCACATTTTAACTGTCACATTTTCAGCAAGGGTGCAGTATTAAAAACAAAACAAAAAATACATGTTACATTTAGTTTCACAGCAGGAGCAATAAGATCTTGATAGCTTATTTTATTAAATTAATTATCACAATAAGTTTTAAAGGTTATTTTTTTTTTAAATTCTTAATAAAGACAAATGAGATAATTTTTTAAGCTAGAGAATTAAAACAAAAAATTATTAAAAATAATCAGGAATTTAAGTATTCTGTCATTATTAGGATATTATTTAAAAATTAAAATAAAAATGTGAATAAACTTATAAAATTTATAATTATCAAAGCAATATATTAATAAATAAAATAAATCTTTATGATAAGATATTAATTATATTTTCTTTTACAATACTTTTGTCAATTTACAGAAGAGGAGAAAGGCAATCTTAACAATTACTGTAATTCTGCTTCCATCTAGTACATTTAGCACAAAAGCATCAAAAACTACAAATACCAGACTCCATTTGCAAAGAAATAAAGCAGGTAATTCTTGAATTTGTTTTTTTTTTTAAAACAAGTTTCCTTGAGAACCCAACCATCAATACTTATACTGTTCTATACTTACGCATTTGATTCTTTAACATTTTTGATGCCTTGTTCCATATCATCACGAAATTCCTGCCAAACAGTGATTCCCAGTTTTCGCTTCAGCTCCTGAGAATGCTTCACTTTTGATGCCAATACGTGGCGCAGAGTCTGAATTTCTTCTTCTGTCTAATATTTGTTAATTTCAAAGAAAAAATAAATAAAAAACAAACAATTTAATATCAAAGTGTATACATACATTCATAAATTTACGGAGAAGAATTAATTCTTGAAACATTGAAATGCATCGTCTTTATTGAAATTCTTGTGATTGTGATAAAGTAGACGGTGCACTTACACAGAAACATCAATAGGTGGTTCTTACAGTTTCAAAAGTCTAAATGAATTCCATTCTCGGAGGAATGAAAGAACAAAAAAGGAAGACCCAAACAAGACAGCAAACATGCGATACTTGCTTAAAAATTTAAAACACTTGGGACCTTCTCTTCATTTGCTGATTTTTCAAGCTTGCCACTTATTTTATCACAATTACAATAATTTTAATTACTATTTTTATGCACTATTTAGTTTATCATAATTTTTTCATTAACTTATGCTAACCTTAAAATGGTTCTAACTTGCAATAAAATAAAACTGCTCCAAAAAGTGGGCAAATTTTATTCAAATTTGCTTTTTTTTTTTTTTTTTTACGCTTCAAAAAAATACTGTTCTATTAGCAATTGCAATAACTTTTTTTTTTTACTGAACTGAATTATACTTATGGCAGTTTTATAATACATTAAAGTTAGTTAATTCTTCTTGCTGCTCAAAATAACTAAGAAAATTTAAAAGAACATATTTTAGAAATAAATATGTTCATAATAAGCATGAATTCCATCTTTGTAAAATTTCCTTAAGTTATTTTAATCAGATATTCTATTTAAACCCACCCCCAAAAAATCTTATTCTTCTTCAATGTTTGTTTAGTAGCGTTTTATATTAGGACTTTAGTATTACTTAAAAATCAATCAATAAACACAGACATTATCCTATCATTAATTAAAACAATATTAACAATCATTTCAATTTTTTCAGTGAATTGTACATTCATGTCATATACATACACACATTGATTTTCCATTTATAACATCTTTTAAATTAAAATTTACACAATAATTTTGTCTTCATAAATTTAGCAATATTAGCCTTGAAAGGGGCTAATAGTTGAGTAATTAGGTTAATTTTCAATTAAAAAAAAACACGGATTAATTTAAGCCATTCCCATTTACCTGGAAAGCCTTTGTTATCCATTATATTGCAGTATTGTTGTTATTGTGGTATGTTAAATATACCTAGCTTTTTCTTTCCTGTTTTAGATACAAACTTCAGTTATCATCAATTTTTGTTTTAATATCTGAATATAGTTATAGTTACAATAATGTTGCATTATTTAATTATTGCTTTTTTTTTTTTTTTTTTTTTTTTTGTAAATGAGAATTCTAAATAACAGTAGTTAAAAATAAATTCAAGTCAAATTTTGATGTTAATGATAATCATGTGTGCCTGGAACCTGGTTGAATTCAATCATATGTATTGTTAATACTGTTGTTATATTTTCTGCTTTACAATATGACCCTTTCAAGAAGCTGGGACAGTTAGCAAAGACTCGAGAAATGAAACTGTCATTTTGAGGAAATTTTGTAAACTAATAGAATTGATGAATTCTAAATTCTGTGCTCAGTATATACATGTATAAAACTGATGTGCTTTTTAGTATTTCAAATGAAAAAATTTAGAAAGTTATCTAGAAAAGTATATACGAAATGCATAAGTTTCCAAAAAATATTTTAAAGCACTTTTACTATATTTTGATTAATAACAAAGTTTTAATATTACTTCCTATTATAAGAGTGATATAATTATTTACTCTGACTAATTCCTCTCTCCATTCTTCTTCCATTTTGGCTCTCTGGGCAGGGTCCAAATGTTGCAAACTTTCATGGACGCCACTGTCCGGCGTTGAGTCATAGGCAACTTCATCTGCTGCATCGTAGAAATTGTCTACATGAATCCATGAAACAAGACACAAGGGACGAAACAAAGGTTATAAACTGTAGGGTTAATGGGGGAAATACAATGGGAAAGACCATAAAATAAAAATATATCTACAACTGTAAGCATGCAATAATTAATAATGTTCTTTAAAACAAAATAAACCATTATAAAATTTTGAAATTTGTGAATTGTAATTCTTCCACAGTATCAAAAAAAATTTAATAAATTTTCAGAAATGTTGTTTTTACATTTTATTCCATGTTGAAATATTTACAATTGTAAATGCTTGTCTTTTTTTTTTTGTTAATATTTAAAATTGAACTTTAAATATTAAATAAAAAAACCTGAAAACAAAACTAAGTTTCACATATGCTTATAATATTACAACTGAGCTCTGCAGTTAATGGATTTTCGTAACATACCTTATGATATACATCAAACTTTTAATAGCTAAATTAATCTAAAATACAAGATTATGCAAACCAAAAATAGTGATAGTAGTTTCACTACAGTTTATTTTAACCAACAGCACATTTTATTCAGAATAGGTCATTTCATGACAATTAAAACTGGAGAATTCAATATTAGGTTATCTGATCAAAACTGCTCACTGATATCTTAAGAGTAAAAGTGACTAGGTTATCAGTGTAACACCTACTAAATCTCAAGAAGATATACTGAAATCATTATTTAGATTAGGCACTTCAATTCATTTGTATACTATGCTAGTATACAAATAATTCTCTACCATTTCCATATTCTGCAGATGAAAGCTTCATGAATTTTTACACGACACATTTTACCTATATAAAATCCAATGAATTCATCATTTGCAAATGAGACACGAGTGGAAGTTGGAATGCAAACAGTACTTCCAAATACTATAACAACCCATATCACCAGATATCTTTGATGGAGTAATCAATTCATTAATTTTGAACTGTCCATGATAGCTACAGGGTAGGAACTATAAATTACCACATATCACCCATCTTCCTTCTTATGAATCAAATGAAACATATAGGGTACTCACAATATGTGCATAAAGTGATGAACTAATTCATAGTAGTAACCATCTCCATGTCAAATTAAGAATTTTTTTCGCACTAAAGACAGCTATTTATTTGAATAGACTTAATTTTATTTTATACTGAATTTTAAATTACAAATATTCAGTTTAAGTTCAACGAAACTAAAATCATGCAAGTTTCATTTTAAGTAAATGCAATCATCAAAGACCTAGGCAACTTAGGCTTAAGCCTAAGACATACAAAAATGTTTTTTTTTTTTGGATGGTATGAGTGGAGGCTAAATTAGTTAATAGGCTTGTGCTTCTGTATAAACTTATAGAACTGATACCCTATATTTTCATATGAACCTCACACAACTTAAAGCAATCTCTCTGACCATCCTCTAATTCATTCAAATGAGTGAAAATAATACTAACAGTAATAATAAAAGTAGAATTTGAAACAGAATTCATTAATATTCAAAAGAAATTCCCACAGCTCGAAGACTTTTCAAAGTTCAACATGCTAATTAAATTAAGACAAAATCAATCAGTTTTTAACTAAACACAGAGGTACAAAGTATTTACACAAACAAAGATTTAAAATACACAAAGACAAAATTAAGAAATGGGCAGCCTGGAATTACTATTATTTTTATCTAAATGGAATTCTTGGTTTTTTTTTCTTTACTGATTTCATTTTTTACTTAGTTTTGCTAGTCTTGTTTTGTTTGTAGAACAGTATATATAAAACATTATATAATATACAACGCATTACCGTATTTATTGCCATATCACACGCATTTTTTTTCATAAAATTTAGGGCTGAAATTCTACCTGCGTGTTATATGAATATACTTTTTATTTTATTTTAAACTTAAACAGGAGCATACCTATCTATTCATAAATTTGATTCAGGTATTTTAAATTAAATCTATCTTTTTAATTTTTTTTTTAGTAAAGATTATCAATTTTGCATTTTCATGATAAGAAAAATCTCTCAAATGTAAATGTACACGTTACTATCATTTTGTAAACATAGGGCTAATAAACATATTTTCTACCTTACTTGTTGTACCTTCTGAACTAGAGCACATTCGGGTGCTGTTTGCAGACGTACGTTCCACTGAGAATAGTCTTTTTTTTTATATATATATATTCCTGACCTATCTTTAAAGTTTGTACAGGGAGTTTTGAATCACCCTGTATATATTGATTCAAACTATCCCATTCAATAATGTTCTACTTAGGATTGTGCCAGAATAATCTAAGTTCAACAAATTCATATCTTTGAATAGATTATGTTTTGTGTTGTTTTGTTTTTTAAATTTTGTATAGTTGATGTAATCAGTGAAACCATAGTTGTGGTTTTAAAAAACAAACAAACCATATGACCGAAAAACTTTACTCCGATTTCAATATTAAATCTCCACATGAGCTCATATTGTATAAATTAGTAAGTTATAGCTGAGGAGATAATATATTCTATTGCCATTATAAAATAAATTTCAATTATGAGGATTATTGTACATCACTAATCATCTTGATCATTTTGAAAATTTATTCAAATTTATTCAAACACACACAAGAAAATTTTTATTTTCAGTTTCATAAATATCAAAGCTAAATCTACAAATAATTAAAGCCACTTCCTTTAAAGTATTTACTATGCTTTTAAGATTCTAACAAAGTTCTGGATTTAATGCACATTAATTTCCTAATTAGTAATGTTTGTCTAAATAGATTTGATAATTTTTATCTGGATTTTTCATCTTTACTCAAATCTTTTGGTTCTTGTTGTTCAATATAGTTTATATATATAAATTTATCTTTTTTTGTTTTTTTACACCAATACATTACATTCTTTCTTTCTTAGAAACAAAAATTAAAAACTGCTAGAATTTGATAATTTAAATTCTTTACATTTTCTAAATTGTTATATGATATTAATCTAAATATAACATTTTATAAATATTACATTTACAGCATCAAGTTATTAATAGCATTTATCTATAATAAATATATGGTCAAAGATTAGTTTCCAATGCACTATAGCAAACTGAAGTACATAACTCTTCCAATATTATAACGACTATGTGACCGGAACTGTAACAGAGGTGGGACAATAACATATCAAGAGGTGGATGATTGGGGTCTCACCCTCCATCACTGCATCCCAAAATTTAAAAAAAATTCAGCGTTTTAAGTTGTTTTTTTTGGGGGGGGGGGGGGGGGGGAGGCCCTTTTTTTTTTTTAGTACCCCACTTCTGTCTGGACAAAGAATGCAACAGCTTTTTTTTTGTTGTTGTTGGGTTAGCAAAGATCATCATAACCTTTCTCATTCAAAATGCCTCTGACCTAAAGTAGATTCACTTTTTTTCAAATCAACGCTTGATAATGTTCCTTAACTGATTTCATGATTTTTGATGTATTTTAAATGAAAAAACATTTAGTACTGGATAGGTAATAACAGCTACTCCCTTGCCATTTCGTTACATCTTTCAAACAATTATGTTATTTAACGGTGTGTCTATCATATTTTACTCTTTAATATTTGTTTTACAAATTAGCTAAAGCAGATTAGCAATCAAAATTTCTTTATTTCATACTTTGGTGATAAATTAGGATGTCCAAGTCATGATTTCACCTTACAATGTATGTAAATTATTTTTATTGTCAATTTTCTGTTTGAAAAGTTTCTGTTAAAATATCGTAATTTTTTAACTTGAAATTAAATTTCATAATTTGTTGCTTATTTGGATTTTTTCTTATCCTCATGCAGATGGCTACTTACAGCAGGACAATGACTTTTCTATGCTGCAGTGGCCCACTCAGTCCCCGGATCTCAACCCAATTGAAAATTTATGGGATGAGCTGGAAGGGGATGTTCACTCCAGGCCTACACCTCCATCAAATCTTCATAAACTGCATGACACACTCATGTCTGCATGGTATGCAATACCTCAACAACGTTTTCAGCATCTTGTGGAATCCATGCCTCGACGAATTCAGGCTGTTTTGAGGGCTAAAGGAGGCCCCAACATGCTATTTAGGTAGTGTACCTAATAAAGTGGCTGGACAGTGTATGTACGTGTGTGTGTGTGTGTGTGTGTATATATATACATATATAGTAGAACTCCGATTATCCAGATTGATTTTCAGGAAATTTAGAAATTATTTATTCAGTGACATTTAATTTAGAGTACAAGCAATATACAAGTGCAAGTATAAGTAATTATAAGTAATAGAACTTCTGTTCTGAAGTCTTAGTTTTGACAGTCTTAATTTAAGTAAATAATGTATTTTGTAAATAATGGAAACTTTGTACTATTTGCATTCAGGAGATGTTTTAATTACACTATAAATTTAGAATTTTGTTTTTGTTTTCACAACTTACAAAATTCTAGAATTACTCTTTCAAACTTGTTAACTTGCAGAGTTAAAAAAAAAAATGAATTCTAGAAATCCCGGGGGAAGTTAAGTTAAATGTAAATAAAAAGACTGAACTAGAGATTTATCGCTAGATCTAATACAAATTATTGGCAATTCCTTAAATTTCAAACTCGTGTACATAAGATCGATTCCCTCACCTATTATTGCTAATATCCAAACCACATTGATCCTAGTTTTCACCATTGTGATACTTATTCATTGATGCTCTTTGATGGTGCAATTTGCTTCACCAGTTTTATCATACGAAATGGCTTTAGAACTTGTTCTAAAATTCAGCTAATTTCAATCAAAGTGATTAATGAGCACTAGTCACCACTGGTAAAGCTGTGACGTATCAGTAAACAAACAAAATCCCTACATTCACTGATAATGAACCAGTCGGCACCATTTTTGCCACCGCTTTGATTGAATCCAAGGCATGGCAGCACCTGCATATATGGGTGAAGGGGGGGCATTTGCTCACCCTGGAATTTTTAAAAAGAATTTTCTTCTCTCAAGCTGATTAAATGATGGAAAACTGGGAAATTTTATTATACAGTGGAACCCCGCTATTCGTACACAATCCGTTCCAGGAGGCAGTTCGAATGGCGATTTGTACGAATGGCGAATCATTTTTTCACATAAGATATAATGTAAATTGGATTAATCCGTTCCAGAACCCAGAGATGATTGCTTATTTAAACCTTTGTAATTATACTTTAAGCGTAAAATACATAAAAACTATGAAAACAATAAATAAGCCTATATAGGCCTCTCTTATTATGTCTTTCTTTTTCAGTATAGACGATATGGTTGATTTCGCCATGCCATACCGAGTTGCCAGGTTAGAGACACGAGTTCCACTTTCAAACTTCGCAACAAGTTCTTTTTTCAATTCAATTGTCGTTCTCACTGCTTTCCTTTTAGGCTTAGTGCAGTCATGGGTCCAAAAAAGATTACTGATTCAACTATTTTCAATAAAAATAACAAAAAATAACAATAAAATATCACAAAGTTTCATGAAGGTTGCGTGGATGATGCATAGCGTACGGAAGCTAGCATGAGACTGAACTGAATCGACCGCATGGGGAAGGCCAGTAACAAGGTCACGCTGTCCGAATCGCGAGCAAGCGTACGAATGGAGAGTTCAATTTTACTTGAAAAAGTTGGACGAATAACGAGTTGGTCGAATAGCGAGGCGGACGAATGGCGGGGTTCCACTGTAATTACTTTAATTTACTCATATTTCATAATACAAAATACTAGCAGCAAAGCCTGTCGGACGACAGGCATAAAAAAAAAAAAAAAAAAAATCTGAAAAATCATTTTATTATCAACTATAAAGTAAATATCTCCTTATAAACTACATTTTTTGTAAAAACAGCATCAGATCCTTCTATCAGATGTCCTTGATCTATTCGGTCAAGAATTTTGATTTTAACGTGGCAAGCACGACATGCTCGAAAAATAGCAACATATAACTGTCCATGAATAAAAACAGGCTCTGGTAAATAAATACCAACCATATCTAAAGTTTGTCCTTGTAAATAAATTTTACTAAAATTAAGAATGGAATAATTATTGCTTTTGACCCATAATGCCGAAAGGCATTTAAAACTCACCTTTGTAATCTAAATACTGCGCTAACTTGTGAACGAAGCTTCTACGGCAAAAATGGTTTTGAGTTTCGAAATCAGCGTAAACAACTGAGTAAGTATGCCAAATTTCATTAAAATCGGTGCAGTGGTATCCAAATTATTTGGTTTTGAACGTATGTTTTGTTAGAATTTCAGTTGTCTAGGTCAGTTTCCAAGGATAAAATTTCATGGAAACAACATGGAATGACAAATGAATTAATATTTCATCCAATTTGAATAGCCTTGAGAACCTTGGATCTATTTTAATAGTTTAATTATATCGAGTTACAGACAGACGAACTTAGCCAATTATATAAGTTAATAATTTATATTTTATTTTGCTCTCCCCCCCCCCCCCACCCTCCCAACCCAGAAAAAAATCCTGGGGCTCTTGTGATCCAAGGTTATTATGAATTAAGTATCACAGTCTGGAGACTATCTTTATTTGCATAAATAAAGACCGTGTTCGCAAAGGACTGTGAGAGTATTTGTCGCTCTTTGAAAACTAACTAATTTCGACTTAGCTCTTGCAGTAGAAATGTACTCCACTTAAATAATAGATATTCTAAAATACATGCACTTTTCAACAGGTTAAAACTTGATAAAATGTATTTCATATTCTACGGAAATTGTGTTGCGTAAATTTAATGAATTTAATGTAAATTTAATTTTAATGAAAAAAAAAAAAAAAAAGTCGTAAGTTTTACGAGTTCGTTGCTAATTGGTTCTTAGCTGTAATCATACGCACCATTTCTCTGATCGTATGATTTGAAACTGTGAAAACCAATAACGGAAACATCATTCAAAATAATTACGAAAACTAGGATCGTGTGATTTGCCCATAATGACAGCCGTTTCTAGTGTTTGCAGGAACTTTAACCCCGCTATTTTAAATTTTTCCTTTGATAAAATATGCAGAGGTGTATATGTATTTTTATCAAAAATTTTCTGATTTTATTTTTTTTTATAATTTCTACATAGCGGAAAGGCCCAGACTTTACTCTTTTTTTTTTTTTTTTTTAATTCCAACAAATTACATTTCCTTTGGAAAAAGAAAAACTACCTACTAAGTATGAAAAGTATAGTTTGAAACATTAAATATTGTAGTAGCTGGTATAATATTATAGAAAATACATCCATGTAACTTTTTCTTTTCACATGATGTAAACCGTTGGCTTCTGTTCCGTCAAGTGCAACGGATGTAAAGTGAAAGGTCCACGTAGGCGAACAAAATGAACGAATAAGAGAAATAGGGCAGAAACGTTGAACCCTTCTCTTATCACCTCCACTAGTTCATAGCTTGGATGATTCATTCGTAACTTATTTTCTTTTTTAATTTAAAAAAAAAGAAAAAGAGAGGGGGGGGGGGAATAATAGGGGAAAAGAAATGCAATTTTCAAATTTGTTAAGAAGAACGGACCTCATAGATATAGATAGAATTAAAACTAATAATATTAATTACTAATTGTTATAGCCTTTTTTTTTTTTGTCATTGTTTCTAAATTGCTTCAGAAACAGAATTTTAATTTGCTGTTTACCTGATGAACTAATAGTTACTGGAAATAATGACAAGTTTTGATTATAGAAATTGATTACTTATTCATCATTTAATAGAAGGATTAAAGTCCACATTGTAACAGTTTTTGTTTTTTTGGTAATTGGGGGGGGGGGGCCTCGAAAACAAAGCATTTCCTATTAAAGTAGCCTTTCGAATTGACATGTTCTAACCAAAATAAATTATTAAAGCTCTCCAAATATCACTAAAATAATAATAATCTAAAAAATAACAGTTATTGCGAAGTGACGAAACGACGAACGAAAAGCTGTTTTACATCAAGCCCTTTTTCTTTCAGTAACATTTTCAGGGCTAATATATTGATAAAGTAAATCCACTTCCTCAATTCTTGAAAACAGCGTTTTTTAAAATATATATTGTATACAACATTAGTTAAAGTGTCCAAGACGTTTGTAATATAAATATATAAACAGAACACAAAAAATACATTAATATTAAAAAATATAAAACAAATTATTGAAGTTTAAAACTTTTTTTCCCCTCCTTTCTATATTTATTACATCTATTATTAGTAATAAAAAAAAAACAACTTAAAAACTAACCTATTAAAACTATATGACCTTAATAATAGTTGAACAAGAACTCTTAACTAATTCAAATCATGCTATTATATAACAATTTCGTGTTTATTTCTGATAACATATTATAAAATCCGTATTTACTATCTAATCTAATAACATAGTCAAAATAATTCTTATTTAAAATTCAAATAAAGTATTCATCCACATATTCTATGGCTTTCCAAATTAACAAGGGCCGAGTGACGACGGTGCCTTAGTGGAATTTCGCATGTCTTTGACCTTAAAAGAAACATTAGGCGAAAAAACACTGAAAAGAATTCAAATCTTATTGAGGCTGAACGAAGCACCTTAATCTTCCAATTTTAAAATTCAAGTAAGGATTACATGGTACAAAAGAAGTAAACGAATGGTCTGATATACTTTATCCAAAATACACTCCTGCAGTATATTTTAAACATACTCATAATTAAAATAAAATAAAAATATTAAGTTTAACACTGATGCAATTTTCTTTCAGTGGACCAGAAACCGCTTTCACGTATAAATTTACAGATTTCATTTAAAAGTAAATCAGTATTTGTACTATAGCTTATTTTACATCAGGAATATGAAGAAAATCACTAAGTATCCAGAGTATTTTGAAGGAGAGGGGGGGGGGATTCTGAATATTCCATCGACCATCGTGAAATAATAAATCGGTAAGTTTTTTAACATGTAAATAGGGAGAGAGTTATAGCTCTCATTTATTACTTCAATGCAATAAACACATTTTGATTAAATGTTTAAATATTCCCATTCGATCGTTAAAATTAAATAATTAATATAAAAAAAATTGAAGAAAATTTTAGAAAATATTTCCTCATTCGCCCAATTTATTTCTTAGAAAAAAAAAAAAAATACGAGTCAACACTGAAAGGATGGAAGGCAGGCAACCTCACGTCGACGGGCTATCTTTCGCTTCGAGTCTTTTATGAGGTAATTTTATATCTATATAATTATAATAGTTAATCGTCACACTGCTTTGATTGCCTTTTTTTTCTTCTAACTGCTTTATAATAATAATTATAATAACTGCTTTAGAAGCGACACAGCTGATTCAAAACTATTGTTTCACTTATGCAAACAAACAAAACAAGCGAATAAAACTGGAAAAAGAAATAGTTGATCCTGATTATATGTGAATATGAAAGAAATAGCGTTTTATGAAATCAATCATTGTTCTGAATTATATTTGTTAAAAGCGGAACATACATCAACGATCTATTACAGAAGTTCTGACAACTGATCGAACGTTTCTTTAATAGGTTAAATAGATCGATCCGTAAAATGTTAGTTGATAACAAATGAACAATTGAAAAAAATCAAAAAAAATCGAATGCTGTTATGCTCTTGCATTTTTAGGCGTTCCCATTAACTTTTACGTATTTTATTCTCGATATAATAAATACAGGCGTGATAGAAAACTGAAGTAAACAATGATTATACATACTGACATCCATACGGAGATCAATCTGGATTTTAAGTTTTCTTGTAATAGATAAAGGCGGATCAAAGTATTATTACATTACTTCTAATATTTGTTTAATATTTATCGTATTCCATCTTATTTAATATATGTTTTAGAGAGAGAAAGTAAGATCATTTATATTTACCCTTTTTCTTACGGCGACGTAACCGTAGGCGACGAAGAAGCATAAGTAGTCGGGCATATTTCGGTGGAGGGGGTTTCGTATCCCTGTCCTCTAACAAAAGCTCGCGTATTTCGTCCGGGCTGAGGACGCCCCCTCGCCCGTTTAGCAATGCCTCCTCCAGATCGGCATCTGAGTCGTTAAATCCCTCCGCGTCCAAAAGCGCTTCGTCACATAAGAAGCCGTCCAAGTCGAACTCGTCGAAGCAGTCGTCGTAGTCCGACGACACAAACAGATCTTCGAGGCGATCGTCGTGGTACGCGTCCAGTTCCTTCTCCAGTAATTCCTCATAGGGCGAGTGGCTCTCACTCGACCCATCGTCCTTCTCAGTAGAAACATTAGCGGGCGGCGTTGAGGCGGCCAGGTCGATCGACAACCACCATAGACCCTGGTGGCAACGACGATATTAAGAGGTAGTAAGCACTTTTGATGTTTATCCTAAAACTTCACCTAGAACTGGTGAGATTAAAAGCAGACGATCCGTAGGTTTATGACAAATGTCGGAGATAATTTCAAAAGATTCAAAGGTATGAAAAAATTTATGCCAAACGCTGAGTTTAAACTGTGACGATGAATGAAACTTCCAAACACTTCCAGAAATATTTTCAAATTAAAAAAATTTTTCGTTTCTCAATCAATTGAAATGATCAGAAAACTGTTCTAACAAATATTCGAAACACAGTAGGAAGCTGAACCATAGGCGGTTACTCGTTTAAAATTCCCATTAGATAAAAACTTTGCAATGTTTAGATTCCAGTGGCTCGTTGCTTTGAATTATTTAATCAAATGCACATGTGTGAAGTTCTAACAGCTGCTGCTATTTGCCGTTAACTCAACCTTGCCACATGCAATTCAATTGTACTCCCTTATCGGAACTAGTGCACGCGCTGAATCCACCGGCCGGTCGGTCGTTCCACAGGTGAGTGGAAGAGTCCACTAATGAGCAAGAGAAGGGGGAAACAAGCATTTGCTATGACTCACCCAACAGGTTTTCCCCTTTCTTAAGAAGCCTCCCACTTCAACAACAGCCGATTGTCTTTCGAGGAAAAGGAGATCCCACCTGGAAAGTTACCTGTGCTTGATTCAATCAACACTCCAACAAATTAAATGATTCACAACGGACCGGATATAACACGTCAGCTTATTAATAAAAAACCTCTTCGTTATCAACCTAGAAAACTTCATCTGACACTTTGTGATATAAGCAGTTGTTAAGTAACATTATCGAAGCGTTTATTTACTTCATCAATTATAAGAAGTTCGCTACACATAAATAAGAACAAAAAAGAATCTTCATTTAATTATTGAATGGAAAGGGATTACATTCGACTGTCCTTTTAAAAATAAAAAATCAATCTGATATTTCCTACAGAATATGCTGCTACTTGCAGCAAAATTAAATTAGAAATGAAAATGTTTATATTTGAAAAAAAAAAAAAAAAAAAAAAAAAAACAATGAATTCCAAAATATTAAAAATCATTATTCTCGGTTCCGCAATTTTTTTTAATTTTCATAATTAATCTTTATTAAAAATAAATTACTTTCTATCATTTCATTTTAAATTCATCAAATTATTTATATATATATGTGTGTTTATTATAAACAAATATGAGGCAAAGGTTCTATTCTACTGAAGATTCAAAAGTCTCTCTCAGCAAGTGCTTAAATTATTTAGACACCTTTATAATTAACTACTGCATTTATATATAAGGAATTAGCTCAGTTGGTTAGAGCGTCGTGGGTTCGATCCCCTCATCAACTTAAGTTTTTTTTGTTTTTTAAATCATTATTAGGAATTCAGTGTATTAACAAGGTTTGAGTTAAGAATGTTATTATTATTCCATATGAATAGGGGTGGCTAAGATAGTATGGGGTCGCAAACAGACTCGCGCGAGTATTTTCTAGACCACCCCGGCGCAGTCTATTCTAAAGTAAAGGTGACTCAGAAGCCGCTGCAAAGTACTGTGATTGGTTTACTAATCACTATCCCTACCTCGTTTTTTTCGAATTTTCGAATTATTGCATGCCATTGCTTTTTGGTTACTTTTGAAGATGATTACATCATTTATAAAAACCAGACATTTCGTGTGTTTTTTTTCGTATTTGTAAGTTTGACAACGTGGTAATCGATCAGAAATTGCAACAAAATGGGTTTAAAATGAATAACGAAGACGACATGATATTTTAAATGGAAGTAAATGAAAGATTCCTGTGGCTGCCACCTGATGAAGATACTATAAAAACATATCTTGTTTTCTTAATCAATTTAATCCACTGGGTTATTTGACGAGGAGTCCACAATCCATGAGGATGATCTATGACTCCTTGTTGACAGAAATAACAATCAAAGAAAAAAAAAATGCAAATAATGTCAGAAGGCCCGTTTCAGTTTAGGAAAAGCTCTTCACTTGGACCAGCAGTGTTGGAAGTTGTTGGGTTTTACTTGTGACTGAACAACAAATTGTACTGAATTCTGGGTACAAAACAGCTCAGTGATAATGATTGGGTTTTGGTTTTCGTATTGACTCTCAAAAAACTTGCGAACCCTTGATCTGCGTTGACCTGATATTATCCTCAATCTGAGAAACGATGAATTAGCTCCCCCCCCCCCTTTCCATAGCGAATGTTTTTATTTTCTGTTTTTTTATTTGTCCTATTTCCTTCTTTCCGATTTTATTTACCAAAATATTATCATTGTATTTCTTTGTACTGTACTTTTTTGTCTGATATTATAACGTGGATCATGTTTAGGAACAAACAACTTCCTTCATTTTTATTATTCAGTTATTGTCTGGCTCTCATAAAACATTGTGAGAGCGATCTGTTTGCCGCCTACATGCACTTCAAATTCGAGTTCCAGATTCACATTAAAAATAACGTTAAAATACATTTATTTTTTTCAGATAAAACAAATGAAATAAAACTACTAAATTTTCTAACACTTACTAAACACAAGAGGCGATTTCTCGAGCTCTCCTCTCCTTGCCGAGAGAGATAATTAGACCGGCCTCCAGTTTCGGAACAGATATTATGATGTTTGAATTTTCGATTATGAAAATTGAAAATAAAAAAATTAAGAATCTTTCTATAGAATACTATTAATCATTTTTTTTTTAAAGAAAAAAAAAAAAAAAAGATAAATTATGTTATTTCATTTTTACTTTTCAAGCGTCATACTGATGGTGGTCATGTGATCTATTGTTCGATTTAGCATCTGACTGGTTTGGATGCCGACTAGCAACTTCCCTCTGGTACCTTCCCATATTCGCCACAGTTTAGAAATATGGTGATTGCCAGAGTCAGATTGAAATACCCGACAATTAAAACAAAGTTAAAGGTGTTCTTTTAACAGCTGGGTTGAAAAGTTAAATATGATAATTACTCTTAATGGGAAATTTATTTAAATTCTTTTATAAAACGGATATCAATAACCTTTATTATATACAGTCAGACCTCTATTTAACGAACCTCTATTTTGCGAACTTTTCTTTGGAACCAATAACATTTTTGATAATTTCTTCGTAACCTCCAAATAGCGAAGTGCATTTTCTATTTAACGAACTTTTTCATGGTATCTATTTTTTTTTTCTCCTTGAAATGTTTTTATTATTAAATCCCCCTAGAGGAAATGAAAGAAATGTGGATACAGCTGAGGGAAAAAGAAGAAATTAACGACGGTGTACTGATTGATGATTATCTTTCACTTGATTTTGAAGTTGAGACCTCGGAAATACTAACTGAATCGGATATTTTGGACAGTGTGAAAAATAAAAACAATACAGCTATGAATTGCGTTGAAGATGAAAATGGAAATGATCATGATGCAGAAATCAAAAAACCTTCGTATGATCATTGAAACAATCCGACGTGTATTACAATTTAAAGAAAATACTGAAGGAGTTTTGGTGCATTGCAAAAATGCGAGATGTACTTTGAGCGAAAACACTTATTAAAAAAAAAAAAAAAAAAAAAACCTTTAGACGAAATTAACAGACTTTATTAGTAAAATTTAAGTTCGCATGGGTAATGTATGCTTTATGTCATTAAAATCATTAGTTTTTTTAATAATATATTGTTTCCATTATCAGTGATAAAACTCCTAATTATCTTCAAACAGAATGTTTGTCTAGAATAGTTTTTAATTAATGGCATACAAATAATAATTACAATATATATATATATATATAACAAATTTACTCTTTTAAAAAATAGTTACACAGTGTAAACGTTCACCCAAACAAACACAAAAAATCACGTTTAATCACTGGCATTTTCTTAGGCAAGACGGGCCTCAACCAGGGGCCTAAGTGTTGCTAAGGTATTGACGTAAAATGTTCGCAGTGCCAATGATGGCTGTCTTTTGTAATTCAGCTGTTGTTATTGCTGGTGCTCCAAGTCTGGTGTAATAGTCCATAAATTTAAGTGATAGTGTTCCTATTGCACCAATGATGATTGGCAACACTGTAGTTGTTTTATTCCATATTCGTGTAATTTCAAGTGCCAGAGCCCTGTATTTGTTGATTTTTTCCAGTTCTTTTTCCTGGACTCTACAGTCCCCAGGGATGGCAATGTCAATTAGGGTCACATTTTGTTGTTCAATTAATGTAATATCAGGCGTATTAGCTGTTACATGCTGGTCTGTTTGAATACGAAAATCCCAGAGGATTTTAACTTGCCCGTTATCCAAGACCTTTTCTATACTGTGATGCCAGGGTTTTTCTGATGTATGGAATCCAAATTTACGACATAGTGCCCAATGTATTTTCTTGGCTACATCGTCATGTCGCTTTTTATATTCTGTGTTAGCAATTGTAGAACACTCACAGATTATATGATTTACAGTTTCTTCTCGGTTGTTACACAGTCTGCAAAGGCTGTTGGTGCTTGTGCCTTGTATTTTGGCCTTCATAACATTGGTCTGAAGGGCCTGTTCCTGTGCAGCAAGGAGCAGACCCTCAGTCTCCTTTCTCAATGTACCATTTTTTAGCCAAGTCCAGATGATATTTTTGTCATGTTTATGTTCGATTTTTTTGAAGAAAGCCCCATGAAGGGGCTTATTTTTCCAAGCTTCTAGTCGAGTATTGTACTGGTCTTTTTTGTATTCTATTTTGGATTTGGTGGCTTTCAGGAAATTTTCAGTTTTAACTGCTTTTAGCAGTTTTTCATTACTGTTGTTGATGTAGTCACGGAGGCCACATTTTTCCTCTTCAACAGTTTGTTGTATCTGTAATAAACCACGACCTCCAATGGTGCGTGGCAAATACAGTCTATCAATGTCACTCTTAGGGTGTAATGAGTGATGTATAGTTAGAAGTTTTCGTGTTTTTTTATCGAGTGTCTCCAGTTCAGCAGTTGTCCAGTCAATAATTCCCGCTGGATATCGAATTAAGGGCACTGCCCATGTATTTATTGCACGAATAGTGTTTCCAGCATTGAGTTTAGATTTTAGAATCTTTCGAACTCTTTTCAAATACTCTGATCTAGTAAGGTTTTTGACCCTATCATGCAGGATGTTGTCCATTTCTAAAATACCGAGATATTTGTATGGGTCTTCCTTATTAAGTGACCTTATTATATCTCCATTTGCCAGTTCAATGTCTTCTGTTTTCTGAACTTTTCCACGTTGTACTGTCAGCATTGCACATTTATCCAGTCCAAAGTTCATTTTTATATCTCCACTGAAGATTCTCACAGTGTTCAGTAGTGATTCTAACTCAGTTGGACTTTTTGCATAAAGTTTTAAGTCATCCATGTAAAGCAAATGGTTGACTTTTCCAACCTGAGTAGAAATTTGGTAGCCAAGCCCAGTTTTATGTAAAATTGAGGTCAAGGGTATAAGGGCAATGCTGAATAATAAGGGAGACAGTGAGTCACCCTGAAAAATACCACGACGTATTTGCACCTTGCCTAATTCAATGTTGTTTGCCATAAGTGTTGTTGACCATTGCTTCATACTATTTTGCACAAATTTTCTGATGTTGTCATTTATTCCATAAATTTCCAAGCAGTTGTTGATCCAAGAATGTGGCAATGAGTCAAAAGCTTTTTTATAATCAACCCAAGCCATGTTCAAATTCGTTCGGCGTCGTTTACAGTTTTTTAGTATCATCTTGTCAATTAGCAGCTGGTCTTTTGTGCCTCTTGACTTTTTGAAATTTCCTTTTTGCTCAACAGGATAAATACTGTTTGTTGTTAGATGATTGTAGACTCTTGTGGCCAGAATTTTAGTGAATAATTTAAAAGTTGTTGGAAGGCAGGTGATTGGACGGTAGTTGTTGGGTGTATTGTCTTTGTCCAGGTCCTTTTTTATAAGAAATGTTCGTCCTTGTGTTAGCCAATCCTCAGTTATAGTGCTTTGGAGCATTTTATTGAATTGTACTGCAATGCGGTGATATAGACTGGTCAAGTACTATATATAAAGATGTGAATGCATTGCCATACAAATTGCAAAGTGGATGCACATGTGCAAGTTATGCAAATGATTCAAATTTCTGGCCAACCACAGAAGCCATGCGCGTGATGTAAGCAAACAACCAGCATTCAAACAAGACGTCGTCCCGGCTGCGAGAAGTGAGTTTTTGCTGTTACTGTATCTGGAGAATGAACAAGGAATATTAATACCTTTAAGACGCCGTCGTACTCAATTTCGTCAAACGGATACGTTCACGAGAGGTTTCATTGTAGGTCTTTGTACTGCCGGTTTGTCCTTGCGTCGTACTGCGTAAGAAACGCAACATGATATGATAGCATTTGAAGACAATGGCCCCAGAAAGGAAACGTGAACTGTCGTAGTGGGACCGGAGCTCGGAGACTGACATCAGAGTTCACAGATCATCGCATCAGACATGCCGTACCACACACATAATACACGACAGGCGAGATTTTGCAAAGTGTACAGGGAGTTTTTGAATCCGTTGCAAAGGCTACCCTTAACAGCGAGCCATTGTCGTCCTCGCTTAGA
The DNA here is from genome assembly GCA_023159025.1 of Thereuonema tuberculata. Taxonomy (NCBI): domain Eukaryota; kingdom Metazoa; phylum Arthropoda; class Chilopoda; order Scutigeromorpha; family Scutigeridae; genus Thereuonema; species Thereuonema tuberculata. The sequence continues at coordinate 11,462,792 of JAFIDM010005346.1, forward strand.
ATGGTGTAGCACCAGAGCTGCGTGGGTGCAGAATGGAACAGTATAGTGTTCAGCGACGAATCCCGTTTCTGTCTCATCAATTACCGTGTGAGGCGATGATGGCCATTGGGCGGATTCCTCTGCCGTTGTGGAGCGCCACACAGCCCGAAAACGTCGTGGTTTGGGGTGCTATCAGTGCCAACAACCCCTCACCTCTAGTACGCATTACGGTTACATTAACGGCACGCCGCTACGTTGATGAGGTGCTGCGACACGTGGCACTACCATATCTGCAGGGAATCCCAAACCCAACTTTTCAACAGGATAACGCCCGGCCACCTACAGCTCGTAAGTTTGTAAGGTGTGCAAATGCTTCCTTGGCCAGCCCTAACCCCGATCTCTCGCCAATCGAGAATCTGTGGGGCATCGACGTCTAATCGATTGAATACCCTCCTACCTCCACGAAATGAAGATGAACTGTAGACTCAGATCAACATCAATGGTCTAAAATACTGCAGGACAATATCTGAACTGATGCCACGTACCATCCAAAATGATCCCACTTCTTATTGACCATCCTGTATTTTTAGGACACTGCAGCCTTGAAAATTAAATCATTTGTTCTGCACCTGTTTGGCTATCTATGAATGCAGTTTGGTCTATTTTTGAGCACTCCATCATGGTGTGGCATTTTTTTTGTCAGGCAGTGTATGCACCCTCAGTTAGCATCTCTGTATATCTTACTGAAAACCAATTGGTACTGGAAAAGATTAAAAACTTACATTTTAGGTTTTTAATTTAAACCGAATTTCAAAACAATACTCTATTGCACATTGGGAACAGACAGAACCTCTGTCCTTTTTCGTTGGTCGCTCACATTCTTCATAGACTTAGCAGTTGCACAATAATGAATATCTAGTATCGATTCTTTAGACAAAGAATCATTTATCTTTTTGTTTGTATTTTCGAGCAAAAAGTATTTTGAGGCGCTATCTTGGAAATTTTGTAGTACACGTTTTCCTTTGATCATTTCCATTGTATCCATCGTGTTTCAGGTCCATGGAATAAATCAAACGATGGTGATGGAGAAACATTTCTTTGCTCTAGATGGGCTATGGCTTCTGTAGATTCTTCTTGGTTGTTTCCAGAAGATCAGACATCTCTACTCTTTCTTGTTCAGAGGCTTAATTGTTTTCAGCAGATTATTCTGGAGAACAGTTCAGTGATTTAAGATTAAAGTGCCAAGATATCAAAGCAGATTTAAAGTCGTATTACGGAGTTCAAAAATTCTGCTTCAAAACAACGTTTTTAAAAACTATATTAGTTGAACAGAATGAATATATAAAGAATAACAATTATAACAGCACTCAATAAATCTGGTACACAAATAACTCGTTTATCCAAATCGCGTTAATCCGAAATGATTTTAGCATATTTTAAAAATACATAAATAACTTTTTTCCGTCGCTGTGATCAATATTTAATAGCGTACACAAGTAACTGTAACTATTAATATCATTAATGTACAATTCATGTTTAATACAATATATTTCGGATTTTCCGAAACTTGTGCGATCTCATCAAATTCAGATTTTTTAGTGTATCTCTTTTTGTGAGGGATGTGGCCGTTGTATTACACGAACTTCCTCTGTTCGGTTTCCAGCTGACATTTGTTATCTTATGTCCGTATTCTCCATTAAAATGTCAAGTGGTGAACATAGGACCCACCTCCTTATATCGATTTTTATTTAAAGTAGGTTAAATAAAAGCAAAACCGAAAGTTAATAAAAAAAAAAAGAAAAAGACCGTTCCATTAATTGCTAAATCCTATCTTTTAACTACTATTTAGATTATTACCACATTAGATCCAGGTGTTTTAAAAAGAAACGAAGAAAACAATGGATCCAAATCAACTCTTGTCATTGAACTCGTCATGAAATCAAGCAAGTTATTTTGAATAAACTTTGAACAAGATTCTTTTGTTTTTCCACCCACCTAATTGTCTTAATTTTCCAAGGAAAACCAGACGTAGTTTGGTTTCAACTCATTCGTCAGTCATTGAATTGTTAATTCAATAAAAACAAACGACCTTAACCATACGAAACAAAAAAAGGAATTGAAAAGCCATTGTCTTTTTTCCTCATGTCTTCGAGTTTCCACGATTCCCGAACAAAAAAAAATATTATTTACATCAAATGCAAATTAATGTAACGAAGAGCCTTTAATAAGAATAAAATAAATTAATCACTTTTTTTAATAAGCTAATAGTAAAAAAATACAAACAATAAAAAAAAAAAAAAAAGACCACGAATGTCTTAAAAATTAAAATAGAAAACAAAACTAAAGTAAAATGTATTTATCTGCATTCAATCGTAAAAAGCATTTCTGTCGATTACACAGTCAATAATAAACAACAGTTGGGCAAAATGTGGAACAGTTCAACGTGACTCATGATTTTGGAACTACAATTATTAACTTCATTCCGGTTCAACCAGGCACAACTTTAAATGCTTAAAAAAAAAAAAAAAAGGTATTTGTTTCATTATACCTTACCTAAAACTAACAGATCTACACACTGAGACTGTTCCTTGTTCAGTATAAATTTATTAGATCATATTGAACTCTGAAATGTTTTCCAATTATGTTTATTTCAGTCATCCAACAGATAAAACGATATATTGAAATTCTGTTCCAATGAATATTCTGTAAAATATATAAAACAAAGAACATGCAAAGATGAATTCTAAAGATATTAAAAAAAATAATTTCGATATAACATAAATAAGTTGATTAATTTATTTTGTGATAAGACTGGTTTAGGGAAAGATTTACTACAGAACCTCTACTTAACTGACATAAGGAGAAAAAATTTACTATTTGTATTTGAATATCAAGCACTGTAATTTAAAAGAAAAGCAAAAAGTATATAAGAACGTATTATGAAGTAAAATTAGAAAGATATTTCGTAGTCCTTAAAAAAAATGGTTAATTCTGAGAGAGATAAAAAAGCCCTCCATAATTTCTAGGTATTTGAAACAAAGGCCTGCGTTACTCGTACTTCTGTTCCTGAAGCTTCTTCCTCTCTCAGGCAGCAAAGCCTGGATTGTTGTGGCCTCTCAACAAAATGACCGACTCTTCAGGTCAGTAGGTTAATGGAAACAATGGAATCAAAGAGAGAGAAAGACCGCTTGGATCTCTAGTGGGTGTCCTTTGATAATGCACAAGTTGATCTTTTAATAATTCCAGTTTGAACTCTTTATAGACAAACTGATTGGAGACAATTTGTAAATCAGTCAGGGAAGGCCGCCCAGGGCGTAACGACAGTTGAAATGTCAGTATTAATGAAGACTTGATTAGAATAAAGATTTATTCACAATATTACAAAAAGCTCGAATGCATGGGTAAATATGCACTTTTTTTTATTTTTAAGTATTCAATTTTATAGCCTCGTTTACCATAAATCCATCAAAATTGATGGATCACTTAGAAAAACAAAGAAAAAAAACTGTTCAGATTCCATAAAACACTGCTCGATACTAAATGTACTTATTAGGAATGTTTCACATCCATCAGCCAAAGTCATCCAAGATCAATAACATGGAAAACAACCTAAAGAGCGATGAAAAGTTTTCCATATTTCATTGTATTATGAACATTCTATTATAGAAATACAAATGTGTGTGTGTTTGTGTAAAAGAACTTGTATAACTGCGACAGAATTGGATGTTTAAAAATCCCTCCATCCATCATGAGTTATGCCTCTATTACAGTAAAACACACACTGATACTGGGAGATATATCTCAATGTTAGCAGTCAATTAAGAAAACTAAGTTTAGTTCAGTTTCTTCAGGAAATATAAATATATGTATATATATATATATATATAAGCTTATTGAAATTTACAATTCCCAAGTGACAAAGTCTCCAAATTCTTTCTAGTTTCTTTGGCGATAAAATATATAAAATTCGTTTCCTGAAAACACTGTTTATAAGAGAAATTATCCCTGAGCATCACAAATCCTATTTTTTTTTTTTTTTTTTTTTGACTAGTCGAGGAAATTTCAACCCCTTTCATAAACACATGGTATTAAAAAAAATAATAATGGGAAAAAGATTATAAACTTGTCAATCATTAAATTCCTTAGTCATGTTTTCAATTTCTTTCTATCTTTCCATTTTAATAATTTTAACAATATGAAATCGCTTCACGTTGAAAGGTTTTCTTTTTTGTAAAGTAAAAATCTACAAAGTATAATTAGACAAACAATAAAAATGAAGCGCTCGTGATAATTAAACAAATTCAGAACGAACGACTGTAGAATTAAAAAGCACAGGAATTTGTTAAAAAAAATCATCTCTAGCTATATTTCTTGAACTTCCTTAAAAATTATGAAAGATGACAGCTGCAACAAAATCATTTAAGTCCTCGAATTTTCCAGGAAAGACCTGAAAATTTACATTTAGTAAATGGAGTTACCCATTAATCTAAAGAGATTTCTTTTTCCTTGTCGTCGTCAGGCAGGAAAAGATTATTAAGAAGTTGAAATACAGGATTTATCAAGAAAGTAAGAAACAAGAAAATTCAAACCAACGGCATAAAGATCAATAAATGTGAACCTTCTCATTATAAATAAATACAAGGAAGTGAATCGTCGGAGCCTCTAAAGTCGAAAGTAAAAAAATAGTAGTAAGTATTTAAATCAAAATATTAATATTGTGCAGCGCTGAATCCAATTGCATTTCAACATCTAATGTTGTTAAAGACACTGAAAAGCAATTAATAAAAAGTAAAGCAATTACCGAATTTTACTTAAGCACGAATTACGTCATTTCGAATATTCGTGCTTATCGATAATTTCAAATATTTTTCATTTAAAACTAGAAAAACATATTACCTTCTGTAAGCATTCTATTATTTACTTCAAGAACTTAAATTAGATGCAAATTAAGATGTCCCAACAAATTATTACACAAACTTACAAATGTCCGGAGAAATCGGTTCGAAATCGTACATAATGGTTCCCAAGACAACAACGTCGTACAATGAGCTGATGAAATTCTGAAGGAATATAATAATGGAAGAAGATTGACGTTGATGGCGACACAATACACTGACTGACGCGTCCTAAAACCACGAGACTTCTTTTTATAGCCCAATTGTTTCAAACAAATTCGAAATTAAATTTAAAACAAATCAACTAAAATCGATATGCGAATGTGCCATTAAATTCTTTGAAAAAAAATTAATAAATAATTAATTTAGAGGGAAAGCTTTTTCGAACAACTTCGAATTACAGCGTAAATTAAAACATTCTGACTTGACTTAAAATTCAAAATCTAAACTTTAATTTCAGAGAATGATTTCTCAACTTTATTTCATGAAAAATACAAATGTTTCTAAAACGAGAAAATGATTATACAAAACGTATTTTTTAAAATCAGAAATTTTCTCTCTAGATTGGAATTTATTTTTGTAACTAAGCAATAACAATGGACTGCGACAATAAAAATATTTTTTTGCCACAAAAAACTACTATTTCATCCAGGCACTAAAACAAAAAAAAAAAAGGGGGGGGGGGGCAAATGAGGCTGAAACAGGAACAGAGCCTAGATTAGTTATTGTTTCTCTTCTACTATTTTCTAGATTAGGACTCTGAGATTTGTGGAAGTCTCCCCATTGTAACAACTTCCAATTTGTAGGAAGAGCTTGTGCTTGTATTTACGAACTTACCTTTTCAATTGATTCCTACTGAGTCATAATAATTCTTATAAATTAATTATTACACTAAGAATTGAGTAAGAATAAGAACAAAACAATATTAACGGATAATATTGTTCACCTTCCCATCGTCATCTATTATAGAACAGTGTGTTTGTATTATTATTATTTAAATAAAGGCTGAAAATATGATGCTAACTTTTTTAATTATTATTTTTAATTACAGATAGAAACTTGTGAATGTCGACGATCGAAAACAACTGCCAACAATTCAGATGTGATGTTCCACTCCAAGCGTAGTTTATCGACCACGATATGCCCAAACAAGACAACAGCTGTTGGTAGGATTGATCTTAGAAACTGATTAATGGAAACAATGACTGATGATGACTGAAGACAGTGAAAGGTATAAATCACAAAGATTATCAATAATGATAAAAATGCTGGGAGCCATTTTGGAAGAGAACATATTTATTTTACAAGTCAAACCTTCAATTTCTTAAAATCGTATGGCATATACAAAATATTTCCATATCAATAGTATTATATTGCAGGGAAAAATAATTATTTATATTTTATTATTTTAAAATTTTTCTAATCATTTACTGTGTTCAAGTAAAGTCTTGTATCTTTTCTGACACATGAACAGATTATCCCAATTTTTTTTTTTTATTTTTTTTTTTGGTTAAAAAAAAAAGGGGCAAAAAAAAGATTTAAACAGTTGAAATGATAACATAAGCTGGTTAATCAATCCTGATTTCTCTTTTTTTGAGATTAAAGGATCATGACTGAAACCAGTAACACCATGTCGTTAATAATAGGAGCTACAGGCAATGAGAAATTCATCAAATGTCACTGAAAACAACACAGCATTTAAGAAAACACAATCAAGCAGAAAAATTATCGCAAGAGAAATTGTCCAAAAATATTTACTTACTACAATAGTAGTCATTCAAGAATTCAGGAAAATGCTCAAAAGGATAAAACCATAATTACAAATAAAACACTTAATATAGGATGATTATAGACATTCAACATCAAATTAGTCGAGTTTTACAAAATAACTTTTCAATAGTTATTAAGAAACATACATAATAACAGATTTAAAACCGTACTACATTCAAATATTAGCTTTTAAATATACTCGAGCATTATTATTATTATTATTTCTTGTGTTTTATTGGAATGCGTTTGATTTTTTTGATGTCTCAAACTTCTACTCCTTTAACAACAATCTTATGTTTTTATGGACTTTTTTAAACTGACTTCCCAGAATGCTGTGTTAAACTGAAGGTATTTCGTTATAGTTCAGATCCTACGTTTTTAACCACACATTCAAAAAAAAAAAAAAAGACGCCCGCAATTTTCCTCCAAGAACTGATGAAGCACGATTGAAGCTGTATCGTCCTACCTTGCATTATTCAAGTTATTTACGATTCTTTTAACTTGTATTTACTGAAGCGGCCTTCATCCGAATACATTAAGATTTATTTTAAACTAAAAATTTGAAAAAGTTATCAATAATGATAAAAATGCTGGGGTCCTCCCCCCTCCCCACAGTATTTTCCGAATTTCAGTTCATTTGAGCCATTTTGGAAGAGAATATATTTATTTTACAAGTTTGTTTTTCAAATCAACCCTTCAATTTTTCTTAGAACCGTATGGCATATACGTGGAATTCACAATATGTATAAAAGAAATTTTAAGAAAATGCTTTAAGTTCTTTTAACCAATAGGTTTCGGATGTCAACAATACAGTTCTTGATAAACAAATTACGAATGACGAATAAAAGCATATTCTTTTTTTTTTTTCTTCACCTACGATACATATTATAAAATGTTAGACAGGGGTATACAACCCGCGGCCCGTCACTATATTTGCTGCAGCCCGGTAGTGTCCAACTTAAAATTAAATTTAATCCTTTCCATTGCAGATCCATTGAAAACAGTCGTAACTTGTAATAACAGCAACTGTCTCAGACTTTACTATTGGAAAGTTGGTATGAAACACAACTGACGCATTATTTGATAATTTGAAGTTTATGTAAATTACATTTATTATTATAAATGACAAATCATCAACCCTTAACTATATCTTACTAATTAGAGGAAGGACGATGTTTCTCCTTCTGAACTTTTATCTAACGTTGTGTTAGACCAAACCTATACTCTTTGGAAACTTTATTGTAGTATTAAAAATATACATTGCTACAATCAACGTCACTAATGAAAAACAAACAACTGTCGTGCAATATCGGTTAGGCATTAGTTCAACTTCCAACCTTTATTATTTTCTGTAAATTTCAACTAGTATTGTTTCGCTTTTAGGCTTCTGAAAGACGACTTATATCCCCGGTCTGTCTGTCTGTGGACACATATCCCACAATGCTTTGCAACGGCTACTGTTAGCTCAGTTGTGGGTGGCCTGTTAGCTCAGTTGGTTAGAGTTGTGCTAATAACGCGAAATTCGTGGGTTCGATCCCCTCATCAACTTTAGTTTATTTTTTTTTTTTTTTTTTAAATCATTATTAGGAATTCAGTGTATTAACAAAGTTTGAGTTAAGAATGTTATTATTATTCCATATAAATAGGGATGGGTAAGATAGCATAGGGTAGCAAACAGACTCGCGCGAGCATTTTGTAGATCACCCCAGCGCATTTTATTCTAAAGTAAAGGTGACTCAGAAGCCATTGCGAAGCAGTGTGATTGGTTTACTAATCACTATCTCTACCTTGTTTATTTGCAGACTCAGTTATTTAAAACATCACCTGCCCTTCTAACTTTAACTGCTCTAAAAATTTTCTCTCCTATGATTAGTGATAAAGAAAATTCAAATTTCCTTATGTTTTAAGAAAAGTATGTTCAAGTGATATTTCTAAAATGAGAAGTTAAAGTGCGCATAAACTATTTACAATTCAGATCAAGAAAAGAGAAAGGAAACAATCCCCAAAGACATCTCAGTTTGCAAGAAGACATCTTATGTATAGAAGCACGTTTTCTCCATCTTCTATTGATTCTCTATGAAAGTTGCCATTTACTTGAAAAAGAAACTTTATTTCACTAAAGTTAATGAAAAAAAAGAAAAAAGTAGTATGGTTAAATTATGAAAAGCTACTGGTTTTGCAGTGGTGATGCAACATTCACAGCAAATGGATCTATTGATCTGGTCACATAAGATGTTAAAGGGAAAAGACAAGTCCTGATGCTAAGGACTTCCAGAGTCCAGTTTTGATGAACATTTATCTACTAACTATTCATAAGATTTTAGCTTAAGTCAAAAACTTCTCTTTCATATCGATGACATCCCACTGAAATTACAACATTCAGAAAATAAAATTGAAGATGGTATTCGTTAAAACAAGTCAAATTGAGTCAAGTTGATGGGAATATTTAAAAAAGAATAAAAAGAAATAAACAGATTTAAGATAATACTGTAGGACAAAATGGCGTCGTAGATGGAGAAGCATCTACAGAAGATGGGAAGGGTCCCAAGTGACATTGTGAAATCTAAGGTAGCCCACCTTAGCTTTTAATATTTATAAATTTATAATAAACTAATACAAGGAAGAAATTTAAAGGGAGGAAATATGTTACAGAGCATCTGCAGAGATCTAAGTAGTGATGTAGACAAATGCTGGAGACAATCATGAATTCCACAACTATTGGAAGTCTTTAAGTGTAACCGAAACAAACTCATGAAATTTTACAATCGGTGTAACAATGACAAAACTATTAAAAATTATCAATCAATTATTGAAATGTTATCTTAGAAATATCTACAATTATCAAAAACCAATCAAATAATAACAATGAGTAGAATTAATAATATATATGAAGAAAAAAAGTTAAAATAAAAATTGAAAATCTCGATTACAAAGTTTAAAGACAATCCTGTCTAATCAGCGAAATTCAATGTCTAATTTAATTGTCATGATTTGTTGATATGATAGACTGTTGATCGTTGATTATTTTTATACCAATTAGGTTTTTGCTTATTTTTTTTTCTTTTATTTTAATTTCTATTCTATTCTATACTTAAGTCTAAAGTAGGTATTTCCTATTACAATAATTTCTTAAAACCTGTTATGCATATTTATTATCTTCTTTGCACACGAAAAAGTTTTCATTTGAACAAATTTATTATGACGACGAGATGAAGTGTGTGTTGCTAATAGCAGACAAAACGTTTCCATTGCGCTGTTCTTTAAGAATAGTAGTAGGAAATAAGAATTAGCCTAACTGGCTTCTTTTTCTGGTCTTGTAAATCTTAAAACAGTGACTAACTCTTTCTTGATAACTATAAAAATAAGTACTAATAATCCATGTAACTGAATGAGAAAATCGCATCTTTAGTTCTTAGATGTTTAATGTCTTTTGAGCAATTAAAAATATAGTTCTTCGGAAACAAAATTATTATTATGAAACCAGAAATTTCGTATTTACAACTTAGTTAAAATTGATAATAAACACAACACGTGTTTCGTTACTGAACATTTCCATTTACGAAGATTTACGTTCTAGTAAAGAAATAGAGGAGTAGAATTTCTAATGTTGATTGGTATAAAGAATTGCAAAATACGTCATCACCTGGTATGTTTAATAGAACTCACTCGAAAACAAAATTAATAGAAAAATAACAATAGTAGCAATAATTGTATCTGGATGAATATCTTTCGTTTCGAGCAGTGCGAAAATTTCAAAGATATAACTTGAATGTAAATCTGCACTAAAACACAATAAATGTTATTGCAAAAAAAAAAAAATCGATTTAATCCAGAGATTGATTATAAGCAAAAAAATAGTTTACAGAATTGTTGGTATATTTGGACATAAATGAAAACTGTTTGACCAAAGTTTTATCAGCTTCAAATTATATATATATATATATATATATATATTATAGCTTTGTATTTCTTTTCCATTTTATACTGAAGGGAAAATTGTAAAACAGCATCTAAAATGGTTTTAAAATTTACAGCGTTTTATAAACAAATATTAAATTTAAGATTTAGAGTAGGTCGATGTGAAAATTAAATTCAAAATGGAAAATCTTACTTTACCATTGGCGAACGCGTATTTGCTTCCTCTATAGGGTGAATGGGAATAAAGGAACTGCTTTAAAGCCTCCATTGAACTGTGTGCGTTTTACCGTGGAAAAAGAATTATCTTAAAACCTTAAGCAAGAGTCCATTTGCAATGTTTGTACAGGACCTGTTGTAAACCTTGTGATTTTAAGTTATCAACAGCGGAAAAGACTGATAATGTTTATCTCAGATAAATACGGATAAAAACAATTATAAATAGTAATAATCGTAAAGATGATATATATACAAGACGAGAGTTTCAAATATCTTCTTTTTTTTTTTTTTTCTAATTTCAAAAGAAATAGAGAAACGAATTTTTAATTTTCTTTTCACCATTAGCTGAAATCAATTAAAAATGTAATATTGGTAATGAAGAAGAAAAGAAACCTGTATCATTATCATACTATTGAAGATTGATAAAAGTAAAAAAATATCTATAAATTATACAGAATTGGCATTTAAACCGCAAGTAAGTGCATAACTGATATTGAAAAATGGAAAAAAAAAAAAGGAGTCATATTCAGAGACATTTACCTCCCATAAAAATTTCAGCTTCCTAAGCTATCAAATATAGTTTTTCAATAATGGCAATTCTTGCATTTTGACAGTTATTGTTCCGTGTCCCTTAATTTTTTGTTCAAAATATTCTCGAGAAACATTTATAGACGGAGGTTCAACGATTGAAATCGTTCCAATAGAAATTAGAATATTAAGAAAGAAAGTGAATTAAATAGCAGAGTTAAAAAAAGAGATTTTCTGTTTTTCTTGAGACAAAAACTGTATCCCCAAAAATTATTAACAGTGTAGAATTCAAGATTACAAGCTAAGTTCTTCAGAAGTAGGTTTTCTATCACATTCTTTAACGTCTCGTTCTCATGTAAGGCATGGAAAATAATGATAGCATTTCATCCATAATTTTCGTTCAATTCAACAGTGTTAGTATTTGAGACACCCCGTGTATATGTCCAAGATAATATTATTTCTAAATGAGATTAAGAAAAAACATTTTACAATCCACTGGCAGCCATCGTCTACTATTCGCCTTTAATACTGCGAATGTTTATTTGCTCTGTGGAAGGGTTGATGCGTCACTGTATGGTTTTATTCGGTGCATCCAAATGAAAAGCACAGGAAGTGGATAGAGAAGCAAAATCCATGGACTCATAGTAAGTAACATTTGATGCCAATGACCGATTAAAAAGAAATTAAATTCACTCAACTAAAAAGAGTAGAAGTTATTCGTTAGAAAACAGGATTCCTCGCAAATTCCTACAAAGAACGCTTCAAAAGAAAATTCGATTCCTAACTTTCCGTTACTTGATTACTTTGTATATTAGCATGGAAATATTAAACTCCTTCATCTAATGCTTGTTAACACCTCAAGTATCTGAGAGAAAACAAAACGGTCAGAATAACAAAATAGATTTTATATTTCGTCACAGAATTGCATTATTCAAAAACTATTGTTTATATATTCATATATTACTTAGACATATATTCTTAGAAACTAAAATTATTATTTAGGTATAGTGTATTAAAAAAATCAGTTTTGCTTTGGGTAAAGAACGGATAAACAGTTACGGAAACCGGAAGAAAAAAAAAACCCAGTCAAATTATATTAATTCAAAACTTTACATTCCATGATGAAATTTTATAGGTTAATGTTAGTGAATGTGACGACCTCATTGGTTTTGGAAGAAGATGGATTCATAGAGGACCCAAACCATTAACATACGAGTCTCCTGGGAGCTATTATACGTATAAACAAACACTTAATAGATAATAAAGTTTACTGGGAAGTTTAGACTATTCCTTATCATTCGGACAACTATTTTTTTCATACCAAAAGTTGTCAAAACAACTAAGTTTCATTACTTTTGAATCCCTGCATATTATAAAGGCGGTACTGAAATGAAGGTCCGATGCAACGTAGCAAAATAACGAAAAAAGTCCATATGAACATGGGTGCGGAAATGGCGTTCGTAAGTTATGGTGTAGCCAGTGTTAGATGAAGTGGCCTCCACCAGTAGCAACACACGCCTCAAACCATCGTCGTCAGGATTGCCGGACACACATGCCTGTGGTGGAGTTCACTTCGATCACCTTATCTAACAGTTGCTACACCACAGCCTCTGTACGTGTTAATCATTCTGTAACATCTGAATAAAGCATTTACGCATTCATGTTCTTAGAGACTTTTGTCGTGATTTTGCTATGTTGTATCGGGTCTTCTAGTGGTCAATTGCTTCACGACCAACCCATAGAAGCAATACCGAAAAAAAATATATAGTTACACAGTAGAACCCCGGTAATCCGAACCCCGCAAATCCGAAATTTCGGATAATTCGAACAGAATCTATGATGCAGGAAAAAATTTAAATTTCACTTGCAATGTACAGGAAGTACAGTATTTAATCATAGCACTCTACATATTATTAAAATAACAGTTTTTAAGCTAATATTTAGCGGAATGCAACATCACTACAGTATTTTAATGTTCAAGAGCTGGGTCATTCCATGTCAAATCAACCAGTTCATTTTTTATCATATCTCAGAATTTGAGTTTGATTTTTTTCCAAGTTCTAGAAACAAATTTATGAGACCCGTATTTTTTTATTTTTTTTATTTTGCACAAGTAAAAAATTAAAGAAGTTATAATTTTTCATAGAACATGCTCTTAAGCCTAATTTACGTCCATTTAACATTAGTGTCAATGGGAAAATAGGTGTAAGACAAAGGTGCGTAGCTCAAAAGGGATAGGTGGTAGCAGCATGAATTTTTTTATGAAATACTATTATTCTTAGGGTAACATTTAGAAAAAAAAATTAAGTTGCTCCCATTATCCCTTCTTCTGCAAAAAATTATCAAAGTCACTATAGTATTAACCCAAATAAAACATTTTAACGTGCTGTGAATACATCAATAAAATCAAAACAAGAAAAGAAAAGAACAGCACATATATAAATAAATTACCTTTCTGAATCAACTATCGGAAAAAATTGGGAATGGCCGTTTCGTCCTTGTAGGGACTCATCAGCCCAATCCATCTTCCCAGATAAAAGACTCAGAAAGGCATGAGCTTATCTGAAGTCCACCGTCACACCTGCCAGTGGCCCCCAGCAAAAGAAGCAAGAAAATAAATTGCTATGTTATTTTACACAACTGAAAGGCCTTAGCCAATAACTAATAGGCAAAAAGGCTTTTAATAATCGAACTAAAGGTTCAAAAAAGGTGAATTAACCTAAATAAAACATTTTAACGTGCTGTGAATACATCAATAAAATCAAAACAAGAAAGGAAAAAAGAACAGTACATGGATAAATAAATTACCTTTCGGAATCAATTATCGGAAAGAATTGGGAACGGCCGTTTTGTCCTTGTAGGGACTCATCAGCCCAATACGCCTTCCCCGATAAGACTCAGAAAGGCATGAGCTTATCTGAAGTCCACCGTCACACCTGCCAGTGGCCCCAGCAAAAGCAGCAAGGAAATAAATTGCTATGTTATTTTACACAACTGAAAGGTTCAAAAAAGATGAATTAACCCAAATAAAACATTTTAACGTGCTGTGATTATATCAATAAAATCAAAACATGAAAAGAAAAGAACAGCACATGGATAAATAAATTACCTTTCGGAATCAATTATCGGAAAGAATTGGGAACGGCCGTTTCGTCCTTGTAGGGACTCATCAGCCCAATCCGCCTTCCCCGATAAGACTCAGAAAGGCATGAGCTTATCTGAAGACCACCATGGAGTGGCCCCGAAAGCAAAAGAAGCAAGAAAATAAATCTTGTTTTGATTGATATATTCACAGCAAGTTAAAATGTTTTATTTCCGTTAATTCACCTTTTTTGAATCTTTAGTTCAATTATTAAAAGCCTTTTTGCCTATTAGTTATAGGCTAAGGCCTTTCAGTTGTGTAAAATAACATAGCAATTTATTTTCTTGCTTCTTTTACTGGAGGCCACTGGCAGGTGTGACGGTGGCCTTCAGATAAGCTCATGCCTTTCTGAGTCTTTTATCGGGGAAGGCAGATCGGGCTGATGAGTCCATACAAAGACGAAACGGCCGTTCCCAATTCTTTCCGATAATTGATTCAGAAAGGTAATTTATTTATATATGTGCTGTTCTTTTTTCCTTTCTTATTTTGATTTTATTGATGTATTCACATCATGTTAAAATGTTTTATTTGGGTTAATACTATAGTGACTTTGATAATTTTTTGCAGAAGAAGGGATAGTGGGATCAACTTAATTTTTTTTTCTAAATGTTACCCTAAGAATAATAGTATTTCATAAAAAAATTCATGCTGCTACCACCTATCCCCTTTTGAGCTACGCACCTTTGTCTTACACCTATTTTCCCATTGACACTAATGTTAAATGGGTGTAAATTAAACTTAAGAGCATGTTCTATAAAAAATTATAACTTCTTTAATTTTTTACATATGCAAAAAAAATACAAAAAATACGGGTCTCATGAATTTGTTTCTAGAACTTGGAAAAAAAAATCAAACTCAAATTCTGAGATATGATTTTTTTTTTTTTTTTTCAAAATTGGGCGATTTGACATGACTCAGCTATGTTTCCGTTTGCTTGTCATTTCACTTTACGATGTTACAACATCGAAACACTAGATTTGTTTTCACTTAATTTAAAATTAAAAATGATAAATACGTAACTATAACTCATCCCGATTTACTCTGTATTGTAGGCTAAAAGCCAACCGAAAAGTATGCAACACTCCGGCGTACTGCTACTGTTCACGTGATCGGCTACTGTCTTTTCACAGTGCAAGCAATCGCTGCGCTGTCCTTCCCTCACCCCCACGGTCAAACAACCCTCATTCTTTTGTCTCACCGTTACGTTGCCAAGTGGGAGCTAATACCATAGCTGTAACTGTGTACTGTATAGGCCTACCATGTAGAGCACTAATATGTTTTTGTTTTTTTTTTTCGGATAATCCGAACAGACCACAGCCCCAATTAGTTCGGATTTCCGGAGTTCTACTGTATAAAATAAAATATAGGAATATCAGAAAACTTTTATTAGACTTTTACATAATACTGTATCGTTATTTTTGATAGATCAAAGTATCCTTTAAAAAGGCCGCGCGGTTGGCGTTGTTGCTAAGACATCGGCCTCTCACCTCTGAGTCCCGAGTTCGGTTCTCATGTGGGTTTCGTGATGGTGGACGATCCGCGCTGGGCAGGTTTTCTCGGAGTTCTCCCGTTTCCCCTGCACTTCTCCCACCATACTTTCTCAGTCTTTCTCTCCATCTGTCTATATTTCCGTGGGATAGTACAATAGATTTCCGGTCGCAGTGCTTGGCTTCTGCCACCCACCTTCACTACATACATACATACATACATACATACATACATACATACATACATACATACATCCTTTAAAAAAAAATATTTATAACGAAGTGGAAACTAATACGAGTAGTGAGAGGAAGCAAATCAAAATCATTCAATCTGTGTTATTATCAGTTCCGTAAATAAACAGAATTTCAACAATGTTATAATTTATGGAAATCGCATAATTTTAGCCTTGTAATTAACCTGAAATATTTTCTACAATTTGCTTTGTCTCTTCTAATAGGAATTTCCTGTAATCGATCATCAAATCCAAAGACAATACAAAGAACCAAATTAAGTGACATTCTAAACAATCAATCATTTCTTAATACAAATGAAAGCAAATATTAGTAAAACCTCATCTGAGATTAATAGAATACTGGATGGCAATTTTAAATATTTTTTTTTTCCTTTTAAAAATAAATACTGTCCTCCAAATGAGAGATGGCCGCCCTGTTTTTGTGAGATCTGCGCATGTATCATCGATTAGTCTGGTCAGGAACGTCCGTCTGATTTTATGACAGGATGCCGCCATTGTGCTAATCGCTTGTTACTTTGCAAAAGAGCATTGTATTTATAAATAATATATAAATTATATATATTTGAGGGAAGAAGAGACCAAGAGGAAGAAAGAGAAAAATGATCCTGGATGACCTATTGGTTACAAGTGGATATCAAGGCCTGAAAGAGGAGGCAAGAAATAGAACAAGAGACATTGCTGACCTCATTTGCTGCTTGCCATTGGACCTGTCTACGACAGAACACTGATGATGATGATTTATATAAATACTTATTGTTAGCAACTGGTATTGAAATAACGCTAAATAGTCGAGAGAAGTTTTAATTTGGCGTTATCAACATGTCTTTCTCATTGAAAACAGACTACGTCGTCCATTGTGACAGGAAAACATAATTGATCAGCTACCGGAAGAGCTGCGCAGTTCAAACTTCCACCGGCCAACTTTCATTTTGAGGACAATAAATTGATTAAACACGTTCTTTCCGAAAAATTGGAAAACCCTAAAATATAGTAAAATCAATGATTGTTACTTCTGTCTTTATGAATAAACCTAGAGAACGTTTTTTACAATGCTTTTCTGCTAAAAAAAAAACAACAAAGAAACCTCTATATTTACGACGACTGTGGAAACAGGTGTTGTAAAGTGGACGAGTCTTCTCATCATCTTCATTCTAAATATTGATTACAGTAAAGAGAGGATCCTGATACGAAAAAGAGCTCAGCTAAAATAACTATCCCCCCCTTTTCATTTCTTTTACCTCAAATTTAAACATAAGCGCTAACAATTAGTATTAATTAACCTGTTAGTTACAATCGTAGAAACATACTTGGGTTACCGGATGGACCACAGTTTCAACTGCTTCTATTAATGAGAGAAATAATTTCTCAATCAATTCATTTATTTTTTTGTCTCACGGAATCATTTTGTTTCTTCTGTGTTTTCTTGTTAGATGATTGTTTTTATTAAAGTAATGGTTTCATGCGCCATAAATGCAATCAAAAAAACAGGTCAGAAACAGAATCGGTAAAACGAAAGACAATAGCAAATAAAATAGTCAAAGAATCAGTTTATCTAACATTTACAAGAAAATTCCCCAGAAAATGACTCAAGTTTTAATAAAGACAAAGTAAGACAAATAGAAGTTCTCATGTTATTAAACAATAACAGCAGCTGACAATCAATCTCAGAACGGTGAAGATTCGAAATATTTTGTAAATTATTTTATTTTCCAATTGGGTTAAAAGTTCGTTTTCTGTTTCCTCCATTCGCAGATTTAAAATCTCCTATCAAAAGCAATATAGGAGGACAGGGAGAGTAATTTCACGATTCGGTTTCATCGGGACACAATTATGAGTTACGACAATCAACTGTTTAATAACAAATTTTACGTGACTAATAATTGAACAAAATGGCAACTACGGAAGGAACTCCAACAAAGAAATCGGCGCCCAATTTAAATGATATTGACTGAAACTTCACTTTAATCTTAATAATCCAACAAGCAAATAAGATGAAGAGGAGAGGAAAAAAAAAAGGCCTACATACATTATCAACTAAATTAGCTTACTATGTTATTGCGATTTTATTTATTTTGAAAAAATAAAAAGACTGAACGGCCAATTAATTATAATCACATGGTTTCGGAAAGCATTAAAAAGCTTTAGGATAAGGAAGGGGAAAATGAACACTTTAATATTTATTAATTAAATAATTATTTAGAGAAATCAGTGAAAGTGTCGCTATTCTATAGTCAATGAATGTTTGCCATATAAAGAAATCATCTCAACATTTAAAACATATTTCCAAGTCCAGGTAACAACAGTTCTTTAAAATATGAATAAAATCAGTTAATAATAAAATTAATATTTACAAAAAAATTTGAAATTTACAAAATTAAATTACATTAATTACGTGAGGTGTTTTTTTAAAAATTTGGACCCCCCCCCCCCCTCGGGAGTTTTCAAAAAATAAAAAAGTCGAAAAAAATGTTGTAATATGTATATTATCTGAATTAAAAAGTTGATGTGAGATTTTCATTGACCCCCCCCCCCCCTAAATACGATTTTGCCGGAACCCCCCTCCATTATGAGCTCACGTAATTAATGGACGCCCCCTAATATGTTATAAGAAATAATTAACAACACTTCAATACTTTCAACATTCATTCACAAACGTGCCCTTCAATAAATTGGATGAGGTTAACTAACAATTCTTTCCAATTTATCAATATCAATTACATAAAGTATAGTCAAACTAAATAAATAC
>JAFIDM010005346.1:11485877-11519575 GCA_023159025.1 Thereuonema tuberculata
TAAAATTATAGAGGAAATATTATATTTAGGAATAATGAAATTTATTCAAATTGTAGTAGTGACAAAATATTTATAATAGCGAATACGATTATTATGTTTAAGTTAAAAATGCTAAATTGTAGTCTTATTTCCTGTTTTCATAAAAGGAAGCATGCAATTAAAGATAAGAACGAAAAACGTAATGAAAGATTTAACAAAAAGTACGAGGAAGTCTTTCTTTTTTCCAAGAAATAAACTATTTATATCAATGAAAAATAACTGCACAACTGTAGTGACTTTGTTTCGCCTCCCCCCCCCCATTCTCTGCAAATAATCAAACCACCCAAAACTAAGCCTTCATTTGGATTTGCTTCTCTTTCAACCCAAACCAATTCGTACTCCATTGTAACAACATAAGTTCAATTCAACTTCTGCCAAATCTCAGCCCCATCTCTGCAATCAGGTTAGATTCTCTTAGTACTACAATTGATTCCCCTGTATCACATTAGGTGATGGTATCTCCGCAGAGAGTCCTATTTGTATGGCATATTGTAAACTTTAATGCCTTATATGATACATTATTAACTAGCGGTCTTTTAATATACTTTTAGAAAAAGCAGTAAAAATTACTTTAGGGGTATTAGCAATGCGTATAGAGTTGCTTTTTCTTCCTTGGCTACACTGCATTGCCTTATTAAACGATGATTCCAAATACGTATTTTACACTGGCCCCCATGACTTTTCTCCACTGACCCAAACCACGTTAGTGGTGCCAATCAGAAGAACATCCAACAAGCTTTCAAACGTGTATTCTGAAACTGGTATCGTGTGTTTGGCAGACAGATAGAAAATACTTGCCATGACCTCCATAACGATCTACATATGGACCCCATAGTTGAGAACAGCCAATGGAGAGAAAGGGACAACTAAAAATTATGGATACTAGTTGACCCGTGCGAATAATTCGCACCAAAAAAACCACCTTTGAGAAATAATAAACAAATCCAACAGCTGTCGTACGTTAGTTAAACATATTGTCAATAGCTGGCGCCTTTTCCATTTTTATAAAAAGGTTGACCCTTGCGAATAATTCGTATGGTATATTGAAATAATTCGCTATATTAGAATACTGGAATATTTACATGGTATATTGTAATAATTCGCATAATTCAGACACCGAATGGTAATGTAGAAATACATTACTGAACAGATTGCCTTCTACATTTTTATAAAAAGATTTTTAAATAAAGTTTTTTAGCGAAACCATCAATTTTAAAGAATTTGTTTATTTTTTTGTCATTAACGGTGAACGTAATCTTCAAAATGATATCTCAATCATTTGATTTTGATGAAGTATTAAGGGAACTAAACAAACAAACAAAAAAAAAAACCTTTAAAAAATAATATATGAGAAATTGACAAATTTTTGTTTTTTTATTCTAAGAAATCGTAATTTTTATTAAAATAAAAAATTTTTTTATGTGTTCTTATTAAATAAACGATGGAAAATCATTTTAAAATGCATTTTTATTCAAAAAAGGATATATTTGAATTACGACGCTGCAGTGTTTCGGTTTCGAAAAATAAGCCGCTTCTGTTAAAGCGTTTCTCTATTTTTATAAAAAGGTTTTTAAAATTAAGTTTTTTAACGAAAGCATTAACTTTAAACAATTTGTTTATTTTTCGTCAGTAGCGGGGAACGTAATCTTCAAAATGATGTCCCAATCATTGATTTTGATGAAGTATTAAAGGAAATATGGCCTTCCGACAAAAATACACCTTTGAGAAATAATATATAGTGATTATACAAGGATTTAGTAGCAGACATTAAAAGGAAAAGATTGCAGCAGATGGGCAATGCAATTAGGATGGATGAAGGAAAATTAGTTAAAAAAAAAAGCTCTGGATAGTAAACCAGGAGGTAAGAGGAAGACCACGACTAAAATGGCTACAGGACGTTGAAAAAGATCTTGGTGTAATGAATGTGAAAAGCTGGAAACCGAAATGAGTGAGCAGCTGTCATAAAGGAGGCCAAGGCTCTCAGAGGGCAGTAGAATACTTAATTGTTTCTTTGATTGGTCACATTTCAACAAGCTGCAGAAACTAAGCTACGTCAAGAACAAGGTACGAAGTTGAGAACAAGTCGTTGAAACGACGAATAATGCTTACAGAAGAAAATATCCAAGCCTATGCCGGGACTGAAACCCAGGTTCATGCGCATCAGCCGCATGATAGGCTGTCGCAGCCTTCACTACTCGCCTGTACCAGAACGGACTTTTGACTAATATGGAAGAATTGTCGTTACAAAATAATAGTTACCTATACAGAGATGATCCAGACAATAACTTAAAAAAAAAAAAAATGGAATTTTTTATACTATATACTAGAGATGATCCCCTGTCGTTTTTTGTAATTGCAAAAAAAGTTCAATCCCGTAAAGGCTATGGACCTCCTCAGTGAAAGCACAATATTATTAAAAACGAATTTAAGTACAAATCGAATTTAGAAAAAATGTTTCTACTGTTTTAGAGAAAATATCGTTTAGACAAGAGTTCAAAAACAGGGCGGTACAAAAAATACCATCCTACCAACTAAACACAATAAACAGGGAAGGATTTTGTTTCCTTCTATTCGATTAATTAATAATGATTTAGAGAATTTTCTTTCAATCGATTTCTATTGGTTATTTCAGAGATCTACATATTACTCCAATTTTCTGAATGTGAAGTTTAGTATTTACATAATAACGCTGTGATATTTCATTTGAATTTAGGATAAAAGCAATGGTTTTTCTCTGTATTTGTTTATTGTACAACTCGAAAGCAATCGTTCAGTTCAAACGGAAGACCAATATTTATCTTGCACGTAAGATAATAATTCCGTCAAATGCTCACCTGGGAAATTACCACCCACTATTAATGACGTCATAATCGGCGATAAATAATTCCAAAATTCTTGGAAATCTCAAGCACAATTCATCAATTATTGCAGTTAAGGTTAACTCAACTCAATGCAATAAATCGAAACAAATTTCATCAATTCTCACTTTTTTTTTATTGTTTAACACTAACTAATTTTTGTAATAATTTGCAGATTATTGTAAAATATTAGATCTCACCTTTATCTTCAATGTTTTAATATATTTCTCAAGTACACTGAAGCTCGGTTATAACGCGGTTGTTTATATCGCGAATTCGGATCTTGGTCTTGGTCTTGGACCCCTTCTATTTTGGAAAAGGTATATAATTGTAAAATTGCAAAATTTACCGTTTTTTCGCCTAAAATCAAATCAAAGGTGTAAATTAATATGCTTGTTTCCTTATTATTTACAGTAATTGAGACGCTATACCCACCCTAATGTCACGAAAATGCGTCAAATACAATATATTTTTAAAAAAATACCAGAATCGCGGACTTTTTCGTTTAACCAAAATGAATATAGAGATCTCTTTTTCTGCCAACGACAACTAGTAAAGAGGCCCATGTAATCTAGTAGGTATGAATACCTAGTTTCGATCCACATGATTCGTCATTTGTACAAGATGCCAAGATGGCGGCGCCAAATCGATTTTGGCTAATATGACCCATCGAAGTGTTGAAAAACTAATGATTTATGTATTTATAAACATAAAATTCTCTCACATAGCTCTGAATGATGTAGGTAATCGCGAAATGATCATTTTAAATCGATTTGGAATCGTGTGGGCGATAATAGGGTGCGATATACGACATTTGACGTCGCGAAGTAATAAAAGTTTGGTTATATCGCGATCTTCGAGAGATCTTGGATCCGAAAGATCACGTTATAACCGAGCTTCTGTGTATTAAATCTAGACCAGTTCTTGAAGTATCTGCAATTGACTTTTTTTTCCCTTCATTTAAGATTCTGAGAAATAGTATTCAAGTCAATAATTATTATTATTATTGTTGTTGTTCAAAGAAAGTTTCAGCAAAATATCATGAGGTCTGTCCAAATCCATTATTTCACTGTTTGTGTGTTCTATTTCTCTGGGAATTTTTAACAATTTCATTAGATTAAGCTTTTATCTACAGACTCGCCATTCCATTTCTCAATTTCTAGCTCCATCAAATTTGAAACGTTCGGTAAAACTTAGTTCCTGTCGCCTATAAGTCCTTTGGTTGCTTTTGGCGATAATTTTGGTCTGTATTATATTTAAAAAATAATTGATGGATACAATTTTTATATTCATAAGTTTTCCAGTAGCCCTTAGCGTAGTAAGGAACAATAAGGAATTAATTCAGTGTATCAATTTAAATTTTAAAAAAAGAAAACAACTAAGTAATTTAATAGCTGAAATAAGACATTAACTTTTATTAAATATTAAATTTATTGCTAAAAATCTGAATTCAAGAAAACGAATATATTGTTCATATGATTCATTTATCTGTATGACCTTCTAATTAATCAGTTCTTAAATCATTCGTTTCGTTAAAATGCAGGCATAATTTTAATGTGCTTTCATGGCTAACCTCGTAACTACGTTAGCCAATTGACACTTAATAAGAAAAATTATCAAACTTTCTATTTTTGGCATATACAGCAAATCGTTGGGTTTCGTGACAGGCTGAGAAATCGTCAGAAGTGAAGTGAATAGGATAATAACATTTACTCTAATTGGAAGGCAGTGAAAGACACTTTGTTCTCAAAGAAAAAAAAAATCTGATTTTCCGAAAGCATCTCCATAATACTAAGAAACGTGAGGTTTAGTCCATGAATATCCAGCGAAAGGATTTTGAACGCAATAGCGACATAAACGGATTTCGAATGACTGAAAAGGAATCTTTTTAACAACTTTTTAAAAAGTTTCGACTTTAAAAGACATCGCAATACAATCACACTCGGATCGTGTTCAAATTTGAGGCAGCTATATATAAGAGGAAAATTTTAACTTTCTTAGAAAGTATAACCTTTAATTTCCTGACTTACTTTTGAGCCTTAAGTCTTCTCTTCCATATTATCTTTCTAATTCTGCATAAAAACAGACTTATGTAATGCTTATTGTTAAGTAAATGCTGACAAGAAAGCAAGTCCAATATAAACAGACATCTGGCAATAGTACATGTTGCTACCTGGCATTTCGAACACCCAGAGATAGTCTCTGAGTGATGCGAATTCCCGTTCCCTTTCTCAAGTTCAGGGTTTGTCTTCCGAGCGAATGGAGATTTCTCAAGGTCAAGGAACCGTCTGCGCGACGGAACAAGCACACTTCGTAACTACTTTCTTCAGACAGGTTCTCATTACATAAATTCATGCCATTTCCAATAAGGATTCAGTGACAAATTAAACACTTATATTTTCTGAAGCCAAATGATCAAAAAAAAAGGCCAGGAACCTTATACTGTTCACTAATTATCTGCCAAACAGACTAGTTAGAAAATAAACAGGTAAATTATACAATACTCATCAAACTGGGAAGAAATGTAATGGGCGTATTAAAATACATTTTAAAATCTGAGAATATCGAAATAAAGAACATATTGTTATTTACTCCATAAATAATTTCATAACTAAGTACGATACGATAAGTAATCAGAATAATACGTTAATAAAATGAATAATATATTTTAGTAACTAACATATTTAAACAATAGCTAAAGTTATTTTTAAAAAATATTAAAAGTGCTATTTATTAAAAAATAATATAACGATGAAATTAAAAAAAAATACCTTTTTAATTTATAATTAACATATTCTGCAAAGATCTGATTGAGATAGTCATCAGCTGCATCCCATAGGTTTAAATTAGTAAAACTATTAATTATAGCATTTTGATAGTCTGTTGATTATTTGTTAAATGGGGGGGAAAACAGTTTTACAAAACGATATTAAAACTCGGTTAAATTCACTTTAACCTTACATGAAGGTCTGCCTCAAAAGGGCAGAATATATTTCACAGTTTAAAAAGAAAAAGAAATGAAAAATAACAAAACAGAATTTTTCTCTCTTACAATCCCTTAAGAACGTCATTTATTAAAGTTTGCAAAAGAACTCGATTGTACTTTCAAATATAGTTTCATGATTAGCCACAACATTTCAGAAATCATTTAAAAAGTGTAAATTGATTTAAAGTTCTTTAATAATAACAATAATAATTGAGTTTTTTTTTTTTTTAAACTTCCAATATGCCGAAAAAGCAACAAATGGAAAATGTGAAAGGCAAACTACAAAATAAGAATCAAGGTAAAGATTTTCTTTTTCATAGTATTAATTAAAATTTAAAAACCAGGCATATATTGCTTACGCTGATTATTTATCGGTAATATCATTTAAGAAAAGGAAACCAAATGAGAGGATGAATCATAGTTAAACAAGAACGGTGACGAGGGCGAAAGAAGAAACAAATGTGTTTACTATTTTCTGTTGGCACTTTCAGAATTTCTAAATGCCAATCGTACAACGAAACCCTTAAGCAAGTGAAAATTAAGTAGTGTTTCAATTAACGAAGACGGAGATTTTTTCAATAACACGTTTTAAATGAAAATGAAAGCTACATTTCATCGGAAGACATTAATCCCTGTATGGAAAGAAGTGAAATATGTTTGCTTGAAATTCATCTGTTCCCGCTCCCTTATTTTATAAAATGTAATACAACTCACCTTGTGTTCCCAAACCGGGAAATTTCTTGTCGGAACTGGGAGTGCTCATTTTGAATTTTACTTTTTCTGATCTTCGGTTGGACACAAGACTTGAGAAAACGCTTGAGTTCACGTCAATCTTACATTACCGTGACACCGCACACAGTCAATTGAGAAATGCGCATGCGTACACACAAATGACTACCGCGCACTCAGAAATTAATGAAAAATAAACAAAATTCACTTCGACTATTTTATTAAAATATTCAGCTTTCTTTTCAGCTTACACTTTTTTATTAAAGCAATTTCTTTTTGTTGAGTGGTTTCTTTTTTTTTAAGACGGAAGTTATTCAGCATAAGAGAAAACCAAGATGGCTATGCAAAGGAAAACTAACGTGAGTGATACGTATAAATTTTATAATTATTTTGAATTTTAAGTAAAATACTGTTATAAATAGTAATCAAAAATCATTTTTACAATACCTTAGGTTTTTTTAAAGGAAATATGATCAGTTGTACTGAACTTATAATATTTTTTTTTGCATCATAAATTTCGAGACAAGGCGAAACCCATTTTTTTCCAGTCAATTTACTGTAAAATTTGAAAAAGTGATCATAAATACCCATAGCAACAAACATATTAATTTGTATGATCTGAAAATACGGAATCTAACTTCCGGTAATTATATAAATTTCCAGTTAGTAAGAGTACTGACTTTATTCCTGTATGGGATACAATACATCGTCTAGGTCGAAAAATTCATTATGGTTTATTATATATATACTGATGCATACAAATACAATATATATATATATACACACAGATGCAGGGCAGGTTTAAGGCATAAGCGACAAAGTTTTTGTCTAGATCCTCGGCTTTTAAGGTCCCTCGCGTGACAAGATGTAATTTTATTTTGAGGCGGGAGGGTTGGAAGTTGTGAAGACGATGCCGAGTTAGTTAATCAGGTATCTCATACTGCAGGTTTGGTAAAGGGCCCCAGTATCAAATAAAGTAAATGTCTCCATAGTATTAAATTAGAGTTCAAGAGCTTTACCACAATATATATATATATATATAGGGTGATTCACGAAGATATGTAAAAACTTCGGGAGCTCATTCTATATGTAAAAGTAAAGAAAAAAATTTATGTAAACATAGGTCCGGAAATGCTTCGGTAGCGAGTTACGGCTAGCGAAAGATTTCGCCCGTAATGTAGAACCCTGGGTGAAATGAAGACTTGCTGGAAGTCTGGGAAGGTTAAAAAGCGAAAACAGTGGTTTCTTATGGTTGTTGACCTGAAAAATCGAATGAAACTTGTCGCAGAACTGTATCTCCCATTGGTTTGAAGCTTATTCCACGTGGAACCCACAGAAAAGGGATCGAGAAACAACGTGTTTTCCGTTTGACGTACAACAACATTAAAGTAGGTTAGACACACAAAATTGTACAACAAAACTTGTAGAACATTTATTTCTGAACAAAGCGGTGCAAATACAGTACACAGAAAGTGAATAGATGTTCGATTAAATGAACTGTTATGGAGAACAATGCAAAGTAAATTGAACTAAAAAACATTACTCTACACCTAATCAATAAGATTACAGTAAATTCTCAAAAATGTTTCCATTAACTTCAATGCATTTTTCTGCATGTTTAACGATTGCTTTTGTTGCTTTTCGTAGTTCAGCAGGGCTGTCCTTTAACTGCGTAAATGCTTCATTAATATGGGCAAGTAGTGCCTCACGGGAGTTTACTTTGACCGCGTAAACCTTTTCCTTCATCCATTCCCATATGCAGAAATCCATCGGCATGTGGTCTGGTGACCTGGGTGGCCAGTATATAGGACCTCTACGACCGATCCATTTATTTAGGAATTGGTGATTTAAATAGGTGGAAACATTATTTGAAAAATATGGCATTGCGCCATCGTGTTGAAAGTACATCCGGCGTCGCATTGCAAGAGAAACATCTTCAAGCAATGTTGGTAATTCTTCTTGCAGAAACTGTAAGTTCACCAGACCTGTTAGGCGCGCTTGGAAAATAAACAGTCCAATCAGCTGATCATGAATAACAGTTGTTTCTCGATCCCTTTTTTGTGGGTTCCACTTGGGATAAGCTTCAAACTAATGAGAGATACAGTTTTGCGACATGTTTCATTCGATTTTTCAGGTCAACAACCATAAGAAACCACTGATTTCGCCCCTTAATTTACCTTCCCAGACTTCCAGCAAGTCTTCATTTCACCCAGGGTACTAATTATGGGCGAAGTCTTTCGCTAGCCGTAACTCGCTACCGAAGCATTTCCGGACCTATGTTTATACAGTAGAACCTCATTATAACGGACTAATAGGGACTGAAGGTTGTCCGTTTTAATGAAAATCCGGTTTATAACAAATAATTCTTACAGGGGTGTAATGCAGCAGGGTGTACATCAATGAATGTACAATAGTTAGCTATAAAAAGTGTTTATTATATAAAAAAACAGCCTTCAACATAGTAGGTTGAATTGAAAAAGATGTGTACGTATACACTGCATTAATCTTTATAACAAGAAGGTTCATGTTGATTGGTTACATTCATTGGTTTGAAAAAAATAATTTATTTTCTGCTGGGTTTGATTGCTGCTTATTTCTTCAGTTAATAACTGACAGAGGTGCCGTAAGTATTCATAATATGCAAACACATTTTCAAACACACATGGTTGGAAATGTAAAACTCATCATTTAAAAAAAATAAGCATCCTTTATTATTATTACAAATTTAAAACTGTCAGTTATAATAGGGTTCGTTATAATGAAGTTTTACTGTATAACTTTGTTTCTTTACTTTTACATGTAGAATGAGCTCCCGAAGTTTCTGCATATCTTTGTGAAGCACCCTGTATATATACACACACACATACACACAGACACTCATTAGAGCATCAATTATCCGAATACCAATCAACCGAAACATCAGTTAACCAAAGGCGTTCTAGTAGACAAAAATGTAGGCATGGAATTAGGAAATTGAACATCCAGGGTGAAAAACTGTTGGCTGATACTGAAGCAGCTGCACATTTTAAAGAGTCTTTTAAAAAAAAACATTGATAAGGAGGGTTACAAAAAAACCAATGTCTACAACATAGACGACACTGGTCTGTATTGGAAGAAAATGCCAACAAAATCCCTAGTTTCTAAGAATGAAATGTCGGCACCTGGTTTTAAGGCAAACAAATTATGCATCACTGCTATGATATGCGATACAATTTTACTGGTACAGTTTTTTCGTAAAGCAAAGACTATCCGAAATATCAGTTATCCGAATACCCCCCCCCCATTCCGCATTGTTTCGGATAATTGATGCTCTACTATATATATTAAAATGCGATGAAACCGGAGATCGGGGGTACAAGCCTTCGACGAACTTTTTTTGATGGCCGCTTCCGCCTCTTGCTAGAAGGTGCATCCACGGTGAATTAGGCATATACAAACCATTAAACTTGAAAAATAAACAAAAAACAAACCTTTTACGATAATTCGAAGCACCAACACAACTCAGGAATCCACTTAGACCACTGCAACTAGCGGTCAACGAAGCAGTAAACCACCCATCACCGATATATCTTTCCGAAGATGCTGATTGGCTTGTACCCTATTCTCCGTTTTAACCTAAATTGCAATTATAAGTTCAAATTTCTTAATTATGTGGGATGCATATCCTTTGCCATTGCATTACAATTGTTATACAACTAAGTATAGGCCTAATCATTAATAATAATTCTGTAATATTTTCCATTCCCTCGAACTTTCCTTATAACAACAAGGAAAAAAATGTTCAAATGCACCTGATCCATTTAGGCACCAACACATACGAACTACAACCTGCATCCTCAAGTGGGAATTAGTAGTTGATTAAATGAGGTCTTGCAAATCATTTTTTGCCTAATGTCTTATACAGCCTAAAAAGAAGGGACTAATATTACGGTATAACATACCAATCATCAGAAATCAACTAATCATATCTGACATACACACATCAATCAAGTATTTGGAAATTTCTGTTACTATAAAGTGATCTTAACTAACATTCAAGTAATTAAAGTGGTCACCAGAGTAGCAGGCCATTCTACAATTAAGGGTTTGAAGCAGTTTTGATTTTATAAAATAACAAGATGACGTGTGTTCTTTGAATCAGCGTATTTGTTCGAGTGGCTATTAGTCGATGCTGATATCAAGTGTTGTTGTTTTTTTTTTTCTGGCCAATCTGATAACTATATCAGAGGTGTGCCCAGGAATTTGGAATGGTATGGGTTGATGATGATCCTAGTCTTTCAACCAAAACTTAACAAAAATAAAAATGCTGTACCCTTTTTCTGAATTGGGAATTATAGACAAAATGATGGATTTGCAACCACAAAAATAAAAAGTCTAAAATGTTGAATTTCTTCGTTTTCGAATGCAATGAGGATTTACACAAGAGGCATGCTTTGGAATTGACATGTTACGATGGTCAATGCTGTTCAACCGAAAAATACAAAACACTGTGTCTGGATAGTTCCTTGTTTGAGAGATTTTCCCACTCCTCCTTCAGAACCAAAACACTATGAACAAAACAATGGCTTTCTAAGCAAAAAAGAAAAAGGTTCAAATGTTGTATTCTATTTTTGTATACAGTGTGAAGGTTACAACCCACACCAACAGCTCTTGATACTATAATGATATATTTAAATTAACATAAACTTATGAAAGATTATCACTGAATATTTCTCCTTTTTAATACTTTTATTGATGATTTGTCTTAATTTAGTTTTGCAACAAATTTAGAACAATAAAATTAAAAAAAAATCAATTGACCTACTCAGTGTTCAGCTTAGAAAGTATTCATGAAAGGCTTTGAATAACAAATGGTTTCCTTAATGCTTCCAATGTTAAAAGTATGATGGAGAACGTCTTTTATTTATTGTAACACGACCGTGAGTTTACTCCACTGGTATCACAGCTTTAGACCTAGAGATAGTCAGGGCCTTTTTTTTTCGGCCGAAACGACATTTTAGTACTTTTTTTCGACAATAAAATAATACGATACAACTTTATAAAAAGCTTAGTCTAAAAAAGTATTTTAGTATTTCTAAAGCAACTTTTTATATAATTGAATAGCTTTTTTCGTTTGTTAGTGCTCTCTAAAAAGTGACTGATACTAAAATGGCCAGAGTTCCTGTACCTTTTTTCTCTAGAAAAAATAGCCCTGGAGATAGTTATTACCATAAATTTAAATATAATTTTAAAATCAAAACATTTTACTGAGCAAACAGTAGAGATATATTTATTTTATTATATTTTTTGAATATTCATTAGGCCAGTTTTTTGATCCATAATTCAAAGAAAGATAATTACCAATATCTATAATGCTTGCAATGCCTTTTAATATGCATTGGAAGAAAACGAAATAAAGGTTTGGACAAAACCCAAAAACCTTTAAGTTGACATACAGTTCATATAGGATCAAGATAAAACTATTTACTCAAGAGAACCGAATCATTCGTGAAAAATTTAAGTTATTTAAAGGAATATCTGTAATTGATCCACAGCATACTCATAGGCATTTGGGCCTTTATCATACATGTACTCCAAAGTTCCCCAGTCATGTCTGTTATTTGTGGAATCAGTTTCTTTCGTGACTGATGTGGGTTCAGAACGAGAGGAATTACCAAGACAAAAGCACTAAAAACACTATTGTAAAGTATATTCTAAATATAAAAAAAATAAGGTAAGTGAACAGAAGACATTTCAACAACATAGAATTTTAGATATTAAAGGTATTCATTGAAAACAAAGAATAAATGAAAACAAAAACTAAGTGTTACCCTGGCCTAAAAGTATAATTATTGCAAAGAATAAAATATATATCTGAATTGGAGTATGTATATACTGTAGTTTGAAGAATCAAGAATAAATAAGAAAAGTTAAACTTTTTCAGTTTTTTAATTGTCTTATTCTATTTACTTGCGATAGTAAATTGTACTGTTTATATTATTAAAATCTACAATATATATTTGTTTTGATTAATAATGTTAAGTAAACTTGTTGTATCGAGGAATTGTCTTTTGTCTCTTATATATTGAAAGATTAAAAAAAAAGAAATTATATGAACAAGTTAACTATAATTCTAAAAATTCATATCCAAAGAACATGAATCCATTTATTACATTTCATTGTATGTATTTACATATCATATTTGGATGGTTAACCTTTTATTTTATTACTTTATTTTAAAGGTTCGGCTTCCGCCAGAAGTTAATAGAATTCTTTATGTTAGAAATCTGCCGTACAAAATAACAGCCGAAGAAATGTACGATATTTTTGGAAAATATGGAGCCATTCGTCAAATCAGAGTGTAAGTTACTTACTTTGATGAAATCTTTTATTATTATTATTTAAAAAATTAATTAATTAAGCTCTGAATAGTAGTTTGAATATTGTTTTGTCAAAACATTTGTAAATCCGAGGAGTAAAAAGATGATTAGCGGAAGAGTTGTTACATTTTTCTGAGAAATCTGAATCGCGTGAACTTTTATTCGAATTTATATACATAAAAAAATGTGGTTAAGTGCCGCAAAGTAGGCGGCAGTGCCTTAACCGTATGTGTGTTGAGGGCCGAAGCCCTATTCCGTCCTTATCAAGGGGAGTGCTAACCTTCTCTCCTTTCATACAACACAATTTAATGACTGGTCTTACCGTATTTATATCCCCAAAATACGTAATGCGTAAGAAGAGTGGGTCCTGTCAAGATAATGCTCAAAATAAAAATTATTATGCAGATAATTACATTTTATTTTCATTGTTTTCGAATTGAAATTAGTAAATAAATTTTAATTTCGCATTGTTTTTATATTTTATTTACAACTATTTAAATCAAATCGATTTAAGCCAGAAAAATACCTTACTATAATTTGTTTTGGTTTCGCAAGTCCTCGACAGATGGCAGCACTTGCTTTTAGAATCCTGCCCGGAAATAAATCTCCCTTCTCTTGCATGTTTAATTTCAAATTCGTTTTATCGGTAACAACTATATTAAATTATAATTTCACCTTGCAGTTTAGTATATGGATTTGATTTATTTAAACCATTAACCATTTATATAAGGAAATTGGCTTTTATCATCTTCAGAAAATTCCGTATAAGAAGTGAAATATTTTGTGTGATTTCGATACTCGATTTTAATTACTGTTCTTTGAATTGCTTTAAATTTTTCCATTATATTTCCCCATTTTTAACCTAATATTCACAAATTTCACAGTGCGTATTGTTTTTTTAATAATTTTTTATTATTAATTTTTGTTTTGTTTGTTTTGCTATTCGTTATTACGTATTTACCGACGTAGTCTGTAATTAATTGTTGGACAGAATGCAGTGTCAGTCGATTTTATTACGGTCTGTATAAAAATAATAATTGTAATAATAAATAACTACCCAGTATCTATTTTTAGCCTACTTCCCTGAAGCTCTTGAAATTCAGTCTCCTCCCTATTAATACTTTTGTATGAATCTCCTCAATGGTGGATACATTTAATGATAAAGAGACAATCGAATGTTTATATTTTATTTTATTTTTCCGCGTGGCCCTTGTAAAGAAAAAATAGTGAGAGAAGATAGCAGAAATATTGATAAAAAAGTATTTGAGTCTAAGTAATGGATGACTACAACAAGAAGTTTCTGAAAGAACTTGAAAATATACTTAGAATGTTCTTCCTGAAATTATCTTCATTTTACTTTGTTTAAAACAACAAAAAACGGAAACATTTATTTACACATTATAATATCTGCTGAATACAAACAATATAATAATAAGGTAGTGGAGAATTATCACACTAACCAATAATAATAATAATAAATATTATTAATGGTTAGTGAGGTAATGGTTCACTACCTTGTTATTGTTACAACTGAACGTTAAATATGTTTATTACAAACAATATACATTTTGCATTTTCTGATTAAACAAAAACAAACAAATCATTTTAATTATGTAAAACCAAGTAGATTAGTGGATTAGCTGAAAGCATTAATACATATTGTTTAAGACAGTGGTTCCCAATCTCAGGTCGCTATCCAAGTTAAGATAGCAGAGGGTTTGAGGTAAAATCATGAGAGAAGATATTATATATAACAAAAAAAAAAAAAAAATCAGGATTTTAAGGAAATCCTACTACTGTGTTTTTTAAATAGGGTTTTTTTTCCTTATTTTTTTTAGCATAGTAAGCTTATTTAGGAAGTGACATTATACCTTATTTTTTTATGGTTAGTAGCAAAGTTAGGTCATATTAAAGGCATTGAAATAGAGTTAATTTTGATTGAATTTCAGTATTATTTTTTGTTTTTTTTTTGTTTATCTTTTTCATGGATTATGGGTCACATACCATTACTAGTTTAGGTTTGCGCTCAAAAAAAGTCGAAAACTGCTGTTTGAATACATTCTAAATATCCATTTGTTAGCGTCTTTTCTTAGGAAAGCAAGGTTGAAGGTGTGTGTATCTTCCCTAATAACTCTTCCGGAACTACATGTTTAAGGAATGTTTGTTACCTTTTCATGCTAACTTCTAGACAAGGACTTACACAAAAATACTAAATAAATAAATAAAATATAAAAGTTTGATTATCTCTTATTCTTAAATGTATAAGCCAAGTTTCAAGAAGATTCCTACAGGGTTCCAAAGTTATTAGGATCCATTCACAGCCTGAGGAGCTCAAGGAAAGCAGACTAACAAAGGATTCCTTTTAGTCCTCCTAATATTTGCACAACTTAAAATAATTGGATTTATAAAACAAATAAATATATAAACACCCACACATATATATAAAGAAAAGATCTACTGTTTGTATTCAAAAGATATTATAATTAAAAAAAACAACAAACTGAGACTTACCATTTGATTTATTCTCACAGCTTAAAAGTAGGCTTTTTGTTCTTTTTGAAAAAATTAAAAAAACTTCATACATATGCTTTTTCATTGAGAATTTCATTTTTGCTTTTTCAAAATCAAAAAATATACAGATTTCCTATAGTAAAATGACAGGATATAATTTTGCTGTTGCATCATTAGAATTCCAAGGCCTTGATTGGGTGTGCCAAGAATTGTTGACGTGTGAACTTAATATTTGCTTTTATATTTAAATTATGCATCTGTACATCTAGTATTCTAACACATTATTTACAAAGATATTTAAGATATTTTAATTATAAATAATAGGTAAACTACAAAATTGAATTACTTTGTGGAAGTACAAAAACTGAAAACTATCCAGTGATGACAATGAATTCATGAAGATACCTTTATCATCACAATCGTTTTTCGATACATCAGTATTTGTCGTTTTTATAATAGACAAATAAAGTAGCTGCCCCTTGAGCTATAGGCCCACATTCTATTAAACTGAAGTGCAATGATTGTGAGAATAAAATTGATCCCTGTTTCTGCATTTTCAAAAGAAACAATTTTTTTGCTTTAGTGGGAACCTTCAGTACTGTAGTTAACAATTGTTACCATTAGAAAAATGTCAAAATTTAAAGCAAACTTTAGAATGAATTTTTTTCACCCAACCCTACTAGTAATAGTAATTTTCTGAAACAGAAATTAAGGAATGTTTGGAATTTTGACAACTGTAATTACCCAAAACAATCATTTACTTTTGGAAATAATATAATATTGTGAAATCTTCACTCGTTTATAAATTCTCCCCCAAAAGTTTTCAAAATGTATTGGAATCTTTTGGTGTCCTCAATGGGAAAATACAGAGTATCGGCAATCGTTTCTTGATGACTGCAAAATTTTATTATTGACAATTAAAAATGTTAACCATTGACGACTTCTATCATAGATTGGAAACAAAGAGGTTATATCAGTGTCTTATATTTTTATTCTGTTTCTTGCAATAATAAAAATGAAAAGTAAATTGTTTTGCTATTTTCACATTTTTATTTTGACTCGGACAAAGTAACAGTGGCAAACTTCATGTAAATCTCATCATCTCCTGAAGAAGGCTCGAGTCGAAATATTGAGTTAAACTCACTCGGAGTAGGGAAATCCCTCACAGAAGAGTATATCCTATCATCATGGCCTACTTCTCCTTCAGAATCAAGTTAACTGATATCCTTTCGTGCCCCGGTTATTTCGCTTATCCTTTGCCTCCATTCCTTCTGTATAATATTTCTGTAATATATCTCTGTTTTCTCTGTGATCATTTTCTAATTCTATATCTTTATGTAAAGCTAGTCCAGATATTCCTAGGGTTCCATAGAATCGGCACCGAAAAAACTTTTGTGCTCTATTTTAATGACTTCATGAGTGGCTCCAGAAAGTTCCTCGGACAGTGTCCAAAGGCAATCAGGCCATGAAGCCTATTGTTTCCCTATTCTTCCAATTTTCCCCTGTTCTAAAGTGCATCAGGAAACTTCTCTCAATAGGGAAAAACAAAGGAACTGCCGCTTCTGATGTCGTAACAGAGAGATCTGTGCCAGAAGCAGTGGGGGGAAGGAAATGTTACGCCACCCCTCTGTGGATACAACGCCGGATCTCAAGAGGAAAACAGAGCAAGCAGCATGAGAGAAGACAAGGTACAGGAAAGATGACCAAGGCTCACACGTTCAGCGGTGCTGGTCGTCAGGGACCCTACCTGCTTTCACCTTCTGACATTAGCCCTCGAATGGATGCCGGCTACAGCTTGCGGACAGCAGCTGCAAAGAGACTATTCAGATCCTGCAGAGTG
This sequence comes from Thereuonema tuberculata, assembly GCA_023159025.1. Classification (NCBI taxonomy): domain Eukaryota; kingdom Metazoa; phylum Arthropoda; class Chilopoda; order Scutigeromorpha; family Scutigeridae; genus Thereuonema; species Thereuonema tuberculata. Next base: position 11,503,200 of record JAFIDM010005346.1, read on the forward strand.
CGGTACCGGTAAACAAAAAGCCCTGTCCGCCTTCCATGTCTTCATTTTTTGCCGACTTCCCCTGATTGAAGCTGGTGGATCCCTCAAACCTGTGCCGAAATATGCAGGCTGCACCATTACAGAAGAGAATCTACGAAACGGCTTTGCAAGTACCCAACCATCATCGAACTTCTGCTGCCTGACCTTTGATTGCCAACTGTTGGAGAACAATTACCCTACACAATCGTCCCCAGGGCCCTCCTAGTGACCCGACTCCTGAAATGTCTCATCCGGCTGCATCCATGGGAGTTACAGAGAGTACAGGATCTCCCCTCAGCGACCAGACTGTGAAAGTTCGTCGGACCTACTGGTGATCCCCACTCCTGCGCACAGCTTTCTCCAAACCTCCAATTCCCAGACAATTTGGATGGACCCTATGACCAGTTGTATATTGTAGTTCTAGACATTTATATATTCTTATTATCATCATCTAATAAAGTCTTTCTTGTAAATCTTCCTCCTGTTTTCATCTTGCTATTATTTTCCTGAAAGGAGTGGGCCACTGGTGAATTCCTGCTGATTATCTAGCTTCCCACAGCACCTCCCTTTCCCCAACCAGTTTCCTTACCCATCTCCTCCTCAACCATGATCGTGGTTTGCTTTGAAAAAGCATTCGATTGGCATGCGTCTAAAACCAACACGTAACACCTTTCAGTTCTGTTTACCAATTTTAAAAAATTGCTAGTTTTCTATGATTTCTGAAATATGTATTAATTAGTGATTTTTATTATATTCTAAAAAGGAAGACAATAAAAAATCAAAATCAATCAGAATAAATCATTTTGATTCAATTGCTGGATGTGCATTCTGATAACAGTAATTAATTGGCTAATGCTGTAGGACTAATAGTTACTATTTGTAATACATTAGTTTTCCTATAACAGTTTTAAGTTTCTAAATTCATATACTAATAAGTATAAATATATTTGTAAAGTAGGTGTTTACCCTAATATAGGCAGCATGACATTTGAAGTAGGAGACAAGATATACTGAACTGGAGCATGTGAATCCCCTATTTTTGCAGATTTATTATAATAATGTTTATGCTGTAATATAATTTTTTTTAGTATACTTACTAGCAAACTTGTGATCATGTCATCTTGGATTCTGAGATAATTTTCTCACCACCTGTGACCGCAACTGCTTTCTCATAACCTGCGAGTATTTCTCAGAGACCTAATGTTTGATCATAAGTCACGTGATTTCCAGTTGACCCATGTGATACAAATGAATATGTAAGCATCCTCAATACTATACCTAACATGCCACCTTACTTGTATTTGTGTGTCTTATCACAGAATCTTCCTATGGTTTCGGAGGAGATAGGGCCAGAAAAAAAATTCAACTTTTCTTTTATATTAATATAATACATACATTCACACACACAAATACAGTGTATACATTCAAATACTAATCTCTACTTGTTTCTTGTAGACTGAAAAAAATAAATAAAGTATCTTGTTATATCATTGTTATTATTTTCTCATGATGAACCTAGTGCTATGAATATTGATAATACTACAATGTATTAAAGAATGCATGCTTATCAGATATATATCACAGTGAAATTAAAAAAAAAAAATGATACTATTTTTTTTGTTTTAATAGTGGAAATACACCTGAAACAAGAGGTACTGCTTTTGTGGTTTATGAAGATATATTTGATGCCAAAAATGCTTGTGACCATTTATCAGGGTTCAACGTCTGCAATCGATACCTAGTTGTATTATATTATCAAGCTAACAAGGTAATTCTTTTTTTTTTTTTTTTTTAAACGATGCTTTTCAATAACTGATTTGTTTTTTTTTACTTGCAGGGAAGGATCTAAAAAATATAATTTGAAAGTTTTTTGGTTATCTTTAAATCATTGTGTTAATAAGGTTTGTAATTGACATTTTTGAATGTAGACCAGCTTGTTTGTAGTATTACGTAAAATAGAAACTAACTCCAGATAGCAAGTAATTTTAAAAACTAATTCATTTCATTACTAAAGCCCTTTTATACAAAAGGACCTCTGTGATAGAAATCATGAGATATAAAAGACTTGAAATTAAATCACAACATTTTGAATAGATGAACGCCCTTTATTTTCATCATTGAATGTGTAATAAAAAGGCATGTTTATAACAGATTAATCTTTGAGGTAGAAGGAATGTAAATTTGTGGACTTAAAGTTATTATCATATTTCATGAAATTAATTATTAGATTGACTTTCCATTGAATTTTGCTTGATAAGACTAAGTTTGCAGGAGCACTTTTAAAAACATTCCTCTTTTGCTTAAATGAACGGCTGGATTTATTCATTGTTACTTGATATACTTTTATACAAGGGTTGTCACTCATGATGACAGGGTGAATTTGTTACAATTTTATTCAAAGAAGGTAGAAGTTTTATTTATTTTAATAAATGTGTTATTTTAAGAGCCATTGCTTTAGCATTAAAAAAGATTTTAATTATTTACAGAAACTCATATTTTTATGTTTTATTTTAGGCTTTCAAGAAAATAGATCAGGACAAAAAACGTGATGAAATTGAGAAGATGAAGCACAAATATGGAATTAACACAGACGAAAAGAAGTAAATTAATTAATTATTTTTTTCCACCATCAATTTCGTGAAAATTTGTCTTTTCATTGTCATTTCAAAAGATGTCGCCAAAATATCATGAATGTGCAGACATGAAGCTACATTTAAAAAAGTGTAAATATTTTTAATAAATCTTGTTTATATATATAAAAAAATTAAAACTGTTGTTAATATAACAAGATATATTTCAAAATACACCTAACTTTCTGCTATCGCGCCCAATTGGTGCCGCACTATAGCAGAAAACGCGATAGCCAAACTGAAGAACTTACGGTAATAATATTCTTATTGGTGCCTCGACCTCAAATTTTACTCCTAATTTACCCTATTTTCACCTCTTTTTAATGGCGGAGCCCGCAATATTTGAATTTTTCGACCAACCAGGGTGTGATATAGGTATTTGGGCAGCTTTTTAAGTATGCGCGATAGTAATAAAATGCTATAGCAGAGGGTTGGGTGTAAAATTTTGAGTTATTTTATGATTATATTAAAAAAAATCATCATCGCCTATTATTAAAACATTTTTTCCCTGCAAAACTTTACTTTTTTCTTTCTCAATCCATAAATCAAATATGGGTAGCTGCAGAAATCATTAAGGATAATTAAGCAAAACATTTGCAGGAATATTTTATTTAAATTCAACTTTAACATGTGGAATGAATATTTATCAAAAATTGAACAACAACAAAAACATTACACAAGCCAGGATGTTTTGATCTATGGAAAGTTGCATGATCGTCTTCAGCTGGAAAACGCCAAACAAAGAGTTCTTTGTTTGACATTTTCCAGCTGAAGATGATCATGCAGTTTTCCACAGATTGAAACATCCTGGGTTGTGTTAATTTGTTTTTTGTTATTTTTTTAAATGTGTGCAATATTTTTTTATTTGTTAACTATTTTTTTTTGATAACTATGGTAAAAACTGGTTTCTACGTATTTCAAGGGAAAAATTTTAAATTATGCATAACTGACTTGTGAGAATTACTTACAACTCAGGTTTAACTTTATTTTTAATAAAACTTAAATAAGAACACTCGTAATGAACATTTGTGTATTAAATACATATTTTTCAACATATGATATGCATAACTGTAAAACTGTCAATTTCAAAATAATGTATTCATTTTCATAGAGGGTTTCTGATTTCGTGTTTTAAGAAACTTTTAAGGGATTGAATAAAATGCTGTAGCTATACCCATTACATAATTACAGTTCTAAGATAAACGAAAAGCAAAGACTCACCAAATTTTCACTAATTTTCCATCACATTGTTACTCACTTTTCCATATCTGCATATTTTCTTTTTTGTTGACGGCTGCACTTTACAGATTTTGAACCACACCTTCAACATTCTTCTAAAATTGACTCCTCCTTACTAATGACTGTACATAATGTAGTGTAACTTATATTTAAGCTATTTGCTATTTCTGCTTTTGATTTTTGTGGGTTGTCTTTCAGTTCCCGAATAAATCTCACTTTTTCCTCTAAAGAGTAACTTTTATTCCTTCTATTACCCATGGCTGCAAGAGAGAGAGACTGAAGTAAATGAAGGGAACACATTTCATCAATGCGAAAATTCATTCAGTTTTTGTTGGACCGACCTTCATTAAAAGCTGCACAGAAACCTCATGAACATGACGATTAATATTGATCGGATGTATATTGGTGTGTCTGAATAATATCTATAGTTGAAAATATGTACAATTCAATCTCGTTTTCAAAAATATACTATGTGTAAAGGCGAATTACATGTAACTCTTATAACTTATATCTCGTAACTAATAATTATATATATTAAAATATAATTTTCACCAAGACCTACAAACAATTACGCACAAACCAGAACTATGTATAAACTAGTTTTTACTTATTTTATATACGTAGTTATTTAACTGAATACGGTTACAAAGAATTATTCTAACCTTTATAAATCTGAAAAAGAAAAAAAACAATAGCTCTTCAAAACCTTACTTAGTTTGAAGATATTAGGAAGTTCTGTCTACAACTTATCTTGGACAGTCTGAAGAGGGAAAATAAAAATGATGTCATTTATTTTCAAAGTGTAACATTCCAAGCTTTCGTGAAGAGGATGCAGGAACTTAAACTTTAATATTAAGTATGAAGTAAAATTCTCCATTCATTTCAAAAACAATTTTTATATTTAATTAGGAGAACTCTTATTCTATTTGTTGTGTAACGAATCAACACAGTTGCAATTCATAATGGTTCATTTAAGGATGTAGTTCATGTGTGTAATTGGATTATCTTTAAGTAGTTTCAATCCAAGTTTGCTTGGTACATCTTCTCCCAAAAAGTCACAAAATGGCCTCCACCTGTTAATTCACATCAAACCATTTAGGTCCAAATTATTTCAGGAACCAAAGTGAAAAATTTCACAAACTTAACTGTGTTTACAAATGATCGATATGTTACACCTCGGACGTCCTAAGGTAAAAGGAAGTAACTACAAATTTTCTGATTTTGCCTTTTCTGCATTTTCTACGTAAGGAAGTATCTACACATCTTCCTAAGCAATTTGGTAGAGATCTGCTGTTAAGTTTGGCCCCTATTTCAATGATCAAAGGTAGCAACTGACTCACAATATGCTTATATCTATGGTCAAAGGCAGCAAATAATCAGTTTCCAAATTGCTAGTTGCTTCCTTTTACCTTAGGACGGCCGACCTATGCTCTAGAGTTTTATTCTTAACAAATTCATTAAATATTATTTCAATCTCAAAAGTCATTTTATTGTTTGATAGATGTGTGTTATGTAATAAAACTGCAAATAGTAATTAACTGAGCCAACCAGTTGAAATATCTGTAGGTCCTGGTGTCCTATTACAATAGAAGACAATTTCAGCAGCTGTTCTTTATTTTCTCAAATGGAAATGACTTACAAGGAGAGTTCATATCATGTATATCGTCAAAATCAATGCCATTTTGTGGTATGAAAGTACACATGGGGCCAATCCTCAAACGTTTGAGATATTTGACATTGTTTTCATTGATTTTTGAGTATTAATTTATTCAGTTTCAACAAGTGTTTTTGTGGTCTGCTGCATAAGTCATCCGACTGAAGATCTCCGGATCCGAGCTTCGGTTCTGGTGAGAGGAAAACTTCTTTTGTTGTTGTTCTTTCTGTTAGGCAACATAGGTTTGGTTGTTTTTATGAATATTAGGCAGAAAAAGAATGTACGATTAGAAACAAATAATATTCTCCTTAATTTATTAAAAATAAAATAAGTTAAAATACTTTTAAACTATATAATTATTGAACTTAACTAAACTTTTCTTTATCTTTTTTTTTTCCTATACTAATACACTTTTCTGTTGACATATTATTATGTCGTCTACATTGAGGTCTGCACCTACTCACTGGTTGTTAGGAAAGTCTCTTCAGCAAGCTACCATGTAGCCTGGATGCACTCCGGCTTCTTCAATTTCACCATTTCGAAGAAAGAAAACCATTGCAATTGTCTTGCAATTTAGTATGTGTGGAATCGTGCTAGGATTCCTACTCAACATATAGATTCGTGTGTAAGAAAACTGTTGAAGCTGTACAAAGAATGTATAGTTCTGAAAAAGCACCGAACCAGATACAGAAAAACTAATAGAGACAATGAAGAAAAATTCAAAAGTGATTTACATAAATGTAGTCCTAATGTGACTGTGGGCGAAGTTACTGCAAACAAGACTCTAGGGTATTTCCCACATCGTTAAAAGAGAAATAGACGAGGCCTTTTGCATCCTATTGTTCAGGAATCGTCCAGATCGGAAAGACCTCGTCTATTTCTCTTTTAACAATGTGGGAAATACCCCAGAGTTTCGTTTTTGTTCGACATAATTAAGGATGCATTGATTGTAATGAAGAATCACGAAGACTGAATTTCTTAAAAAACAAAGAGAAGATGTGTTTTGTTGCAGCATGGGTGAAGTGGACTTAAAACTAGCTGCAAAAGAGAACAGAAAGAGACAACATGTGGAAGAAGAAAGTGCAAAAAAAGGTTAGATATGAACAAAGATTGTCTAAATGTGTCAATACTCAAGAAACCCCTACACATCTACAGAGAGTGAAAGCGAAATGGAATGCCAACCTGGCCCATCAACATCTACAGCAGCTATCAAGACACCTAAGAATATATTCAAAACTCCACAAGTGATTGTCGCTTTAGATCGAATCAATCTACCAGCTGTGTTTGTTGCTGGATCAGTTGCTGAGGCTCTTTTACGTAGCATATCATATATGACTCTCTCTAGGAGTTCAGTGAGTTGTTCCAGGAATGTAGCAAGAAAGGAAGCTGCCAAGATGGAGGAACAAGAGACTGCATTGAAGGGACCACTTCTTTTACATTGGGATGTAAAATTGTTGCCAAGTATCAATAACTCCATGGAAAAAGTTGAACATATTGTTATTACTGGTAAAGAACAAGAAAAGCTGCTTGGAATTCCTAATATTGACAGAGGTATAGGAAAATCTCAGGAGAAAGCATGCATCGACACAGCAAAGAAGTGGAATCTTGTAAACAAAATTAAAGGACTTGTATTCAATATTACAAACCAGCAATACAGGACTTCACAGCAGGGCTTGCAAAATTATAGAAGAATCTCTGGATAAAGAACTGGTTTGGATAGCTTAACATCACCATATTATGGAAGTTATTCTATCCCACATCATCTCCAACATCTTTGGTCCAGAAAATGAACTTTTTAAAAGGTTTAAGAAAGAGTGGCAATCGATGAACAGAAGCTTATATTCTGCAGCTCCTATGTTCGTAAGACTGCGAAAAGAAATATTAGATTATTTCCCTTCAGCCCACAAAGATCAACAAACAAGAGACGATTATTAAAAAATTACTTACTTTGTGTTTATTTTTCCTAGGTGAAGATAAAGGCAGTGAGTCATTTCAAGCATCTGGGCCAACTCATCTCACTTGATGGATGGGAAAAGGAATTTGTGCTGAAGATATATCTATTCAGGTCTCAGTTTAACTTGATGGCAAGGGACTTAAAAAAAATAACAAATTTGGCTCTGTTTGTTAGTCTGGTACACTGTTTGACTAAAAGTATCCGGACACCCCGTGGTCGGGACACAGAGGCTCCTGAGGCACATATTTGATATGATGTCGGTCCCTCTTTTATCATCGATGACAATCTATACACATCTGAGAAGACTTTCCACCAGGTTTTGATAGATAGTCGCAGGAACAGACTTCCAGGTGTCCATTACAGCTGAAGTGAGTTCGGCCAAGGAAGATGGGCGATGTGGTTGGACACGTAATTTGCGTTTTATTTCGTCCCACAGATGTTCATTGGGATTGAGATCGAGGCTCTGAGATGGCCAGTCAAGTTGTAGAATGCCCATGTCGTCAAACCACGGCCACACAAACAGCTTTGATGTTTGTACGGGACAGTTATCCTCCTGGACGCAGTTGCTGCTTACCAACTTCATGCGGCCTTGCTTTGAACCTTTTATCAAAACAATGATATGCTTTCCGATCAATTTTGTTGATCACTACAGGAATTGTTTATTAGTGAATTAAATTTGTGTTTAATGTATTCAGATGCATTGGCTTTATTATTGATGATGATTGCATAATTATATATGTCTAATTATTTTTAATAAATGAAGGATAAAAGCATTTTAACTTATTTTTTATATATTCTTTTTCTGCCTAATGTTCATAATGTAACTAGGAAAAAAAAACAACCCTACATTATCTTACAGAAAGAAGAAGAAAAAAGAAAAAGAAGGGGAAAAAAAATTCCCCTCAGCAGAATCGAACCTCAGATCTTCAGTCAGACGACTTACATATCGGACCACAAGAACACTTGTTGAACTGAACAACAGCTAATACTCAAAAATCGATGAAACAATGCCAAATATCTCAAAAAACACTTGAGGTTTGGCCCACAACCTATATATATTTTTGAAGTACTTTCATCCCATAAAATGGCATTGATTTTGATATACATGATAGTGGACCCGATAGATAAGGTAGGTGTAAGGGTGCTTGGCTGCAGGTTGGAGGTGGCGGGTTCGATCCCTGCCTTGCAGGAGGACAGGGATTTTTCTACGCTCCATTCTCCTCCAAACAGGTCTTAGGGTCTACCCAGACCTCTGTTGAATGGGTACCGAGTTTATTTTCCTGGAGTTACAGGCGGGCGGGACACTTAACTTTTAACATGGTATGAATTCTTCTTGTTAGATAAAGAGAAATAATAATTCTTTATATATTAGCTTGGTATAAATCTATTATAAATTCAACTTTAACATGTATCAAAAATCAAATGAAAAATATCGCGCACATTTAAAAAATTAACAGAAAACATATTCCAATAAGCCATGACATTTCAATCTGCAGACAACTGCAGGATCATCTTCAGCTGATGTTTATATTAAGTGTGTTGAGTTATATATATTTGAAAATTAATAGTTTATATACGTTAATTTGCTGATTATTCGATTAATTTCATTCAGGCTTCTTGATATCCAGTATTATTTGTTGAACAGAACTCCACTAAACTTGTAATTTGCATGCAGATTAAAATTCATATTCTTCCATCTTTCCTGTAACATGATAATAACTAACAATATTAAAAATGAATCTTTTTAAGTTCTGAATGCATATGAACACAAGACCAAACCAATCAGATAGAAAAAAAAAACACTACTGATGCAGAAATAAACAGTCAGTAAATTGTTAAAAGTTAACATTTTATTAAAGTGTACATTGTATGTTAGTTAATGAAGTGGCAAAAATAATAATAATAATTCTTCCTCAATTTAAATGATGGCAATTAGTAACAGTATAAAAATAAAAAATATATAATAAATGTAAATTAATTATCAAAAAGTTTTAAGTAATGATTCAGAATACATTTTTCTGATGTCAATATTGATAAAAAAAAAGTCTTATATGGTTTCTTAAAAATGAGCTGTATTATTTTTAAGATTCACAAAGTTCTTCAATCCTTTTTTGATGTTAATGAATGTGGAAAAGATAACAGGAGTCCACACAAAATAATTATTAATTACATTTGCTCTTGCAAGTGGATTGTTAGCAGATCAATAACACTGCTACAGAAGGTTAAGAAATTTAAATGAATTTGTCTAAATTTCCTGTTAAATTAATAATTCTCTAAATATAAATGCCAACACCCAAATAAAGAGTTGGTTTCAATTTTATCGTCACTTGATGTAACTTATTTTATTTTTTTAAGAATAATTTTTTTGTTTTAGACCAGATCAGAGGATTTTTATAATTTGGTTTGTTTTCTGTGTGTCAATAGACAGCTGAAATTAAAATCTTCACAAACTATATAAACTGCAGGATGTTAGTTCTAGCCTTCACAAGGATCTTAAATGCTTCCTCACTTCCCAAGGCTTTGCATTTGTCTGGATGAAGCAGCATTGCAAGATGTCGATAATTGCGGATTACGTCACTTCTGTAAATAATTAAGCAAAGTTAAATCAAAGCAAATATTAATGCACTCATTAATAATAATAACTATCTATGCTAATAATTGCTCAGAATAACATAATTAAGAATCGTTAATAGCAGCATTTAATAACCTGATATTTACAGGTAGGTTTTGGTTATTAAAAAGGAAAATCTTCATTGATTCTGATGCTATTGGACCAATTGCTAAGGAGTTAAAAAAAACTGCCATTAAATCACAGTAGTCGTAGCATCTTCAAAACTGAAGATTTAATGGTAGATATATATGTTATTGAATGTATTGATTTTTTTGTTGGTAGAGGTTGGGTCTATAAGTCCTAAGTTAGCCAACAAACAAGCCTCATTAAATTACATATACAAAATGACTATTTAAAAGCAGACTAAACCTGTCTTTTGGAACAATTATATTTGGATTTTACCATATAGGTATTTTAAACCTGACATGCCAGTTATGCTTTACTATTAACTAATTAAAAATAATAATGATAGAGAACATATTTCATACTTGGAACATCCAGGTTTTAATCCCATTCTTGAATAATCATCGTTGTTGAATAGTATTTGATTGATAGCCTCTAGTTGTTCTTTGGTACATATGTTATTAATATTATGTAACCTAGGAGAATACGGATTCTTCGGTTCAGTCAAGCTCTTCAGTATGCTATTCATAAGAAGCTATGGGAACAAAAAGATTTAAGAAATTTAATTTTTCTCAGAGTAATTGTTATTTTTGTGGATTATTCAGTAAATAATTCTATATATGAGATCCCATGTTTGGGACACACCTACACGTATATTGGGTAGACCCGCCACCCGGTTAAAATTTGCCTTAATGAGCACTTGTACACTACTAAGAAACTTAATTTCATTTATTATATAGCTACACATAAAAAACTACATGAAACTAGACATTCTGATGATATACATAATGTAAGAATTTTAGATTATTATATATTTCTTCTTTAAAGTCATTTTCAAATTTCTTACAACTACAAATGATATTTCACAGAAAACATGTTTGTAGTTGTACAAAATAGGCTTAACGTGCATGGAATGAAATAAAATAAAATGGAAATAAATAAAACGCACTTACTTATAAAAAGTTGAATATAAAGTTGTACATGGAATCAATCCGACAGTTTCTAAATACTGTGTGTATTCCTTCATCAGGGACGGCACAAACATGTAGGACAGAGGACAACATTTAAGACAGCATGATGAGGGAAGGTATGTTGAATGTTTGTGCCGTCCCTGATGATGGGAATTCGCATAGTATTCCGAAACTGTCAGATTAATTCCATGTACAACTTTATATTCAACTTTTTATAAGTAAGTGCATTTTATTTATTTCCATTTTATTTTGTAGTTGTATGATATTTGAAAATAACTTCACCAAAATGGCTTCACCGTTGGCTGATTGGTTATTTTTAGAGCCTGAGAAGTCTGTATTAATGGACACACTTTGTTCTCCTTTGGTCTGATGATAGCCACTGGAACTAGTGGCTGAAACTAGTCACACTTTTATGTATTTTTAAATGTTAATCTGTGATTTTATCCATTTTTAAAGTTTTTAATTTTTAATACTTCACGCACACATCAAAATGACAATAAATTTATAATTATTTTTATTTTTACTTCAAAGATTTTAATCTCTAAATAAAAGCCTTTTAAAAAAATAAAATCCAAGGCAAATCTAATCTATGAAATATATATATATATATATAAAATAACGAAACAACTCACTTTTCATCAATTTCTTCAAAATTCTATATTTCAACTCAATTAAGGGACTTAATCAGGATGAAAAAGAGAAAACACTTCTCTTTCTCTTCAAATCATAATCGAAAAGTTACAAAGAAAAATTACAATAATCATAACATATAACATCTAACATCCAATAATTAATAAGACAGGTTTAGTCTGCATTTAAATAGTCATTTTCTATATGTAATTTAATGAGGCTTGTTTGTTGGCTAACTTAGGACTTCCTATAGACCCAACCTCTACCAACAAAAAAAACAAAAAAATCAATATATTCAATAATATATATATATATATATATATCTACCATTAAATCTTCAGTTTTGAAGATGTTACGACTATTGGATGTTAGATGTTATATGTTATGATTATTGTAATTTTTCTTTGTAACTTTTCGATTATGATTTGAAGAGAAAGAGAAGGGTTTTCTCTTTTTCATTTATATTTTTTATCCTGAAGAAGTCCCTTAATTGGGTTGAAAAATAGAATTTTGAAGAAATTGATGAAAAGTGAGTTGTTTCGTTATTTTATATATATATATATTTCGAAGGTATATGAAAGTTATTATGATGACAAATCTAATCTAATTGAATCATATATGATTATTTTTCTGATACAATCCAATTGTCTTTTTAATGAAGAAACTCAAAGTAAGACATTTTTAAGTTTTGGTTGTGTTGTATACTTTGCAACAATGTGTTTGTCTATGGCTTGTAATTACTTTGACATTAAGAAACAAACATCTTGACAAAAGCAAATGCTTAATTTTGCAAGTTTTAAAAATCCTTTGTAGTATAATTAAGAAAATTTAAAGCTTGATATTTATAAAATTTCTTTCATACGTATATATATGTTTTAGGAATATTATTATTTATTAAATTAAATTATTAAAAAAAATGTTTGAAGTAAAAAAAAAAAAATCCAAAATTCTTTTTAGGAAAATTCTACCATAGATGCAGTGGCCAAGTACATACAGATCTCCTCCCGCTTATTACAAATATCTAAGGATTAAGATTCATATTAAAACCAAGTTGTAGAATTACCTCAAAGGCTTCGTGAACTCCTTTGCCTGATACAGCAGATATTTCTATGAAAGGGAATCCATGATTTAATGCCCATGTCTGACCTATTATTGGTGAGACTTCCTTGGCTAAATCTGCCTAAAAATTAAAGGAAATACATGTTTAAGATGTTTTTTAAAAAATGGCAAATGAAACAAAAATATTTTCTGCCATAAAAAAAGCTTCCTATGGAGTAGATAGGTTCAGTAGCTGTGATTATTTTCTTTGAAAGAGAAATGAAAAGGATATTTGAAGGAAGTGTATTTAATTTCCTGAAGTTTTACAAATAAAAGAACCTTAAAATAATCTTGACACCATTGAAATTCTTGCAGGCAAATTTTTGAAAGTGGAACTTTCATCAAGCCAACATCTTTAAAAACAAAAATAGATGTGGAACAAAAGAATAAACAATCAGTAAAAAAGATAAGTTACATAGCATATAAACACCATCATTGTTAAGAGATGTCAACCATTACAATACATTTTAGTTATTATTTAATCAATTTGTTATCCAAAAATTAATACATCTTGTTGTTTTGTTCAATTGTTGAGCTATGTTTTTTTTGTCATGGAAATGAATAGTTTTATCAATATCAGGACTTTTATTTCTATTAATCATTTTAAAAAATACAAAACTTTCTTTTTTCTATCATCTTTTTCAAAGAATTCTTCTCGGGCTTCCAGCCAAGTAAGAATTTTGGAGTGGTTCAAGGTTTCGGATGCCATCATGGCATCCATCTTCAAGGAATGAAAAGCGAGATCACAATGGATTTTTTAAAATGTTGAGCACCACACCCTGTTCAATCAGTTCCTTCAGGTTGAGATCTGCTGGGTTTTTTTCTCAATATGACCAAAATAGAATTAAAAATAAATAGAAATAAAAGCCCTGAACACTTAGCAAGTATCTGGCGAACTGAACATTTTTGTTTTTTACTTGAAAATATAGAATGATGAAACGTTGTTATTGCCTAGCCCTATATAACTACGTCCATATATCTATACTAACAGTTCCACAATAGCAATAGTACTCGTCCACATTTGTTAAATGGTATATTTATAGTTGCACTACAATTCATAATCTACCTTACACATGTGCAAATATGGAATAGTTTTAGGACCCATCCAGAAAGGTTTGTTGTCTATCTGATGGTAGAATTTCATCATCTGATTTGAAGAATCATTCTCCTAATCTGCTCATCCCAGACTGCATGAATGGAAGCTTAGTAGACAAGCGATATTAAAGCACTTCAATTACTAAAGCCCAGGTCTTGTTTCATTTAGAATTCATCATAATTCCAAGGGAAAAACTATTATTTTTTTAATAAATTTGTATTATTACCTTATTGGCACAAACTACAAATGCAATTGTATTGAGAAATGCAGGAATTGCTAATGCGTGATAAACTTCTTCCAACCAATATTCCAAAGAATCAAAGCTTCTCGCATCATTCTGACTGTAAACCAAAAAAGCACCATGAATATCTTGATAAAATTCATTTCTCACCTATTTTAAAATAAGAACAAATTATATTAGTTTCATTTAATGCTGGATTTAGCATTATATATATATATATATAAAATAATGATGATGATATTTTTAATCTAATTTAAAAGAGAGTTAAACAAAAAGGTCATAAATTTGCTAAACAAAGACCCCAGTGGAGATGGTTCAGTATCCATAGATAAAAGGCTTATTTCCAATGAATTGTCGTGATTTATCATCATCTGTGAGAATAAGAAATAAGATGATTAATATTTAAAATCATTTACTTTACCCACAAGATAGCAGAGCAGTGCTTGGCATATCTAACAAGTAAAGAAGAGGTACTAAATCAACGGATCCCACTTCAAATTTTCAAAGCAGTGAAAAAGGATAATGATTTGTGGCCAAAGAAAAGGCAATGAACTTCGCTATAAAGAAATCATTAATTTGTGTTTGAACAAAGGATATCTAGAGTTTGAAAGTGTAATAATTTACATTGAAAGTAAAAAAAGAAATAGCTATTTATAGTCTGATGCAAAGTGAAACAACAACAACAACAAAAATCACATAAATCCCCTGTTAGTAACTATATACATTTTTCTAAGTTAATTTAAGAGCTGCAACAAGGTTAATTGAACTTTAGAGTTATCAGGAAATGAAGTTCCACACAGAAATTCAGCAGAAATGATAAAAGACAACAAATGAAAATCAGTGAAACATGCTTTTGCTAACCTCAGAAAAATATGATTCACCAGAGACATCAAATATATTTAATCGTACATCTTCCTCTGCCAAAGAACATCTAAAGAAAAATATCAAACAAACAAAAAAAGTATTAAACTTTATAAATGAAATACTGTTTAAGCTAAATAGCATCATTTATTACTTAAAGAGTATTAAGGAAGAAAAGAATCATTCTCAGCTGATGATGATGAAAATAACACCTATATATAAATATTTTATTATTATTATATAAAAATGAATCCTTATTACCTTACAATGCCAAAATCAATTCCTACTGTTGGAAAATACTGGTAAGTAAATCTTTTTTCACAATATTGCTTAACAACGCAAGTCTAAAACATAAAAAAAAAAGATGTTAGAATACATCAATTCAGAAGATTAATATGAAATTTGTTACATTATATGTACTTTTATGCATATTTTATACAGGACAATTCCTCTTTTCTGAAACACCTGGGTTTAAAAAAAGAGCAATGCAAGCATAACAACTCCTGTTATTTATTATTATGATTAAGTTTTTCTGTTAGATGCATAAAGCTGACAAAGGGACTTAATGTTGTATCTTTTTACATCAGGATTCTCTGCCCCATATCTTACTTAGTAGGTCAGTGCATGCTAACCAACTTCCTCTCTCCCTTTTCGACCTATTGTAATTTTTCTTTAGCTCAATATTTTTTTTTATTTATTTAAATTTTATTTTGACAAGCAGAAGTACCTAGACTTTGATCTGTTTCAAAGATGTACCTAAAGTTCAAATTCCTGCTTCTCTGTATAACAAATGAATCATGAGATGTAACATTACATGAGGGCTGTTCAATAATGAACTATCATAATTTTTTTTTGGTGGTCTTTCTCAAAAGCAGTCCCCATTGGTTTCAATCCCAGCGTTTCTGCCAGTTGTCAAAGATGTGCTGCAAGCTATAGCTTGACAGGTCCTTCAGAATTTTCTCCGAAGCCTTCACCAATCCCTGTAAAGATAGAAAACATTCCATGATGTTTTTTTTTTCTTTTAATTCAGGAAACAGAAAGAAATCACAATGAGCCACGTCTGCTGTAGGGAGGATGAGGAACACATTTCACATTGATTTTGGCAAAATACTCCACGACTACATTTGCAATGTGTGGCCGCGCGTTGTCCTGGTGCAACATCCATCCTGTGGCATGGAGATGTGGTTGTTTACACCCGACATGGTCCTTCAGAGTCATCAGTACACTTCTGTAGTACTCTGCTGTTAGGC
>JAFIDM010005346.1:11524333-11549493 GCA_023159025.1 Thereuonema tuberculata
GTTCATTCTGACTACCCTCAACTGATGATCGCCTAATAAGCGTGAAACAGGCTTGTCTTGAGGTGTCAGATGAACATTGGTCTCAAATTTTAATGTGTTTATATATATATATATATATATATATATATATTTGTTATTGTAGGTTCCAAATAAAAAAAAAAAAAATGGAAAAATATGAGAAAAAAGTCAAATTAACTCCAAGTTTTTAACGTAGAAAGTATTTCTTTCTTTTTTTCCTATTTAGAGGAAGCTATGAGAGGGAGGAGGAATTTGATCCTATCAAATCCAGATCTTACCCCACCATCAATCAATAATGAATCAGCAACATGCCATTTCTCTACTTTGAAGTTTTCGAGGGGAAAGAGACCAAGAGCTAATAATATTTTCATCTTATTTAAACATTCAGTCATTAAAAAAAAAACCCACGTCAACATTTCGGGTAGGGGAGGGCTAAACATCCCCCCCCCCCTCCAACAAACGCCTACATCTACTATGTTCTCTTCCAATTATTTATTGTGATTTTAGTTTAATCTTGAGTGTCTTACCTTTCCTACTGCAGGGTTACCTAAAGTAATTACTTTGAATCGCACTGGTCGTTTGGTTGTCATACTGTTTTTTAACTGAAAATAAACAGCTGACTAAAGTGAATTCCTGAAATCCCATTCCCAAGCATCTTGTAGTGTTTGCGCGTGCGCTCAAACTTTTTAAAACAAAACAAACTTATAAACGAATCAAAATTACACTGTGTTCGGTATCGTTCAATCTTCAGCACAGTTTAAATAGATCCTGATAATTGCTACTTAAATCTACTTAATAATTTATCTAATTCTGATGCAAGGTTCCTTCTATGTCAAATTGTGATTCATTCCTTAGATACTAGTTTTATGTTTCCCCGCTAGGTGGTAGATAAAGATATAAACATAATAATTATCATCATCATCTTCTCGGGATTTTTTCTACTTATAGTGGGTATCCTCAACCGAGATTAATAATAATAATAATATATTTTTTTACATTTTTATTACTGTATTTTACAGTCAACAGTTGCTTAGGTTAAAAAATATAAAATATATATACAGTATATAATATAAAAACACTAAATCTAAAGCAATAATGAAAGGTGATAATGGCATTCAGCATAAATTGTGAGTTAGATGAAGAATAAAAATATTTTTAATAATAGGTTAGAAGTTAAAGAAGTACTTAAGAATCATATCAATATTAAAACACAATTAAAAATAAATAAAAAATAATTATATTATATCAGTAATACAACAAAGATAAAACAATAGAACATATAGTATTTTTGTAATTACTATAATATAAAAAATATTCTAAGAAATGATAGCTTTATAATTACGAAATTTTATTTATTCTGATTTTAGCTTCACTTGCACTGGTCTAAATCATTAATCAGCCAGCTTTTAATTATTTTTATTATTATTTACAGTATGTTACGATTACTGTCCTTTTCAGAATGGCAGAGCTATCACTGCGGGACGATTTTACTCCGCAGAGGGGTGATACGCTGAGATGAGCACTTTCCTAAGAAATTTCTTTGGACATTTTCGCTTTTAAGAAAAAAATAACGGAGGAGAATTTTTGCAATAGTATTTATTCTTTCCATAATTCTTTCCCGAAAAGCGCAAATAGAACGCAGCTACTAGTAAACTAACACTATAAAAAGTAAACGTTTTACTTTTTATACGTTTTATAATAGATTACAATATTTTGTAATATTGACTTTTTGAAACCTCACGTGAGGGGGGGGGTCCAAATTTTTTAAAAAAACACCTCACGTAATTAATGGACGGCCCCCGGTGCTTTACACATTGCACCACAGTCTCAGCACTCTAACTTCAAAAAAACACTTATGCACAACTGCAGAAAGCTGTGGTACTCAACACCCATAGTTACGAAATTTATGGACACACATCCCTAATCATTCTTGCACCCGTCTTTACACTTGGCAATGTGCTTTGGTCCTTGACCCGCCATATTGTTTTTGCTGGGGAAACCCAAGGTTTGAAACATACAAACATTATAATAATAATATTTTTTTTTTTTACACTTGGCAACATGTGCTTTGGTTCTTGACCCGTCATTTTGTCTGCTGGGGAAACCCAAGGTTTGAAACTTTCACATAATAATAATAATAATAATAATAATTTTATTTCATTGTTACATTCTCAAAGTCCTGTTAGGAACCCTCAAAAGGAGATCCTATCAACAGGTGCTTGTAATTATGTTATACAAAAATTTATAAGTGTTTAAATTAACATCATAAAAAAAAATACAACTAAAATTACACAGGAATTTTACAGATTTAAAGTTATTGTTTTATATTTAATATACAAAAAAATATTGAAAAATAAAAATTATTTTATTTATTATATATTTTAAAATGAATATTATAATATTATACTTATTTACAAATTAAATTTCAAAAAATTCACTGATTAATCTTTTACAAAATATAAGAAAAACATCTATAGGTTATTGTTACATATATATTATATAGTTTTAATTCTTTTAATTGGCATTCTGAAATATTTTTCATATTTAAAGTAAATGACCTATTAATCAAGGATTAATAATAATTGTTTATAATAATAAATCCATTGGCAACAAATAATTGCATGTTTACAAACTTATTGATAAAATATATATAATATATAAATAAATAAATAAATATATATATAATATAAATAAAATAAAATAAAGTAAAATAAACTTAGATTTCTAATTGTTATTCAGTTCTTTATTATGTTTCACAAGCCATTCTTTTAAAAAAAAATTTAATAAAGAAATTTTTGAAAAATTATTAACATTTGTTAAACCAATTTTGTTAATGATATTTTGTAATAAATACTTTGAATTATTCTGTTCATAATAGTTTAAGATTTTTGGATATTTTAATTTTAAGTAGTTATTATTTCTCAAATTATAATTACTATTATTAGTTATATTACTTTTATTTATTTTATTCTAATATAGATTTCTTATACAAACAATATAATTTCGTACAATCTGGTTAAAAAATATATAAATAAATAAATAAATAAAACCACATCGCATTAAACGTTAGTTGGACTTGGACTGCCTCTTATTTTAAATTCATTATAATAAATATCCCCCGATAATGAAGAGTTCATTAATGGAATAGGGTTATGCAAGATCCCTTTTTGAGTCAGAAAGTAATTATGATCATTGTTGGACAACTGGAAAAAGTAGAATCAAGAGACAGAAAACGAAATACAACAGAAGCTTCCAAAGTTCTTAACATTTATTTATATTAACAAAGAAAGCAACCAAAATGACTCAAACTTCTTTGAATAACAGAAAATTAAAAAATAAAATAAAACTTTGCTTTAATTGTTTGGAATTTTTTGAAAAAAGTTAGATAGAATAAAGAAGGATTCCGACTATTTTCTTGAGAAACAAAACCGAATGTAATTGGGATTTTATTTTGTAAACCAAAATCGAAAAAAAAAACTCCTTTCTTCATAATTCTCAATTTCTTTACTAGATGGCGCAGACATCAATGAAAAAAGACGAAAACTGTAACGAAAATTAAAATCTAGTTTAAAAATAAATTTAGCTTAAATGTAAAATAATTGTATTTTTCATGTAATGATTTAAACAAAAATAGTTTTGTTAAAGAGATAACATCATAAGAAAAACGTAATTTTCTAAAAAATTGTAATTTCAGTTTAGCCGTTTCTGGTTTTATTTGGTATAAAAAGCCTTATTTCTGTATTGCTATTATTACATTGGAAATGAAAAGTTATTGAATTATTTCGATAAAGATAAGAAAAAGCGCTTACTGGAATTAGCCGCGGACGGAAATTAAATATAAATAAATCTATTTTTTTAATGGATTTAATAAGTTTTGTCCACTGACAAATGACGCTTGAGCCAATTGAATGACCAATCAGAACGAGGCTGAATTCGTAGTGGAGTAGTGTGTCGTTGGTAGGGCAGTGGATTGAAATAATAATTCGGGATTTATGAATTCAAGTTAAGTTTGTCAATATAAAATATTTATAAGATATTTGCGACTTAAAATAAAAAATTAAAAATGGCTAGTGTTTCCTATCATATAGCCAATTTGCTTGAAAAGGTAAGGAATCCACAAAATACCTACTTGAGAATAATAAGAACGCGTTCATTTCATCCGATTAAGTTAGTGCCTAAATTTCGCCGGTTGATCTTTAAAAACTGAACTCAGTTAAACCTAATTCATAATTTTCTAATATTAAATTGTGATTTATTTTCAAGTCTGAATTAGTATCAATGAAAAACTGAAATAAAAAGCGAGACAGTTTTCGGTTTTAAATAAGACTGAAGAGTCCCATGCCTTTTAATTCTAATCTTCCAAATTAAGCCTGATTGTCCGCTTTAGTTCATTTTATAATTTAAATTAGAAATATTATCTTAACATTTGTTTATAAGACCCCATAAAAATGTTGTAATTCACTCCTGGGTCGAATTGTTTCTCATATGACTTAACAATTTCGCTGAAATGCACTTTCAAGTGATCATTTCTAAAGAAATATTTAATTTTATACAAATAAATTTTAATTATAAACCCTGTAAAAACTAACGTTATTTAAAGTTATATTTATTTATTTTAGTAATTTGTTTTCATTAATATTATGGATAAAAGACTCAGCTTTGCTACTGCTGACATGTTTTGAACTACTTTAATCTCTAAAGAAGATAGTAAAAGTTATTAATTTAAATAAGTTTGTTTTATATTATCCATCATAACCTACTCCCTTAATTCTCTTAATAATGTTTTAAAAAAGGAAATTATTTATTTTTATTTCTTTATGGTGCAAGATTTTTTAAATAATTTAGATGGATTGTTTTCTTGATGCTACTGTATTGATGATATCAGTTATTTTTTCATTTTCACGAGAAAAACCTTAAACTTTTAGATAAACAATTGCATGTCAGAATATTCTGCAGCAACCATCAAGAATTGAAACATAGGAAAGAGTTTTCTCTCTTTGTATAGTGAAGGGAGAACACAGGAAAATGGCTCAAATTCCTAAGAGAAATTACATTTTAAAAAAATTATATATACAATTAAAGATAAAGACAGAGATACAATTTGAAATCTTTAAAAGTGTTATGATTCAGAAAGTTTATTTAATGCAATGTTTTAATTGTATAATAATAAATAAAAATAGAAGTTTATTGCAAATTTATTGAGTATGTCATGAAGAAATTTTACTTATGTTTGTTGTATAGTATTTGATGAAAGGATAAACAAAGAACTCTGCAAGTTAATTACAGATTGTTTCAAAATATCTGCAGAATGGCAGCAGTTTCCAAACTAAGTGCAAAAGCTTAACATTTTTGTTTAAATTAATGAAATGCATGGTATGTGGGTCCAGTAGCCAAATGGTAAGGTACATGAGGAGGAGGAGGCAAGTTCAATCTGGATGAGATCAGGGATTTTTCCACTGTTTAATTCACCTCCAGATGAGTCCTAAGGTCCACCCAGCCTCTGATGATCCTGATTTCTTTCTCCAGGGTGGGAGAAAGGTGGGTGGGCATTGGGCTGACCACTCGACCTCAACTTAGTTTTGTTGGTCATGAAAAATGCTGAGAGTCTTAACCTCCTGGGACCCCTAAGGTCCTACATACGCTTGTAGTGGGACGTGTTTGGAGATTATATAAAGGACTGTAGTGTGATGAGCTAATTGGAATTGTGCTCTTACTGCAAATAAGAATTTTTGATGTTAATATAAAAAGCTTGGTAAATGATGGAATTTTATTAAACAATAGGTGGTTAAATATTCCTTCAGATTATTTTCTTGTATTTTCATGTTTTCATTGCTTTTTTGCCTCTTGTTGAAGCATTTTAATATGCTTTCATTTTGAAATGCTTCAGCCTTTCTCCCACTTCTGAATTTAATATTCCAATTGTAGATGAATTTCCCATCCATATCGAAAAATTTAAAGCAATTATTAGATAGATTTAAGAACTTGAGTCGTTTTTTGTTGTTGTTTTTTTAAATGATATATCTTTTGTATGATTTTTATTAGAAAAGTTATTTGTGGGAGAGAATTGATAATTACAGTCTACTTTATTTATTTTATTTTTACTGTTTACATTCCTTTCACCCTTGTTACGACATCTATTTTAAGATCCTTCTTCGTCTTCATATGGATATCTTAAAAATTAGGATTTTTAAATTTTTGTTGTTGTTTAATATACATTTTGAACTTAGGAGTGAGCTTTTTTGTTTTGTTTTTGTATCTTAGTTTGATGAGCATTTGACAGGCTTTGTGTTGGTAATTTAAATAATGCAATGTATTCTAATGCATTTATAGTATAATAGTATAGCCTATTATGATTTGGTGATATATATTTATTTATTTACGGCGATTCTCTACAAAGTGAGCATACATTAAAAAAAATATAATTAACCAACAATTTACAAAAGTATTTCAAATAAATAAATTTGTTTCTATTCTTAAATATACTTTCCACAGTGTAAGATATACGAGTCATTCCATGTCAAATCACCCAATTTTCAAAAAAAAAATAAAATTCATATTTCAGAATTTGAGTTTCATTTTTTTTTTTCCAAGTTCTAGAAACAAATTTATGAGACCCGTATTTTTTTTTTGCATATTTAAAAGATTAAAGAAGTTATAATTTTTTCTAGAACGTGCTCTTAAGCCTAATTTACACCCATTTAATATTAGTGTCAATGGGAAAATAGGTGTAAGACAAAGGTGCGTAGCTCAAAAGGGATAGGTGGTAGCAGCATGAAATTTTTTTTGAAATACTATTATTCTTAGGGTAACATTTAGAAAAAAAAATTAAGTTGCTCCCACTATCCCTCCTTCTGCAAAAAATTATCAAAGTCACTATAGTATTAACCCAAATAAAACATTTTAACGTGCTGTGAATATATCAATCAAAGCAAGATTTATTTTCTTGCTTCTTTTGCTGGGGGCCACTCCCAGGTGTGACTGTGATCTTCAGATAAGCTCATGCCTTTCTGAGTCTTTTATCGGGGAAGGCGGATTGGGCAGATGAGTCCCTACAAGGACGAAACGGCCATTCCCAATTCCTTCCGATAACTGATTCAGAAAGGTAATTTATTTATCCATGTGCTGTTCTTTTCTTTTCTTGTTTTGATTTAATTGATATAATCACAGCACGTTAAAATGTTTTATTTGGGTTAATTCACCTTTTTTGAACCTTTAGTTCGATTATTAAAAGCCTTTCTGCCTATTAGTTATAGGCTAAGGCCTTTCAGTTGTGTAAAATAACATAGCAATTTATTTTCTTGCTTCTTTTGCTGGGGGCCACTGGCAGGTGTGACGGTGGCCTTCAGATAAGCTCATGCCTTTCTGAGTTGTTTATTGGGGAATGCGGATTGGGCTGATGAGTCCCTACATGGGCGAAACGGCTGTTCCCAATTCTTTCTGATAATTGATTCAGAAAGGTAATTTATTTATCCATGTGCTGTTCTTTTTTCCTTTCTTGTTTTGATTTTTATTGATATATTCACAGCATGTTAAAATGTTTTATTTGGGTTAATACTATAGTGACTTTGATAATTTTTTGCAGAAGAAGGGATAGTGGGAGCAACTTAATTTTTTTTTTCTAAATGTTACCCTAAGACTAATAGTATTTCAAAAAAAATTTCATGCTGCTACCACCTATCCCTCTTGAGCTATGCATCTTTGTCTTACACCCCTGTTTCCCAACGTGTGGCAATTTGATTGTTGAGGGGGGCAATTCGAAAATGGAGCAATGCTGTTTTTTTTTTTGTTTTTTTTGATTGTGAAAGTAAAAAAATGTTGATAATATTGGTTTTTTTTGTTTGTTGTAAAAGTTAAAGTTTTAATTTTTTTCTTTTTGAAGTTATACCTAATTTGGTGGGGCATAGCATACTTTAGATACTTTAGGTGGGACATAGCACAAAAAAGGTTGGGAAACACTGTCTTACACCTATTTTCCCATTGACACTAATGTTAAATGGGCGTAAATTAGGCTTAAGAGCATGTTCTAGAAAAAATTATAGCTTCTTTGATTTTTTACATATTCAAAAAAACAAAAACAAAAAATACGGGTCTCATAAATTTGTTTATAGAACTTGGGAAAAAATCAAACTCAAATTCAGAGATATGATAAAAAATGGACTGGTTAATTTGACATGGAATGACCCATATACTATCCATTGTACCAAATTTTATGTATGTTTTTCAGAGATTCAATTCAGAGATGTTTGAAATTATAGAACAATGTTCAAGAATGATAAAGTTTGAGAGTACTTAATCTGAAAGTAGTCAATTTTTATGAAATTTGTCAAATTTCATGTTATAACTTTTCAAAGTAAATGCAAATTTTAGCATTTTGTTATAATATTTCCAAGAAATATGAAGATAAAATTATGGAAAGGCGTTATTCCAAGCATTACTAAAGGCAACATTTTTATTAGATAATACAAAACCAGTGCCAAGTTGGATTTGGTGAGGCCCTAAGCTATATAAAGCTTGGAGTTCCCTAAAAAGTTACAGCAAAAGGTCTCTTAAAGGTGCATATCAAAACAGGACCTTGGGTAGCCATGGTAAAAATGAAAACATACATCTATATATGCCTTTTAATTATTCTAAAAGCCCAAACCAAACACATATATGTATATGAGATCTCAATCTGTAGCTTTTTAGCTTATGTCTAAATCTGGCAATGCATAAAAACCAACGCTGATGCACTTTGTAGTGTGGGTGGGCAACTTAAATTATTAAAAATTATTAAATTAATAAAAAACAATGTCCTGTGCGCCACAAAAATTAAGCCAAATCCTGAAAATAATACTCTTGCATTTGAATCTAAAGAGACTATAGCTTTCTTCCAATATTGCCCCGAGTGTAAAAGAATGTATATTCATATCTTTTTTATTTTATTATTTTTTTTTTGTTTTGTTCCGTTGTACCGTTACTGAAACCTTAACTTCAGAATTAAGAATTCCTGTCATATATATCCTGGATAATGGTCAAACAATTGTTTTTGAGCATTGTTTGTCTTATTTTTTAAACATGAATTAATTCAAAGATGAAACTGAATTTTATCTTTAGTATTCCTATATTTGATATGTATACAGGGTGTTTCAAAAATACACGGCATAATTTCAGGTATGTATTTCCCACATGTAGACAATCAAAATAGTTCATTACAACATATGTCCGGAAATGCTTCATTTCCGAGTTATGGCCTTCACAACATTGAAAATCACCGGAACGTTTTTCGTATTTACAGATGAAGCACAGTTCACACGAGATGGCATAACAAATTTCCACAATCAGCATGTATGGGCGTATGAAAACCCAAATGCAACTGTTGTATCTCATCACCAGGTGCGGTTCTCCCTCAACATGTGGGCCGGTATCATTGGTGATCGATTAGTTGGACCCCATGTACTTGTAAACAGACTTACGGGGCAGGCGTACACAAACTTCCTGGAAAACATCATACCTCATGTTTATGACGACACTCCACTGATCGATCGTCAGCACGCTCACTTCTTGCATGACGGCGTTCCTGCACACTTCAGTCGTACGGCTTGCCGGTACTTGGATCGAACGTTTCCTGATCGATGGATAGGTAGAGGTGGCCCAATTGCTTGGCCTCCACGCTCACCTGATCTGAACCCTCTCGATTTCTACTTGTGGGGCCATTTAAAATCATTGGTTTATTCGTCTCCGGTGCCTGATTTGGAATCCCTTCGGAATCGAATTGTGGCACGTTCTGAGGACATACGCAACATTCCTGGAGTGTGGGATCGTGTTCGCAGGTCATTGAGACATCGATGTGAGGTCTGTATTCAAGCAGGAGGTGGTCATTTTGAACATCTTCTGTAATGGCAACGACCGGCGGAACGAAAAACGTTCCGGTGATTTTCAATGTTGTGAAGGCCATAACTCGGAAATGAAGCATTTCCGGACATATGTTGTAATGAACTATTTTGATTGTCTACATGTGGGAAATACATACCTGAAATTATGCCGTGTATTTTTGAAACACCCTGTATAATTCCATGATATTCCTTTCAGTTATTATAAGAATGGCTTTGTCACTAAAGTGTATAGCATTGTTGTGACTGGCAAGTGATTTTAGAATGCTTATAAAATCAGAAGCAAACGGCACAATAAACGTGTTAATCTTTTTGTACATTACTGACTGCCTCACAGTTAACTTTCTTTTCTCCTGTATCATCAACCACTCTCTTCTATGTGAAACTGAGAATACTTTCATCAAAGGTCTTCTTATATTGCTATTGAGTTCTTATACAAATAATTTTGTATTTCTATTCTTAAATTCTTATGAATTTCTTAAATCATTTCTTCCTTTTATTTACTTTCTTCAGAACGGAGATGAATAAATTGTCTGAATGACAGCTGAAACTGTGTTGTTTTCTTTTTCTTATACTATCTGAAGACTTGCAAGGTCCTTATTTATTTACCCACATTTTTTGGTGAAAAGATCTTTCAGCCATACATGTATACATTCACAAAGTGGTCTTTATAAAAATACAAGCAGCCGGGCAAAAACCTAGGTTGTCAAAGCATAAAATTGCCTCTGAGAACAAATTGGAAAATTTGAAATCTTCCTGGCATATGACGCCTTCAGCGAGTGATTATTTCTAGGCCAAAGTGCACTTGCATGTCATCTTGAAATTCACAATTGTAGTTCATGGCAAAATTTAACTGAATGATCTAAATATTTATGTTCTGTTTGTCTTTAGGAATCACTTCTGAATATGTCATGTAATTAGGTAATAAACATTGGAGAAAAAGTTTCCTTTGAAGTTGACAAAACTTGACAGTGTTGTCCCACTTTTCAGCATCAGTTGAAATTTCCATTCTGTATCTTAACACATCCAAATTGCTTAAATCTCAATTCATTACATACCAATTTTTCTCCATTGGAACAATTTTCAAGTGCCTTCCAATACAAAGAATTTGTAGTATTATTTTTTGGCAATCCGAAAAATTGTTTAACAATTTATAACCTTAATGTATCTTCAAAACTTTCAGTAGAAGAATAAGCTTTTAAAAATTAAGCATTTCTATTAATCTGCAAAAGTTCTATGAAATCATTGATCTTTTAAGCCACTGTTTGTGAAATGCTGAAAAGCTAATCTGATTAATTGAATCACTTGGTGATTAAAGACAATAAGTAGCGTTGAAACTCGTATTTTACAAGGAGTGGATTGGTTGCCTACTTAATGAAAAACACCAAAATAACATTAAGCTGGAAAAATTGATTTGAATTTCTGCAAGTAATGAGCATCGCTGTCACTTGTCCTGTGTATCACAGGATTTGGATTAGCATAACAAAAAATAAATCAATCTTTGATATTTTAATTCCACTTATATCAAAGCAATCTCTTTTATGTTTTTTTAAAGGAAAAAAAAATTGGTAACCATATATCCTTTTGTATTTTATAGTTTATATTTTAAGTAATAGAAATTAATTATTTCTGTTCTCTCAAAGCTGTTTTTGTGATTTCTTTGCATAACACACACACTATTTTTTCCTTAAATTTACTTAGTCAAGGAAATAAAATAATTGAAGTACTTCACCACATTGTGTAAATAGAATTAGAATTTTAATATTTTGGAAAAGAAAGCAATTTGAATTTCTATAATTATCTCGTGCATCACAGGAGAATCACCTTTTAGTAATTGATTTTTTTGAAGCAAACATTTGCACAGCTTAATTATGTATGTGATATACTTTATAACTAATGTTTTCATGACTAATTGGCACATAAACAAGATTAGATTGTTCTGATTAATCAAGTATATGCATACTGTTTAAAATGAAACGAACTTATGACTTACGCTTACAATGGGGGGAAAAAAAAAGAATTAGCGCCAATTACTTTTTTCTTAAGGACTGTTCATATTAGGAGCACTAGTGAACATTTCAGAACTATGGTCAAACAACTTGCATTTAAAGAAAAAAAATTAATTCCAAAGTTAGTTTATAAATGGTCCTATTAGACAATTGTAATAAACCAATATGAATTAATGCACTAATTATTTGCGTTAATGGAAATATAATAAGAGGCCAACTTCTTAAAAAAATTTCTGATACTGCTGCTTGCATCTGTCTTAAAATACAAAGAAACTAGTTATTCTCTCTGAATCAGATGCAATATGGAAACAGCTAACAAACATGGTTACTGACCAGATTTGTAAACACAACAAGAGAAATGATACGACCACTACTTCGGTACGTGTTGCAGTGTTTTGCAAAAGTGTTAGTGGCTTCTTAGGAAAAATTCTGTAATGTCATTTTATTTTCCTTGTATATTGGATGTTTTTTTTTTGCTTTTTCTTTTGGATGTTGAGGGATTCACAATACAAATGTTGAAAGGAGTTGCCAGTCAAAGGAAAAAAAATGCTAAAGACCAAAGAAAAAAAATCTGAAATAGAATTTAATAAAGGAGAGGAAGGCTACTCTACATTCTACCATTGAATGCCTATTAATTACCCCTCAAGAGTAGATTACCACCATGTCAGGAAGGATTTTTCTATCAATAGGCAACAGCATATAGTGACAGAGTTTTAAAAATGAACTGGACAAGTTTCATTACAAAATGTTGCTCACATTCAAACAGCACAGCCAAGGCTCTAGTATAGAGCAGTATTTTTCTTTATTTAGGTCAGTGCATTCAAAAAGCTAAGAAAATAAACATAAATATTTTAAAATGTAGATGAAGTACCAAAGTTGGCTTTCTTATTTAATTTAGTAGTGAAGTCAATGTCGATGATTCTTCAAGATAACTTGCCAATTTTTTTTAAGTTCATCCTAAATTGCTCATTTTCTTTGTTGTTGTTAAAGAGGTTTTTGATCTTGGTTCTGATAAAAGTAATGCAACGAACTGACAAAATCCCAAGAAATACAGAAGGAAATCATGTGCAACTGCATTACTAGGATTAAGACATGACTACCATTCGCGACTTCAGTAATATTAAAAATAAACATAAATCCAAATAAGGTTCCATAGAAATAATGCTGCTTGCTCTTTGCTTAGATGAAGCAGCCATATAAAAAGTTCATTATATTCATAATTTTGTTTGATTGGATGGTACAACTAGTGGTTTTGTTTTTTGCTTTGTTTGGTTAGTAGATTTGAGATTGTAAGGGATGACAGTAGAATTTAGGGGCACTACTGTCTGTGCAAAAATTAAAACAAGGTTAATAACTCCTAAGGTTCAAAAATGTGTAGGAATCATTATTTGAATGGATATAACAATGAAACTTTTTTTTTTACCCAAAAATTTGGATGAAACCAAAAAAGCCTGTATTTTTTCCTAACCATACATGTAAACTATTCTTTGCCTCTGAAGATCTTTAGAAATTTTCTTAAATTTATATTTAAAAGGAAAGAAGAAGAAAAAAGTTGGACAAATCTTAAAAACTTACATATTAGAAAGGAATATTTTGACCTGCTACAATTTCAACAAGATCATTGTCACTAGAAAGAAGTGATTGTTTTTAAAGGGGATTTTTTTTTTTTTAAGATTTGTCTATAAATTAAAGAACTTCTAATTTTTAATTCAATTTCCTTGTGTTAAATTTTAAATTTTAGAAATTAAGTTACATTGAGAAAAAATTTCAGTTATAAAAAGAGAAAGCTCCTTACAGCTAAGTTATTTAGATCAATAGGCCTACTAAAAAATTCTCAATTTAATCTTCAATTAATAAATTACAAATGTTTATTTTTTTATATTTTGCATAAATATTCATAGATGAGAACATGTTTCTGTTGCCATCCTTAGTAATTTATCACATTTGAAATATAGTCATTTTTATTTTGTAAAAAATAAGTTATTTTTGTTGATTTTGCAAATGTTATTTTAAAGGTTATCTGAGTAATTACTTATATATTGCTTATTTTGAAGCCTAAGAATTGTAATTAATTAACAGATTTTTCATATTTACTTTTTGGAACAGTGATTCTCAAATTGTAATGAGATAGTAAAGCCTCCCTGGCCCATTTATCCCAGAGGTTGCACTAAGTATCATTTCCCAAACCTACAGATATTACATCTAGTAGAGCATTGGACATTGTATAGCATGCAGAAATCTTAGTACACTTTGGCCAAAAAATTATGAACCTTTAAGATTTATATTGATTTATATGCAAATCAATGGTGATATGGATGTTTGATGTGTTGTAGTGAATCTTATAAATAGCGTCCCCTCATTTGATTGCAGCTCATGTAAAACTGAGATCTATTGGAATTGAAAAAGGTCTAATTGCCAGTCCATCTCTAGCAGGAGCCATGATTAACAAAAAAATCCATACTAATATGGACAAAATGGCACCAAGAACAACATGGTGATTGAGTGGAAAACTGATGTGATCTAATGAGTTTCACTAAACTTTGTTTTGTTCCAGTGGAAGGCAGAGAATCTCCTGCAGTGTGAAAACCAAGGAGATGCCATTATGATATGAGGATGTTCTGTTGGTAAGGACTGGATCCATTGATACGAGTAGAAGCCAAAATGTCATCCTGAGCATAACTGATCAAGTGACCCACTGCGATGATGTACTTTTTCCCAGAATATATTTTTGTGTGGATAATGCGACTTTCCATCATGACAGTTGTGGAAAAATGATTGATTGAGCACAAGCTTTGTTATCTTCAGTATCCAGATCTCAATCTCATCAAGTATGTCTGAATATAGTACCAGTCCATCTTGCAAAGGTAGAATGAGAAGATGAAAAATTACATAATGTTGAAATTATGATTAACTAGGCGTATATGTATTTTATAAGTGATGTAGATGCAATAGCTGCTCATCCATATATGTTAGAAAATTGTTAATTTCATTTTAGTTAATAATCTATTGATACATACAAGCATGCATTTGACAGTTATACAGAAATTCAGCAAAACTCTAGGACTCCCCAAACTAATCTTTCATATAATCGTGTATTAAGGCTATGATTACAACATGTAGAGTTTTCATTGGTAAGTCTGTAATAATTAATGATGTGGCTTAAAGAAAATTCTTTATGTCATATCTTTTTATACAGCTACCCTCTTTATAAAAAAAATCCTAAGTTTCCATGTTTCAGATTTTTTACAGTTTCAGAAACTTTGCTGAGAGTTTCTTAAGCTCAAAATAATGGTTTTATAACTGCCTTTGAAACTTCTAGGAAATGAACACAAAGAAAGCAGTCAAGTTATTAATAATGGAAAGTTATGGTTATGTATATATTTGAACATCTTAACTTAAGAACTGAAAAGGAATTTTGACTCTTCAAGAAAACTCTTTTGCTAAGTGGACAGTTGCACTTTGAGGATCACTGTTCTAAAAGAATTCTGATGGAGTTTTATAAATTTAGAAAGATTTACACTTTAAATTTTTATGTGTTCTTAGATGACATCAAGTGATAAAGATTTTCGATTTATGGCTACCAATGATCTTATGTCTGAACTACAAAAAGATTCAATAAAATTGGATGATGACAGTGAAAGAAAGGTAATTAATAATTTGTTTGAAGTTTCCAAAATTTATTAATTAAAATAATAAAAACAACAATCTTTGTTACATTTAATATATTCAATGCTCTTTTTTTAAATAAGGTTGTGAAGATGCTGTTGAAACTTCTGGAAGACAAAAATGGCGAAGTACAAAATTTAGCAGTTAAATGGTATGTGTGAATATATAAATATCTATGGTTGGATAGACTATTATTGTCAGATGAACAATAACATCTTCTAATTTAATGTTCCTCATAGTTTTACAAAATGTTTTATCCCAGCAGTTTTTGTATAACTGCATGTAGCTATTGATTATTTTAATTTGGTAGCAGTTTTAATGTAAATTTATTATTATTTAAAAGGCTTCATATTGGTAATGATAAATTTAATTTAATTTAAAATAAATTTAAATAAACTGCACTTTGAAGTTCTTTCAGAATCATATTTGTACTGTTGAGCATTGCTGTACAATTTGATTACCGTTTTGATTTTGTTGGAAAACAACATTTTTGTTAGAAAACAATCTTATTTAAATTAATTCATAACAAATGAGATCCTTCCTATTCTACCAAAGCTGTATCTTGTTATTCTTAATCATTTTTCATCTCTTATAACAACTTTACAAAAGACTTTGTGTATGTAGTGGAGAACAGAGGGGCAATCTTTATTTGTTAGTCAGTTGTGAAATTCAAATAAGGCAGTTGGCATTTTAACTGCATTTGCTCAGTTATTTGTTGTGTTTATCATTAGTTTTTGGTTAATTTAAGATTTTCTTGAAAGTCTTACCAGTTTTTTTTTAAACTCGAATTTAAATTTTTAATTTTAGTCTGAAATATAATATGCATCTTTATAATTCATCCCAAAGAACAGTTACATTTTCTGCTTTTTAAGTTTAAAGTATTAATAACAATAAATCTTTAGACTTATAACTTGTAGGTAAAAATGCAGAATTCTACATTTAACAGCACTATTTCCTAACAACTATTCTTAACATGTCAACAGTTAGAGCTACCATTAGACTTCATTTTATCTTGTTTTCTTGCTGTGGAAATATTATGTCTGCCAAAACACTTTGGTTGCTATCATTGTCCCTGTACTCCATTACTGTTATTTCTTTTTTCTTTCTTAGCCCTGGAAAGCTAATCCTTGTGATTTTTACAACTGTAAATCTTTGTTTATAATTCTTCACTCCCCTGTTAGATTGCAGTAAGTGATAGTACCTTCATGATCTTCTCAGAGCATGAATAGTCATTGTTGAGAGACCTTTGTTGCTTCTGTTACACAAGCGTGATCGTAATTTTCTGTGAAGGATTAGTCTTGTGTAAATTTGATTAGAGAGTGCTATGAACATACAGTTAATGTATATTTATCTATATCTATCTATTCTTTGCATTCATCATTTAGTCCTAAATGATGGCTTCTTTTAGGAAGAGAGGTCTCTCATAATTGCTCGAGAATATGGTGGTTCTCTAACGCGACGTACAAAAATATTTCAATGGGTCCGCTTAGTGAAAAGGCAATTACCTGAGAAACATTGGTGTAATACTTTTTTAGATTTGTAACCACTTTAATTATTGAAAAACATATCCTATAAAACTTAATAACTGATTGATATCTAGTCTTTTCATTCTTGTCCCAAAATTACCATTGTTTAAAAAGTAGTAAAATTTACGAAGGATTAGCCTTCTAGGGTTAATTGTTCTTATTCAAAATATTTTATAAATTAATAATCAAAAATCCCTTCCTAAAAACGGTCTATGGAAATGAAGACAGCCATCAACTAGTAGAAAAATCATGGTATATGAATTTTATTGCAAAGAGGACCATCTCTGTGCCATTTTTCAGAAGAATATGATTTCTTCTCCCATACAGAAGCATTTAGTTAATGTCTTCCTGCATGTATAAAACAATTGTAGCAATGGATCCATCCTTTTTCCAGTCGACTAAAAATGATATGGCTCCGCCTGTTAGTCATTTGTTTGAATGTGTAAAGTAATAGCTTGGAATGTACTCACCTGTTGGAGGTACAAAAATCCTTTATGAGGGTGCAAGATTATTTATTTATTTGAAAGGAAATTAATGAAAATTAAATAATAAAAATAGCTACTTGTTTTCATTAAACTTAAATATTTATTAACAAATTTTTTTTTAATGATTTATATTTAAAAAATCAAAGTTAGGTGCAAGCATTAAAGGTAAAATAATGCAATACTGGGCAATATTTTGAGAATGGAAATAAAATGACAAAGAAGGTTTGTTAATTACTTAATATAATAATTTATTAACACTGGTGACTGTATATTCTTCAATGTTGTAAAATTAAATTACGATTGGCTATAATTGTTTTTTCTTTTTCATTTTTAATTTATCTGTCATATATAGATTTATCTTCCTGCAAGGAACACTATAAATATGATGCATTTTTTTTTTATAATAATAAAAAGTTGGCATAATATAAAAGCTTTCAAACTTTCTGCAAAATAAGATCCAAAAAAGTTGATCACAAAAAATGAAAAAAAAAAAAAGAAGAAATTGAGAACATATTTTTTTTTCTGTAATATATAGTAAGGGACATTTCAAATGCTTAGCTTCCATTCTGATATAAAAACAGTAGGCCTCTATTACTTAAAAAGGGAGAAAAAAAAGAAAAATATTAATTTCTATCCTTGTTCCATTGTCTTACAGTTTAGGTCCTCTAGTTAATAAAGTTAAAGAATACCAAGTGGAAACAATTGTGGACACACTATGTAACAATATGGTTTCTGATAAAGAGCAATTAAGAGATATTTCTAGTATAGGTAAGCTTTTTTTTTTATTTCTTTTTTTTTTTTTACATTCACAAAAAATATTCTCATTGCCTTTAATTATAAAATTATTATATGTTATAAACATTATTAATTGCTAAATCATGGTATCTTTTAATCGCATTTTTTGTCAATCATTTATCTCTTATTTTATGATTGCTAATAATAGGAATGATGAATCCAAGATCCAGATGATTTCTTTTCAGAACAAATTATTATTTAATAAAAAACATTCAGCATGATTTATAGAAATGACTGTCAATGTTGTTAACTTTAAACCAGATTGTTCATGTAATCTTCAGATTATTATTTTGAGATGAGGGACATTTAACTTCTAAGATAAGTATTACTTTGAGAAACTATGCAGGGCGGAAAAATAAATAAAAAGATTATCATAAATGTCAGTTGAACAAACATTTTGAAGGGTAAAATGTCCATGTAGGTGCTTCATCCTCTTGCTGCACCCTCATTTAGCTTGCCTTCCTTATGTTTGCAGTCCATCAACTATTCAGAAGCAGTTTCTGTTTCTGTTTGGACCTGTCGGCAAGATGCTCCAGCTGCTTATATATACCAGGGTGGGCATAAAAGAATAGTGGGGTTTCAAAGACATATAACATTGTTTGTGTCAGGTGATTAATTATAATGCATATGTAGTGTTGACATGCAGTTGTCTAAGTTTCTGTTAATGTCCGTTGGGTGGTTTTGACTTCTGAAAATGGTGACTCAAATGAAAAGTTATTTCTAGAACTTTTCAGAGGCACAATTCCGTATCTCAGGGACAGAGCTGCCACGTGCAGGAATTGGAGTACCAGAGTGATTCCCCTAAAGTCCACTTCATTTGTACTGTGTCGCAAGTGTAAGTGCCTTTTTTTCTTCGACGAAGCATTAGTACCTACCAAGACATGTTGGAGAACTGGTTGTTTCCAGTCTTGGACAAAGACTACGACGACTTCATTTTCCAAAAGGGCTGCAATCCCCTACAATTCCATCCTGTGCGATTTCTCTTCAATTGCATTCTTCCAGAGCACTGGATTGGACATACTACAGATGCGGACAACCAATTCCTTCAATGGCCACCACGATCCCTGGACCTATCACCATGTGACTTCCTATGAGGTACATGAAAGATAACATGTATATATCCCCAATGCGCATCTCCATCAGTGATATCAAGGAACAGATCACTGTTGCTGTAGAGGCCACACTGGACATTCTTCATCGAGTCTGGCAGGAATTTGAACTGACTCTTGGATATGTGCTGGGTGACGAAAGTGTGCACACTGAAGGACTTGAGTGAAACACATCAAACTTGCATAGTCGCACTTCCATTTGAGACATATCATGACTATATACGTTAAGCAATACAGGTATTTTGAAACCCACCATTCTTTTATGTCCGCCCTGTATATACCGGGTGAGTCAAAATGATTTGAACAATTTCAAAAATTCATTGTAAAAATTGTATTGAATATTTTAATAAATGAATTGTACATTTGGATACAGCAACTTTTGAAGGTTTTTTTAATTCCAGATCTCAAAACTGCTCAATATGAGCACCTTTTGTCACATGACAAATGTCAACATAGTACTCAAATTCCTCCCAAACCTGAAATAGCATGGGTCTGTCGAATTGAAGTTAGATACATAACTTCTGCTGTTTACTGCAAAGTGGCGTTGTAGACAACATGCTGCCACAGGAGAGAAAAAAGCATACAGTGTCTCAACATGTTAACTGAATAGCTGTTACCACAGCTTGAGACCGATAATGATGTATTCATTTTCCAGCAAGACGTGGTACCACCCCATTTTCACACTGCAGTACGCCAGCACCTAAACGAACGATTGCGGCAAGGATGAATCGGCCTGTGCGGGTTCTTGCGATCAATAGTTGATGAAGTGGCCACCCTGTTCTCCAAATCTCACTCCTTGCAACTTCTTCTTATGGGAGTATGTTAAAGACATGATGTTTGTACCTCCCTTACCAACAGATCTGGGCAACTTGAAGATGCACATCTGCACTACAATTAACACAATCGACAAACCCATGCTACTTCGCCTTTGGGAGGAATTTGAGTACCATGTTGACATTTATCATGTAACAAAAGGTGCTCATATTGAGTAGTTATGAGATTTTTGAAAAAATAAACACAAAAAAAAAACAACTTCCAAAGTTCCTGTATCTAAATGTACAATTTGTTTATTATAATATTTAATACAGTTTTTATAGTGAATTTTTGAAATCATTCAAATTATTTTGACTCACCCTGTATAATGCAGTCAATGTACATTGGAGTATTGGATTGACTGAAATCACTGAAGTTTTGACAGATTTCTTTATTAGATCCTTCATCTATTTCTTGTTAGTGTTCCCTATTTCATTCATTCTCTTTTGTATAATCAAACTTTCTAGACTAAAAAAAATGAAGGCCTCATTCTAACATCCCACATGTTTCTTTTTTACTTCACAGTACTACTAAAATAGAAATGATCCCCTTATGTTTTTATCCCCATGTGATTTTCTTTATTTGTTTTTTGGACTGTCAACTCATCTTTGAATTCTCCTTTTTTTATACTATGAACTAATTATTAATCATCATCATCTTCTCTATCACAAAATAACTGTAAAATTAAAAATATAAAATTAAAAATACATTTATTTACAATGGAATTTTCTAAGAGACATCTTTACTTCTCTTCTTCTTCAGCTACAATAACTCATAACAAATATGGGAAGTGAAAACGTGATAGTTATAACATTCCATTGTAGTAACTATCATTTTAACAATTCATCTCATCTATTCTTACCTTATTATTACATCGAGATTGTCTAATTAAATCCCTAGCCAAGTTTTCAATAACATTATGAACTAATTTTTATTTGTAAATAGAACAAGGCATGCATTTAATAAATGCAAACATTTAATATTCATGACAGTTTTGAACTGTGAAAGTTCTTCATAAGACTAATGTTTATTGTCTAGTTATTAATGTAGACTGTCAACCATTTCTGCTTATGAGTTACTTCGAACGCTATCCTGAGCTTTTCTGAAATTGGGCATTCAACTTCTCTCAATGGCCCTACTCTGCTTTCATCTTCTACTTTTTTTGCTGATTGTCTTTCAAGGTACATGATTCATTTTTGTTGAGCTGAATCTAGTATAATCATCATCGTAATAACATTGACATCAGATATTTTTTGAAATGTGTTTTTTTTTCAGTATTTATATGTAGCATATTTTTGAGACGATAATTTTTTTTTGATAACTACCAAAAATTCTGGCTTTTTGTTACATGTTATCTATATTCTAGAGAAATTATTGATTGCAGTAATCTGGAATCTCTGCCTGTCCACTCTCCACTCAGGTGCTAAAATTATCAGCTGGAACAAACATACAGAATCCTATGTCCAATTAGATAAGGTTTCTTAACATGAAAATGCTGTTGATGTTATTTTCTGCTTCATTTCGATATTGGAGGCTCTTTACATAACCTTCATTCTCTTCAGAACAGTTGCTTTTGGTTCTAAGAATTTCCATCCATTTTTTTTTCTCTAGTCTCTGTATATTCCTGCAGTAAAAGAAAGATAAATAATTTTTACAAAGATTTAAAAAGCTGCTCACACATTTAAAATTAATTTTAAGTATGAATTAAAAATTAAGAAAAAGTTAACAAGCAAGGTTTAAAAGAATAGTTTTGACCTACTTAACTACTGCATCCTCAGCTATTAGCTTTTTCCGAAATTACAAATATTTAAAGAAATAAAGAAAAGAACAAAATACAAAAGATTAAACAACCAATAGTCAAACAATTTTTTTAAAGATGATGATACTGCTGTAGGGTCATGTTGGTAGCGTGTTTGGTAAACAAATACATATATGAAAGAGGTAGCTACCTCTATTGGAGAGCAATGGTATTAACAAAAATCTTATTCCCCAATCGGATTTTATGTAATAAAGACTATTTGCCAATAGATAAAGAGGGTTTTGTGGATATGGCAGCACTGGGTCTGTTTGCTGATATGTTTACAATATATTGAAAGTACTTTATTTCAGCTAGTTGGATGTTTGATTCTCTTCTATAAAAGATATTTGGGTAATTTATTCATTATTATGCATCAAGGTAATGTCAGGAAGTCTCATGATGGCTTTAATGCTTGTCATCCCTGCTTAGATTTTTACCATTGAAAGAAAGAATGGAAATTCCTTTATAGATGTTCTGATTTATCTGGAAAATGGGAGGTATATTACTTTCTGCTACAGAAAACTACTTGTGATAGGACTATTAGCTGTCTACTATGACTACCCATTACACTGTAAAATGAATTAAATTTTTATGAAGGTGAGAATGCTTTTCTTGTTTCCTCATCAGAAACTGCTTTTATTAAAGAATTAAATAAGATTAAAGAGTTTATTGGTAATAAATACATATCCCTTACGCTTTGTAAAAGAAAAAGAAAACCACTTTACAACAAATATAATCAGAATAAGAAGGAATGGATTTCTAAATCTTACCTATTAGTTTTCCGTGATTATTAGAGTAATTGGTAGTAAACTCAGATATATATTTAGGGATAGTGGCTTACGATTGACTTACTGCCCTAAAGGAAAAATTCATTTTGAAGAGAATAAATGCATATAGTATGAAGACAGCAATCTTCATTGCAAAATGTGAACGTAATTGCTGTTTTTATATAAGCAAAAGTGGCCAAAATCTTATAACGGACTTTATCAACATGACTATTCGTGTAGAAGTTTCAATCTAAATTCCTCCATGATATCAGCCCATTCATCTGAATTGTCCCATAGTCCCTTATCCAATGAAGCTACAGTTTTAAAAATATGTCCCAATGAATTTTTAAAGGAAATACATTGAAAGCTTTGGCATATATTTTCCTAAATTGTATAATAAACAATCGCCAAATAATAGCTTGAAAATCTACTATGAATTCTTTAGCTTATCTAAGAAGAAAAAGCATAGTATATATATAAGAGAAAGTTTCTAATTATTTAACTACATTAAAAGGGTAGTTTAGAAAATTGGCTTGTTTACAACTTGATATCATTGATCTCCATTACAGGCCACTACCTCTTTCACGTGTATTTGTTACCACATGACCCTAAAGTAGCATCAGCATCATTAAAAAATTGCTTGACTATTGGTTGATGTTTAACCAATTGTATCTTGTCCTTTTCTTTTTAGTATAAATACTTGTGATTTTGGAGAAAGCCACAAGCTGAGAATGACCGTGCAGTAGTTAAGCAGGTCGAAACTGTTCTTTTCAACCACATTTTTAACTTTTTCTTAATTTTTAATTCATACTTAAAATTAATTTTTAATGTTTGTACAAAAATTTTAAAATCCACATGTTAAAGTTTGTACTAGAAAGTAACAGACTTTTTAATTTTTTTTTCTATTAAAATAATGCTAAGAAAAGGGTTTTTAAACTTATGAAAGGCAATATTTCTTCCTTTCTAAGCATTCATTTTGTCTATTTCTGACAAATTTCTTAGATGATTTTGTTTTCTTTTATTAGGTCTTAAAACAGTTATTAGTGAACTTCCACCTACCTCCAGTGGACTTGCAGCAAGTATTTGCAAACGAATTACAGGCCGTCTTAGCAGTGCAATTGCTAAGGTAAATTAATTTATATATTGAGACTTCATTGTCTTGTTTTTGAGTTAATTTTTATGAATTAGAATTAGAATCAATTCCAATCAGTAGATCTATTAAAACGTGGGCCCAGTAGCCGAGTGGGTAAGGTGCTTGGCTGCTGGTTGGAGGTCATGGGTTCGATTCCCGGTCTCGGCGGAGAGCGGGAATTTTTCCACGTTCCATTCTCCTCCAAACGGGTCCTAGGGCCTACCCAGCCCTCTGTAGAATGGGTACCGGGTTTCTTTCCCGGGAGTTAAAGGTGGGTGGGCGTCGGGCTGACCTCCGACCTCAACCTAGTCCCGTTGGTCAAGTAACGCCGGGAGCCTTACCTCCCGCAAGCCCTTGGGCCTGCATAGGCCTGTCGTGGCATCTTTAACTTTTAACTTAAGATCTATTGAAACAAAAACAAAAAAATTACAGCTGAAGTAACTTGGAATTCCAAAACCTTTGCATATAGTAATAAAAACATATCTATTTTTATTTGGTAAATTTTTATGTATAGTTACAAAATTAACTGTTTAAGAGCATTTTTTTTTTTTAATTTAAACTTCTAAAAATTTCTATCAATTTAAAACAAAAGCAAAGCAAACGTTTGTGCAGCTAAAACTGCTTTTATTGGCTTGTAATGAAATGTGACTGAAAATTAATAGCAGTTAAAATGAAGAAAAAATATACATACTGTGGTAGTTATCTGTGGTAATGGTAAATAACTACAAGTAATATTTTTTGTTTATTAAACATTTGCAGAAATTATGGTTTCCATTGATATTTAATAAAAAGCTGTCCATTTTTTTATGTATTTAAAAATTAAGGAAAAACATCCTGTTCGGTCTGCAGTGGTAGGACAAGAACACTTGTTCCATTGAAAAATTGATTTTTTTTTTTTTTCCTTCACCTTCATAGAGGTGAAGTAGATGTTTTACAGCATTTGTTTGAAAAGTAAATTATTATTGACCATAATTGTTGTCTAGAAGGTCATCAGGTTCATTAATTTTTTGTGCTTTATACATGTGCTGAAGATGACTGAAAATAGCATATAAGCTCTTATCAATATTAAGTAAGCTTATCAATAGTAAACTCAAATTGCTTTACTAAGACTAAATTGCTTGTACTTAATAGTTATGAGACTGGTTAGATGAAAGTTTGTATGTGTGTGTGTGT
>JAFIDM010005346.1:11569493-11610163 GCA_023159025.1 Thereuonema tuberculata
GTTTTTTTGGTTGTTAAAGCAAGATTTCCGTTTTGTTTTTTGTTTTTTTGGTTGTTAAAGCAAGATTTCCGTTTTGTTTTTTTGTTTTTTTGGTTGTTAAAGCAAGATTTCCGTTTTGTTTTTTGTTTTTTTGGTTGTTAAAGCAAGATTTCCGTTTTGTTTTTTGTTTTTCTGGTTGTTAAAGCAAGATTTCCGTTTTTTTTTTTTTTTTTTTTTGTGGTTTAAATTTTTTTAAATTTTTTTTGGGGGGGGGGGGGGTCCAAATTTTTTAAAAAGCACCTCACGTAATTAATGGACGGCCCCTATGGCTTAAACCCCCTCATTTCTAGTAGATTTTCATTTCATCTGTTTGAATTATAATTCAATTAAGATATGAAATCTCAAAATAGCTGTCCCTGTACTTCCCAGTTCACTCATTAAATTTTCTCATTCCTGAAATAAGTGTTGTTTCTCCTGATGACATTACTTCCATTACTTGATGAGTAATTACATATAAATAATCCATTTTCAGTTAAATAAATTACAAATGCTTCCTAAAAGCTATAATGAACATTCACACTTGAATATTGATGATAATAAATTGAGGATTATAGTTTCCAACTAAATCTTGTGGTATCATTTAAAAATTCAATAATTGCATTCAAGTAGAAGTCATTACTTTCAGGTAATTTTATTTTTGTTCAGTAGACCATTAGGAAGGAATTGCTTAAATCAATTACTTCTTTATGAAATGCAGAAATGTTGATATTGTTGTTCATTTCAATTAATGTTACTTTTAATATTATTATTATTATTGTTATTTTTTTTTAAATATGAAGGTATTATTTACCATAGTATTTGTTTTCTATATTCTGCCTGTATATTTAGCTTGAGAAAGAGGGTTAATAGAAATAAATTCCAGATTTTTATAAATTTTATAAATTTTTCTCTTTATTTATTTATTTATTTATTTGCAGAAAGGGAAGAAAATGTTAAAGCTGATATTTTCCATGCATATATGGCATTACTTAAGCAAACAAGGCCTACTATACCTTCTAGCTCTTTAGATCCTGATGCAATGGAACAAGAAGAAGGGTAAGTACTAAATTTTGTGTAGATACATAGTGGAAATTATTGAACAGTACTTGCAATTGCACTATATGAAGTAAAGTCAATAATTCGTGAACTATAGATGGAACATCAGTGACACAGTTGTGAAACCATATGTACACTGCTGTTTGTAAAAAATGCTTTTTTTTTTTTTAACATGGCAATAAAGGAAAAATTCCAAGGTGCAAAGTCAGCGGATATTGAGGATGTGACAAAACTGTGGTGTTTGGTCAGCTGACTTCGGATAAGAACAGAATGATGTGCTGGGGCATTATCATGTAACAGAAGTTTAATTTTTGTTCTACCACAAGTTGGGTGTTTCTGACAAAATTGATTTGTGTTTGTGGTGTAACATGTTCAAATATTTTTCCTTGTTAAGGTAGCACCATTAGAGATGAATTCCATGTGTGTGGTTCCTATATAGTGAATTAAAAACATAGCTTTGTCTTTTGACCTAGCTTGGTTGGGTTTTTAATTCTTAGTGATAAGGGATATTTCCACACAGCAGATTGGGGCTTTAATTGCAGAGCTAGAAGAAAGGTTGAAGACAATGCTTCATTATCCGTTAAGGATGCATTGTGGAACTGTGACGTATTTATCAGTACTGTCAATAAGATTACCACAAATGATCAATAATGCAGGCTTTATTATTATTATTAAATAATTTTATCATTTCTTCTATCTGATAATGGGGAATAATAAGCATTTTGGTACATGAGTTTTCAGGAGAACTGCATTACAGGTGCTATAAATTATAGGATTAGTGTTGTAAGTAATCAAAATTGAAATTTGATAAATTATAAACTGACAATAAAAATTAAAAGATTTAATATACACAAGATATAATTATCAACAGTTTCAAAGACTGCCAAGCCACCATTTTCAAGGCATACAATGTACACATGAACAAGGATATAACATTTGGTGAAGACAGAAATAAAAACAAAAAGCAGAATTGAAAAGGATGATGATAATTAGTCAGTGGACCATTTAAGTGGTGTTGTCACAACCTATATCAGTTCAAACAGCTTGTTGCTAGGGTTTTAGCATTGAAATTAGTTATGACCAAGCGGGTGTTTGTTTGTTTTTATTTGAGAAAAGACCCAAAAAATAATAAATTATCGGAATGCATTTTTAAGAAAGCATTCCACCCACCTTAAGGGTTGAAGAAAGCCCACCTTAAGGGTTTTTTTTTTTTACTTATTTTTGTAAATTTTAGGAGAAATATTAAGACCAAAAAAAAAAAAAAAAAGCTGTATTTGTTTATTTTTGAGATTCAGACTGTTATAGATCATATTGCATCCGATGTTGAGAGCTTTTGATTGGTTAATTCAAACTCCACTCTCCTATACCAAGGACCAATCTGACGTACTGAGGATTGCAGAAGAATAATTAATTTTATAATTGTTGGTGAATATAAAATTATTTATTCTATTGCAACCTTACTTCTGAAATGAGTTTGAGTACGTCAGATTGGTCCTTTGCTATTGGAGAGTGGCGTTTGAGTTAACCAATCACAAGATCTCAACATCGGATCTATGACAGCCTGAACTTCAAAAATATGCATAAATATGGCTTAATATGTCTTAATATTTCTCCTAAAATTCACAAAAATAACAGAAAAAAAACCCCTAAGGTGAAGTGAGGTCGGGTGGTCGGGGAGGCCAAGTTGTCTTGAAATAATGGCTGATAACCCATTCATTTGTAAAGTGCTGCCTTAACAAATTTTGAACACAACGTTGGCATTGATCGTGAAGTGCCGGTAAGCATCTAATGCTTTTGAAGAGCTTTCTTCCTTTTATAGAGCTGCGAGTTCACATTATGCAAATAATATTATGTATGATCATGGTGCGACCTCCAATCTGAGTGTGACATGTGGCCAGTGACAAAACTCTTTGCTCCTCCTTTGGTACATGTAGCAGAACTTTAAACTAGTCGAATTTGACGGAATTGCTTCTTGTCTTTTGTTAGTTCTTGTGTTACTTTTTAGTATGGTATCTACATTATTTATGTTTTTAGAGTAACATATGGTTATTGTTTTGACATTAGTTATGGTTAGCTATTGCAATAGCACCATCTGTTTCTCATTTTTTGTACTATTTTTTTTGTTTTTTAAGTAAACGGCAAGTGCATTATTTTGAAGTACCTGTTGTCCTCATTTCTTTCCATTTGGAGTCTTAGAATGCACTCCAAAGAAATATGTAGAGGAACTTCAATGTTAACAACCCTGTATATTTATATCCCTTCTCTGTTGACTTTCTTTACACACAATAAATCCTTTTCAATGTTTTCTTTTC
The DNA here is from genome assembly GCA_023159025.1 of Thereuonema tuberculata. Taxonomy (NCBI): domain Eukaryota; kingdom Metazoa; phylum Arthropoda; class Chilopoda; order Scutigeromorpha; family Scutigeridae; genus Thereuonema; species Thereuonema tuberculata. Next base: position 11,572,880 of record JAFIDM010005346.1, read on the forward strand.
ATGAAGTATGTATGTACAGACACGCACATTTTTGTAATTTTTATAATTTGTCTATATGTATGTGTGTGTATTTTTTTTCCCTTTTCATCACTTCTAGTTCTGAATTGACTCATTCTCATAATCCTTTCCACTTCTGTTGTGTCGTATATAACCTGATTTTTGGCTTACCATTTTTGTCTTCACTCAATTTTGTGTCCTTGTTCATGTGTGCATTGGTTACGTTGAAAATTTTATGACTTGGTATTTTTTAATATTTTTTATTTTGAAACTTATTTTTTATTCTGCAGTTTTAAGTTATCAATTTAGAAAAAAAAATTATACTGGGGCACTATTAAAATAACAATATGATGAGCGTAGCCATCACTGCTTTAATGTATACTTCACAAAAGCTTATGTTGTTCACACTAACATGACCATAGACTACAGGCTTGATATTAATGGTACTATTATGTACAGTGTATTCTGGAATACAGTCTACAACAGTGCCGCGTGATGACTAGTCCTTGAAATTCTTGACTCTGCTTTGTACTGTTAAATCAAATAACTATCAATGTTTAAAAAACTCCATCTTTTTGGATATATTTCATTTATTATCGGTGATATTTCGCGGAATTAGTATCTTTCCACTTTTTCAAACCTTTTTTAAAACAACAAAGAGTAACTTCCATTACATTTCTTAATACTGATACTGGTATGTATAATACAGATATATTATTGTTATAATAATGAAAGAATTTTCAACAAAACCAATTATTAATCACAATGTACCAAAATAGTTTTAACAAAACCAATTATTACTAACAATGTACCATAATTATTAGTTCACTTTCTTTATTGAAATTTTTCTCTTTGATTTTTTACTAAGTCCTGGAAATACGATAGGGTGTTTGGATTTACTATATATCCTTTGTCTTTATTTATGCATTGAAAAGTCTTGATGATACATGCTTCTATCACGTATCTACTATGTTTATCTTTAATTTTGAAAAGGATTGTAACTTTTGGGTCTGGGTTATGATTTTCTGTTATGCAATGCTCGGCCCAGTTTTCAATGCATAAATAGACAAAGGATATATGGTAAATCCAAACACCCTATCATATTTCCAGGACTTAGTGAAAAATGAAAGAGAAAAATTTCAATAAAGAAAGTGAACTAATAATTATGGTACATTGTTAGTAATAATTGGTTTTGTTAAAAATTCTTTCATTATTATAACAATAATATATCTGTATTATACATACCAGTATCAATATTAAGAAATGTAATGGAAGTTACTCTTTGTTGTTTTAAAAAAGGTTTGAAAAAGCAGAAAGATACTAATTCCGTGAAATATCACTGATAATAAATGAAATATATCCAAAAACATGGAGTTTTTTAATCTAATTTTAGGAGTATAAAACTATCAATGTTAGTCCAGATATTAAATACAATTTTTTTTTTTTTAGATTTTATGTATATTATGAAACTGAAACTTATTTAAGTTTGCAGAGATTCTGTCTGAAAGATAGCCAGTTTGACCCATCAGTCTACATTCTTAAAATTCTGTTTTTAACAAGTCTTTTTGTGCTCTTACATTTAGTAAGCCAATTCTTGAAGTCTGTTGAATAATTAATGCTACTGAATAATTTGTTGTTATTCTTATATACTTGAGAAAAGTTCAGTTTTATCAATCGCACTTCATCTGGTGGAAATAGGAATATTTTCCAACGAAATAACATTTGTTCTGAGAAGGATCATTTAGATATAGCAATGTAGAAGGTAGCTTCTATCATAAGAACTAAGTCTTCTATATGTGTTACTTGAGTGGTTTATTTCTGCCATTTCCTTGTCTTAAAAAAATTGATAGTAGATCTTGTTCATAATATCAAGATCTACTGTCAATTTTTAAATTAAACATAATTTCAGAATAGAGATCTTCATAATATATATATATGGATCTTTTTAAAAGAGCAGTTTATCCCGACTTCAATTATCACCTTAAGATCTCTTCAGACCACTTAACTCTTGCCGTTTTATATTAATAGTTCATTTTTTCCCCAACAATTCCTTTTGCCCTTAATCTGTCAGTATAGCATTTTCCTGTAATTCAGAATGAGTTGGATAACTTCCTTTTCTTTTCATGATTTTAGTAAGTGAAGCTCCAGTCGGATGTTCTGAATCTTAAACTTAGATCAGTCCCCATTGTTTACATAATTGCCTATTAATCTTTTTGCATATACAGCATTTTTCCAAACTTGTCTTACAGAAGAATATGTTATATAGAGGGTATGAAGACAAACAGTTTAATTAAGTAATGTCTGTCTATTCTTGCACCAATACGGCCCTACAGTGGTTTTAGTGTTGTGGCTGTTGGCCATGAGCAGGATGACATGATTGTTGGGTGTTGCATGACTGCATGGTTGTCTGGTGTTTATTGTGTATACAGTCATTCAAAGCACAGTCATCATTCAAACAGATAATCGAGCAGTGCAGTCTGATGGAACTTGCAGACACTGTACTATTGATGTACCGGATGGTTATAATTAAAGTTCCCCACTTCTGTGCTATCTGGAGAGACCATGTTATTGAACGGATAGTAATGCAACTCTGTGTATATAAGCTATGTAGAGCATGGGGAAGAGAATTCCAATGAAAAACAAATTACTTCAAACAGTTGCCACCAGGTGAAAAAGTGGCGCTGTATGTAATGCGTCTGTGAACGACCAATCTGCAGAAATCACCATTTTCATTGGGAAAGAAAGAACATGTGCTCCTGGTGAAGCTCTATTAACAGAACAACAGCAATAGTGCATCAACACTGCGAGAATATTGTCGTTTGAAGGGATTGCGAACAGGACCCATGACGGCAAGGGGTTTACAAAAGATGATGCAGAATTCAAAGAGACAGGGGAGTTAGGTGTGCTACCAGGAAGAGGATGCTGCCCAATTGCAGAGGACGTTGTGCATGAAGTGGAAGTACTGACAAAGCATCAGTGGCCCGATACTCAGCGACCAGTTAGCGAGCAGTAGCACATGAATTAACAATTCCATGGTCCATGGTGTGAAAGGTTTTGCAGTCCATTCTTCACTGGTATCCGTTTAAGATTCAGATACTGCACCAGTTACAGCTCCAAGATACACAAATGCAGTCAGACTTCGCATTTCGGTTCTTGGCTAAAATGGCTTTCGACAATGCGTGGCCCAGGAACATTCCGTGGACAGATGAGGCGCATTTTAAGCTATGCGGCGCTGTGAACACGCAGGATTGTTGCATGTGGAACCCCTCAAACCCCCATGTGGTGCATTCCCAGTATGTGACTGCATGGTGTGAATTCCCTGCAGATTTCATTCTGGTCCTTTTTTTTTTCTTTTTTTTTTTTTTTTTTGAGGAGATGACACCTGCAGGTCCTGTCTGGTGCACTGCACTGTTACAAGTACACGTTACTGTCAAACCTTGACATGGGACATGGCATGTGATTCCAGCCTTGCATGAACGCGAGTGTTTACAGACAAGTCTTCATGCAACATGGTGCAGCACTGCATATTGGTCGCCCAGTAAAGGAACTTGTTCGTGCCTGCTTCGGCAATGATCGTGTTCTTTCGAGACACTTTCCAGAGGCATAGCCTCCCCGTTCACCATACCTTAATCCATGTGACTTCTGGCTGTGGCATACCCTCCAACTTCTACGGAGTATCCGTAGTTTGTACGGAAAATAAGTAAGTACTACGAAACTACGCGAAAATGGGGAAAAGCTACGGATTCAGAAATTTTCATCCTTAATTTTTTTTTTCCTCAAAAAAAAAAAAAAAAAAGTGCTGATCAATTACGCTTTCCTGTCAAAATGGACGCCGCCGTCTGTTCTCGCCCAGAAATTGTAGTTAACTTATAGTAGGCTAACGTTTAATTATCGGAGAAGTTCTAATTTATAAAAATACTTGTTTATTTATAGACTTTCATTTACAAATTATGTCTGTTAGATTTCAGGATTTATAAATACAATTCGCTTTTGATAAGCAACCAGCGATTAGCGCAATGGCGGACTCCTATCAGAAGATCAGACGGAAGTGCTTGACCAGAATAATCGATGCTACAAGCGCAGATCTCACAAAAACCGGGCGTCCAACTCTCATTTGGTTCGTAAATTTGTTGAAAGCTGCATATGCTTATATCATGGATCGGTTTTTAAAACCCTGTAATAAGGATATAGATGTAGATCCGCCTAGAAAGAAAAAAAAAAAAAATCAAAAATTTCGAGAGGAGTATCGAAAGCTTTTCCCTTGTCTTCTACCAGGAAAGACTTATTTTGTCCGTTTTTTGATTGGACATAATATACCAATTTCGGCTGCGGATCATGCAGGTCCATTATTTTCAAAAATGTTTCCCGATTCTGATATTGCAAAGAAGTTTCGCTGTGGTCACACCAAAGCTAATGCTGATATGAGCAAAGAAAAAAGTATCAATAAACTCAATAAGTGGTGCTTTAAGAAATGTGAATATGTATTGCTATAGGGTATATGCTTAAAGACTATATATTTATATATATATATATATATATATGTGTGTGTGTTTTGCGGCACTGTCGCACGTTCTGTGTTAATGCATGTTGTTGCATGAGTACTACTAAGGGGCCGTCCATTAATTACGTGAGGTCAAAAGGGGGAGGGGGGTGTCAACAAAAATCTCATGTCAACTTTTCCCACGGCGTTTTTTTTTTTTTTGGTTAATTAATGGACGGCCCCTAATGAGATGATTTCCACTACGGATAGGAGGATGACCAATGTTGGAGGATATGCTGTGGGAACCATGAAAGATCATGTTTATGAGGGACGCATACAGACCTTGCCTGAACTGAAAGCCAATATCATTTGTCATGTTGCAGCATTTGCAGAGACTTCATGCTACTGTTGAATGTCATCAACGTAGACGGTGAGCATATTGAATTCTAAAAGCATTAAAATATTGCATTCCCATAGTCTGTTTATGGTCTTGCAGTGCAGCTTTTTCACCTGGTGGCGACTTTTTGAAGTAATTTTCGTTGGAATTCTCTTCCCTATGCTCTATATAGCTTATACACAGTTGTGTTATCATGCAATAATGCGGTCTCCAGACTGTGCAGAAGTGGGGAACTTTAATTATAACCACCCGGTACATTGCTAAAATATCAACATGGCCGAATAGCTGCAAGGATCTACCCCGAGCAGTTTCCCCAACGCAAACATCCCACTCACACCACGTTAACTGTCGACTGTGAGTCTGGTTCATTGCACCTAAACATGTCCAATGACACCTGATATGGATCCTTTGATCTTGTTCTGTGACATCTGATATAGAGGAAGACATTCTTGATGCAGTGGCAGATGAACCTTCCATCAGGCCACATGCAATTGCACGACATATTCCGTTAAGTCATAGGTCGGTGGGGTGGATTTCTTTATGAACAATTGTACCCCTTTCACCTGCTGAACCCGGAGGATTATCCATAAAGGTATGCCAGTTTTACAAGTCATTTTTACAATAATGTGCAGTAATACCCCTATTCTCGAATTCATCTTGTTCACTGATGAAGCAATGTTCACTTCCATTTCAGTCCTTTCTCATCGGGTGCGATTTAGTGTGAGTGTGTGGTGTGGTAGCAGAAATTATATACTTGGTTCACACATCTTACATGGGAAATCTGTACCATGACTTCCTGACAAACACCCTTCTATTGGAAGATGTACTACTCACTGTATGCATCAGAATGTGCTTCTGGCATGATGGAGCACCTGTGCACCCCAGTCTCGTGGCATGACAACGCCTAATGGAAACATTTGGTGAAAGATGGATTGGTAGTGGAGGTCCTGTCCCATGTCCTCCAAGATCACAGGATCTTAATCTGATTGACTTTTTCTTCTGGAGCCATATAAAAAAACCTCGTGTACTCCATACCTGTCGATACAGTCGATGGACTGTGTCGACAAATTGTCGAAGCCTGCAACACCATCCTTACTACATCTGGCATTTTTGAATGAGTGCAGCAATCAATGCTCTGGCGATGCCACTATTTTGTAGAACAAGAGGAGTGTCACTTTAAGCATCTTCTCTAATGCACAACACACTTGTGTCAATGGCCCTTCCATGAATGATTGTCTACCAGCCACAACACTAAAACAACTGTAGTGCCGTATTAGTACAAGATTGAACACATGTTATTTAATGAAGACTGTTTGATTTCGTACCCCCTATCTACGATATTCTTCTGTAACATAAGTTCAGAAACCTCCTGTATAAACTTTATTTAAGCTCAGATGCATTGCACTAGTGATGAAAGGTATTGGATCATTCAAGCCTCTGAGATTCTTCTGGTGATTTGTAGAATTCATTTTATTTGATATTCTCGTAAATATAGAAGAAATAAAAATTTAGATTAATCCTGAGGAAATCATTATTTAGCAATGAAAGCTTTATTTCAAAAATTAAGATTAAAACTTTTTGCCATCCTCTTTGAAGGCAGGACAGCATAGGAGGTTAACTCCTGCCATCTGGGGAAGGGGGCGGGGCTTTGCTTTTTTTTTTTTAAATCATTGGTAAAAACCTTGATAACTATTTCTGAGGACTGGATGAATGCTGAAGCTTGTCTGAAAGATAACAGAAAGAAATCCCTGATCTCCACCAGAGATCGAATCTTTCTGTTCCAGCCCACAGCTAAGAACCTTACTCAATCTACTAGATCATGTGAACTCTTTTTATGTTCAAAAAATCTTTAACTAAAATGTACTTTATTTACTTATTTTGAACTTCATTTTATATCTTACTATAGCTTTTTTTTTTTTTTTTTTTAAGGCCTGTAGCCATGTTACAACAACAGGTACCTCAAGTTGTGAAAGCATTATATAAGCAGTTAAAAGAAAAAAGTATCAAGACCAGACAGGGATGTTTTGCACTTCTTACAGAACTTGTGAATGTTTTGCCAGGTGCTTTAACTGATCACATTCCAGCACTTATACCAGGAATTCAGTATTCTCTAGGGTAAACAAATGTATATTTTAAAATTTTGAAATATTATTTAAAATGTCATAAACATTCCCATAAAGATATATAAATTAATTCCTTTTATTTATTTTTTGATAAATGGAATAGTGATAACTCAATTCACTTGTTTTTGTATTTTCAGTGATAAAAACACAAGTTCAAACATGAAGATTGACACACTTTCTTTTTTGAACTGTTTATTAACTACTCATCACCCAGAAGTGTTCCACCTTCACATAAAGATTCTAGTTCCTGTAAGATTTATTTTTTTACTATAAGATCAAAAGCAGTGAAAAATATAAAATTTCAATTATTCTTCATTTAAAATAAAGAGAAAATAAATAAAACGCACTTCCTTACAAACATGTTGAGAAAATTAAAAACGATGGCAATAAACCAACGGTTTCGGAAAACTGCACTTATTTCTTCATCAGGGACGACACAAACATATAATACATTACAACAACAACTTTAAATGTTGTTGTAATGTCTCATATGTTTGTGCCGTCCCTGATGAAGGAATAAGCGGAGTTTTCCTAAACTGTTGCTTTATTACCATCGTTTTTAATTCTCTCCTCAAGAGGTAAGGAAGTGCGTTTTATTTATTTTCACCTTCTCTTTATTTTAATACACACACATTAAGCCTCCTTGTTCTTAATTTAAATTCTCAATTTAAGAAAAGGAAATTGGCTGAATAAGTATTATTCTGATCAATAAAATTTTTAGAAAAAAAAAAAAGTTAATTAGATTAACAAAGCTCACATTAAAAGTTCATTAAAATACATATTTCATCCGTGTTAAGTAATAAATTTCCAAAGTACAGGAATCTGTTCAGTGTTAAACAACTGAAATCAATATGTGTTTAAAGATAGAACATAGCTTGATGACCTGATTGCTGCGGAGTAAAAATAAAAATAAAAGTAATTATAAAGAATATTTATAGTTAATAGTTAAAACAGTTTGAATTTAATTTAAAAAAATATAATTACGGAGGAAATATGACAAAAGAATACCAATTAAGTTACAGCTTTAAATTCTGTTTTATTTGCACAAACCTTCTCAAAGTTATTAAAAATTTGCCGATTCCAGATCATTTTTAGCTGCCCCTATGTTACAGCTTGGCTGTAAAACATAGGTGACCGCTTTTGGTTTTATGTCTGCTGGATGTCACAATCTGTCACACTCTGTAGTAGCCAAATGGTTAGAGATATTAGAATGAGAGTTTACCATTGTGTTCAGCATCAAAAAGTAGGTGAACACATCAAAAAAATCAGACCTCTAGGACCACTCCCTGACCAAGTGGAGGGTCAAAAGTGTTTTTATGCTTTCCGGATGTCACAGTCTGTAGTGGCCAAACGGTTAGAGATATTAGAGTGAAACTTTCAGCATTGTGTTCAGCATCAAAAAGTAGGTGGCCACGTAAAAAAAAATCAGACCTGTACGACCACTCCCTGATCCCCTAAGGCATGTTTTAGTGGCCCCTGTTACAGCTCATTTGTCACAATGAAACTATCATTGATATTGTTTTAATTTCCTTAGTATTATAAATGTGATTGTTGTAGAGCTGCATTATAAATTTGATTGTTGCAGAGCTGCATTATAAATTTGATTGTTGCAGAGCTGCATTATAAATGTGATTGTTGTGATGGAAATTGAAAAAAATGTGGAAAAACGAGATGCTGATGGAAAGCGAGAAGCTTCACGCTTGCGCAAAGAACAGTCTCTAAACAAAAAATTTTTTTTATAAAATTGTGCATATTTTGGGGCTGCTTTGCTTTTGACACTGTCTAAAAGCATTAATTACCTTGTTTCTTTATTAGTGGGACCATTATAATATGTTTCTAGGTTATTACCAGTTGTCAGCATGGTTTACTAAGTGAAACAATGATCTATAATCAGCTGGAATTCTTATGCAGAATAGAATTAAACCTGGCAATGGTTTAAAAACTTCTCAATGGTTTTGTTCTCTCAAACCAAAACAAAAAAAAGTTTAATGAGTAAAGTAGATTTTCAAAAAACACCACTTCGAGGCATTTTGCTATTGTGTGTGTGATGATGATCGTATTGCTTCTGTTTTTCATGGAAGTTTCGTCATTCATAATGCAATAAAATAACGCATTTTATGTTTGCACTTTTTATGGCTAGACGAGATCTTTCTTCCACCCTCTAAAGCAAAACATGCATGTATCTGATGACCTAGATGATAGACATGTTCTTTTTTTTTTTTTTTACTGTAAAGAATATAATTGTTAGGATCATTAAATTACACACTATCTTTGTGAATTGCCTTGCATATAATCTGGAGAAAAAATATTTTTATTTCTTTTGCAGCCAATTATTGCTGCTGTGGGAGATCCTTTTTATAAAATTACCTCTGAAGCTCTTCTCGTTATGCAACAGTTGGTTAAAGTTATTCGTCCACTTGGTAAGTTTTGAATGATTTTGTTTAATTAAGAAGTTTTTATTAATCTCATTCTAAAAAAAAATTACTGAGACCCAAATCAATGCATTTTTTACTTAAAAATTTCAGATATTCCAACAAGTTTTGATTTCACACCATTTGTTGGTGAACTTTATCAGTGTACACTTGTGCGATTAAGAGCAGCCGATATTGATCAAGAAGTGAAAGAAAGAGCAATTGCATGTATGGGACAGATTATCTGTAATCTTGGCGATCGATTGCAGCCAGAATTAGCCACATGTTTACCAATATTTTTGGATAGACTGCGAAATGAAATAACCCGTCTTACAACTGTTAAAGCTCTAACTAAAATAGCAGGGTAAGGATTAAATTTTAAAAGATTACTTGTTAATTTTTTGTGATTATTATTATTATTTACATTTACATTTTGTGTTAATAATCTTATCAATTTATGTTTTAGTTCACCTTTACGTATTGACCTGCGAATCATATTGGTAAGTTGTTTCTTCATTACTGTAAATTAATGCACAGTTAATTATAGGATTTACTTAATCATCTGTCTGTGATAAACCATTACATTTTTTATTGAAGTGTTTTCAGATTTCAATTTTTTTTGCAATAAACAGTCAATTCATTAGAGATGAAAATAACGATGCTCCTATTTTAAGTTGAACTAGAAATAAGCATGATGCTGAATTTCAATGTAGCCATTTCAGCGAAGGATTTCAGAGGTCATTTTGGAGGGATGGGAACCAAAATAAATGTGCCAATGTTTTAAGATATTTTTGGAAGTGATTCAGTCATGATGACAAACAGTCAAAGGAAGAGAGAAGTCAAAATAAGACTAATAATGCTTTGGCTGAGGTCATTTCTTGCCATGTGTTTTTGTTTTCAAATATAATTTAATATCCCACTGTGCACATTTCAAAAATCACCACTTATGTGCAGCAACCGTATGCAGCATTTTTTTTTTTTTTTACCTAGATATTTAATTTCTCAAAAGCTTTGCGTATACATTCATTCTTCCCCTTCTTCCGCCCTGGGAATTTTACCATCTTAAAAGGTGGTTTTATTTTTCTGATCTATACAATACAGTTTGTCAAACCCCATGATAGGTCTGGATGCATAAGATATGATAAACTGTTAAAGACTACAATATTTTTGAAAAAAAAGTATTGAGAAAGATTTAATACTACAAATAGGAAATTTCTGGAACTGTGGTATATAGCTTTAAAACAGGCTAATTTTTATGTTTGCTATTACATATGATCAGTTCCTTTTTATAATGTTAAAGAGAAAAAGAGAGATAGATACAACCAAAACACAAATATACTTTGAGATTAATGTAATGAAACAATAAATATTTGTTTCTGTCATTACAGCTGTATTCTTTTCATCAGTTGCTTCAGTTCCAGCAGTGGTTCCTCTTAAGCGGAGGTTGATGACTACGTAAATTTCAAATGAAACTCTTTCTATTCAAAAAATTTTGTGGATTGACTGAATTTATCAATCTATGAAGCAGCGTTTGTCTATTTGCATTTTCTGCTTTATCAGGTTGAAGAATCAAAGACAATGAAAAAATGGCTTTTAGTAACTATAAAAAATGGTTTAATGAAATTATTGCTGCGTTTTTCACCAAAGAAAGCCATTTGTCTTCATTCAGATTCTGGTGAAGGTTCTGAAGAACAACTGAATCTTTTTTTCTGATCTTTTGTCTTCCTTTTAGTACATAATTTAGAAATATTTATATTGACCTTGTTTATAATAATTTAAATCGGATTTTTTTTTGCCTGAAGTAAGAATCCAATAAATAGTTCTATAACTTTAGCCGCCCTCTTGATTTCAAAGACAAAAACACAACATTTGATTTGTTTTGGGAATTTGTGTTCAAATATTATTAGAATGTTACTTTAGAAAAGTGACTTTTATTAGTGAACCATTATTATATCTCAAATCAGTTTTATACATTCACTTGTTTTTTTTGTGAAAGATTTTTATTTAACAGATCTGACACTAAATCTTCTCATCTTAGTATTTGCACAAGGGTACACATTATTTGAATTTTCATTTATCTCCCTTCTCTTACAGTGGTGGTCAAAATTATAAGGACAAGGGAAAAATCGCCAAACTTGGCTACAGTTGGCTGGAAAATCATGCAAATTTTATGACTGGAAACCAATGATAAATACAGCATTTTTTAATTAGTTTTTATAGAAATATATGGGAAATTGATATTCATAAAATGTATTTTGGATTTAGACAGCCATGTGATATGGACAAAATTATAAGGACAACGCTATTTGTGTGTTCTAAAAAGCAAAATTTGCATGTTATTTGTTCTGCTCACGGCACTTCCAGACGATATAAAAGCGTAGTAAGCGATTGCGAACATCGTATTCTATTTTTTCAGTCATGCCGCTAGGTACGAAACTTTCGGAGTTTGAGAAAGGGAAAGTGGTTGCTTTTAAAAGTTCAGGACTTACTGTACGTCAAATTTCAACAAAGCTGAATAGATCGAGAACAGTCATTTATAATTTTCTTGAAAATCCCGAAAATTATGGACGGCAAAGACGTACAGGTAGGCCATCTTCTGTTTCTGTGCATGTGAAAAGAATGATAATAAGGCGAGCTTGCTCCAAAAAACAAACATCAACAGGAATTAAGCTTACGATGCAGTGTTTGAACTGTTCGACGTGTTTTACAAAAAGAAAAAAAGGTTCGTTATGGAAAACTTAAGTCAAGACCTCCTCTTAAAAAAGTCCATAAGAGACTGAGGATGGAGTTTGCCAAAAAATGCATTACTATGGAAAAAAGGGGGATGATGTTATCTTTTCCGATGAGAAAAAGTTTAATTTGGATGGACCAGATGGTTTTCGCTACTTTTGGTATGATCTCCGTAAAGAAAAAGAAATTTTCGCAAAGCATAGATTTAGAGGTGGCTCAGTAATGGTCTGAGGAAGTTTCGCAACTGGCATAACTACTCCAATAGTTTTTGTGTAGGACAAAATGAATTCTGAGAGTTATGTTGATTTATTGGGCGATAATCTTTTACCAGAAGCACCGTTAATTACGAGTGGAGACTATTTGTTCCAGCAGAACAATGCCTCAGTACATATTTCTCAAACTTCGAAAGCATGGTTTGATGCTAATTTCCTGAAACTACTTCACTGGCTGGCCAGAAGCCCAGATCTAAATCCAATGGAAAATCTGTGGGGTATTCTGGCACACGAAGTATACAAAAATTGTATTCAGTATCAAAACAAGCAAGAACTTATGTCCTCCATTGAAAAAGCTTGGAAAAAAATTTCTAAGAACGTTCTGAAGGAACTGTCAAACTCTATGACGTCAAGACTGATAAAAGTGATTGAGAAGAAGGGGGAGATTATTAATTATTAGTGTGTTTCAGGCCAAAACATTCATTGTCTTTATAATTTTGTCCAGTTTTTACAATAATATTTTTTGTTAAATATGAAATAACATTCATATTTTGCATTTTCCAATGTTTTACATTCTACAATGATTTCTAGCATAAAAAAACATTTTATGTATACATTTCACTTTATTTACTTCAGAAATAATTTTTTTCTGTGCAATTTTCAGTTGTCCTTATAATTCTGACCACCACTGTAGTATTTATTTATTTATTTATTTATTTATTTATTTTACCTGTCATCATGAGAACAGTTACTCTTTACATAATGTTTCGATGACATTCGATACAAGCTTCTAAAGCTGTTTACTTTCTGTGTAAAAGTCCATTCCTTTATGAGCTCACATCTTAAAATTTGTTTCAGAATTGCAATTATGATAACATTAGAAATAAAATAGACAATCATTGGGCACACTTGAAAGCCTGGTACTATTTTCTTACAGTGGGTACTTTTTTTGTAGTCTATCAAGTTCCAGTTAACAATATTTTCTTGGGCCGAGACAGATTGCAAAAATGTGAAATGTTTTCATCTTGTGTATTTATAAAAAATATAATGATATCTTCTAACTTAAACTGATAGACATCCCTTCTTTTAAGTTGATTCTTTTTTATTAAAGTGTATTTTTAATTCAGAACTATTTTATCTTTTAGGGAGATGCTATGCCAATTCTGGCCACTTTCTTGCGCAAAAATCAGAGAGCTCTGAAATTAAGCACACTTACATTACTTGATGTATTAGTAAGGAACTATGGTAGTGGCCTTACTCTTGATTTGATGAATGACGTCCTGACTGAATTACCGCCTTTGATTAGTGAAAGTGATCTCCACATTTCGCAGGTAATCTTTCAAAATAATTTTCATATCTAAATAAAGCTGTCCTTAAGTGCAATCAATAGCTTGGTCAATTTTTTAAAATGAAAAAGTTAACAACTTTAATTTCTGACATTTAAAAAGGAAATTAGAAACATCTTAGCAATTTTTAAAAAATATTTTTTTTTAAATAATTCATATTTATTCTGGGTGTTCAGTGTGATGTCATCAGTAAAATATATTTTCAACAAAAGCTAACATATATATGTTTAATATGTTATTGTAATATTCTTTAGTCGTACAATCAAATTAGTTTAATCTTTGTTCTGAGTTGGGTCATTCCATGTCAGATCACCTGATGAGTTCACCACGCCATCACAGATTTTCATGAAAATTTATTTGCATGTAAGGGGTCATAAGATAACACATTCTGCAAAATATGGGATTTTGAGTTTAAATACTTAACGAGATATGAATTTTTTAAGTTATTAATTTTTTAAGTGCACGCCCCTTATTTTATGTATTTTCTTGAATACCTCATCTCCTAATCCATCAAATGGAATAAAATTTCGTTTCCCCCTGTAATGCTTTATGCTAAATTCAAAAATTCCAACGAAATTAGTTTAGGTCTAACAGTTTTGTAGTAATGGAAAGCATGTAAGCATTAGAAAAAAATTTAAATGGCCATGTGGGATCACATTTCAAAATTTGTGACTTAACCCAACTCTGAAAAAGATGTAAAGTTACTGGAATAAAATAATCAAGTTGAGTTTTGCTCCTGAACCTGGAAAAAAAATCCACAAAGTTGGTATTCTTATGAATCGTGTAAAGAAATATCCAACAATTATTACGTTGTCACTGCATATTTATTTGGTAGGTTCAAGTTACCTCTTAAGTTGTTAGTCATAGCTCTGTAAGCAAGTAACTCTTACTTATAGCCAGGGGTAACCCATATTTTCAAAGGGATTCAACTGAAAATTCACCCATATCAATTGCCAACGCTAAGCAGCATAATAATCCAAAATTCAATGTATTATTGAAAAAGTAAAAGTCTTTTAAAAAATTAACTTCATTTTCATTTCATTTAATAAAAGCGTTTTACTTAGGTGTAAATTAAAATATTTTCAATAAAAATTAATTTTTTCTGACAAAGTATGATTCTCAAAGTATGAACAGTTACAAAAAGAAATTGTTGCAACTCATTTAACAAACAAAAAACAAAACCAAAGGATTGCCTAGACCTGTTGTAAGGATTCTTTAACTTTTTAAAAATAATAATTTAAATTTGAAGATATGGATCTCGTGCTTTCCTGTTGTTCTTCATTTTATTATAATCGTGTCATATTTCATATAAAACCAGTTTTAAAAAATAATTCAGCTTCTTAAAAGTAAATCTAGTTTTTACGTACATAGAGAACCAGACAATCCTTGTTCAGTTTTATTTTGAAATCTTTTAGTTTAGCTTAAATCTGAGGTGTGTGTTTGCTTATTGTTTCTTTTTTTTTTTTTTTCAGTTGACAATGAGTTTATTGACTTCAATGTCCCATGCACATAAGGATTCCTTAGTGAAAGTATCAGAAGCTATTCTTCCTGAAATATTAATCCTTGTTAAATCTCCTCTTCTGCAAGGTAGGTTTCTGCTTTTCTCTACCCTTTGCTTTCTTTGTCACTTGAGCTGCATTGTTGAGTAATTAATAACGTCTTCTTTTGTAGGAGCTGCTTTAAATTCCATGTTGGAATTTTTTCAAGCTTTGGCATCATCAAGGCTTCAGGGATTATCATATAGAAAACTTCTACAGGTAGGTAGATATAGTTAGGTCTCTGTTTACATTTTTTGTAATCAACACAAATTAATTTCATTTAAAACTGAAAAATAAACAAGGAAAAAGAGTAAGGCAGTTTCAGGCATTTCAATTCGAAGTACACTGTTGTGAATTGGTCATAAAATAGAAAAATCAGTTTTCACATTGCAATAAAATAACTTCTTTCAATAAATTAAAAAATTGAATTTAAAACTTAACAATATTCTATTTTCAACAAGATAAAAAATATTATGGTAAAGCAGAAACTTGCATGCAAGAATTAAGGGATATTGATTGCTGCCAATTATTTTGAAGTGAAGTAATTATTAATTCATAAAGAGCAGAATCAACTTGGATTAAAAAAGACTGGCCAACCTGAAAACATAAATATAAGAATATCTATAGTTGCTTGTTACGTACTTAATTAAGTATTCTCACAAACCTTGTTTTAAGTTAAAAGTTTTAGACAGAATTGCCACCCTCTCATGATAAATCTCAGGAATGCAATAAACAAAACTTGTTTTGTAATTTTTACCTGCTTCATAATTAACCATTTATGATGAGACAATCTGAATATCCTCTTTGTTTGAATATTTTCTGTCATTTTTTTTTAACATGATGTTAAGGGATGTTAGCAATCGCTTCTTTAGATACATGTAATGATTAATGTAAAACATCAAAAATTTCACATAACTCCTTACAGGTACTATGTGCCAGGCTCCCATGTCAAGCTGTAACATCTATAAATTCAAAGAAAATAATTTAATGTACTCTTACTTGTATTTAAATCACAAAATTGGAAATAAAGTTAAGTTAAAGGATGCCACGACACGCCTATGCAGGCCCAAGGGCTCGCGGGAGGTAAGCCTCCCGGTGTTATTTGACCAACGGGACTAGGTTGAGGTCGGGAGGACGCCCGCCTGCCTTTAACTCCTGGAAAAGAAACCCGGTACCCATTCTACAGAGGGCTGGGTAGGCCTTAGAACCCGTTTGGTGGAGAATGGAGCGTGGAAAAATTCCCGCTCTCTGCCGAGACCGGGAATCGAACCCGTGACGTCCAACCCGCAGCCAAGCACCTTACCCACTCGGCTACCGGGCCCACAAAATTGGAAATGCGCGTGAATAAACAAAGGTTCTTTCAAAGGTTGTGCTGATTTTGTTGGAGGCCACTTTGGGGAGCTGAAGGGTTAACCTCTGATGTCTTGAACATTTCAGCTATCATCAAGGATAAATCTGGCTGAAGAAACCTAATAAGGTTGAAGCAGCTGTCTGTGATTCCTGACATTGATAGCTCAGGGTATGAGAAACTTGGCATTTCCAATTTTTTGATCTATAAATTCATTGAAATAAGCAATTAGTTCAAATAGAACACTGCAATAAACAGTCTATTACTTTAATAATAAAAATGCTTTAATTAGTTTCATATGATTTCATTATTGTATGACTCATTTTTACTTTGTTACGCAAAACTTGATACATAAAATGTTTCCATTTAATTGTCCATATCGTAAATCTGTTTTCATGATTTCCATATTTTTTACTATTTTTTTATTAGTATTTGACTTATTTACATGGGCTAAATTTCTGATAGTTTCAATCATTTTTCTAATTAAATTACCTTTTTTGATATTAATCCTTCAAGCCAATAATACATCACCTGCACATTCCCATGTGTCTCACAGCCAGTCTAACGTACAGGGTTACTTTCTCTGTAGGGGTAGATAATTGGCAGCTTCCTACTGTTAATTTTCAACTTAATTCTGTAATTAACCCTGCTCATCAATGTGTTGTGTCATCCCCATCAATGACAATTTTTCACCAATCGTTTGGACATTGGGTGATGACTTGACTCACTACACTGCAGCTCACTGACCTTACCATTGCCTCTCTACCTACTTTGACATTGGAAATATTGCCTATAAAACTGTGATTTAGTGCTTCTTAATTTTGCGAAAATCAGCACGCCCTCAACAGGCTTTTTAGTCTCTGCATCGGGATCATTTGTCCCGTTATTCAGATTTGAACATTTTCTATACCAGTGGATCTAAAGACCCATCTTACGTTGGAGCAGCCTTTTATACTGAGACTTTCAGTAATGCTGTTAATCTTCCTTCTGAGGTTTTGATGTTCTGAGTTGAGCTTTATGCCATTTTCCTAGCCTTATAGTATCCATTTCATGAGAATTCTTCCAAAAACTCTTTATCTGTAGCGATTCTGAGAGTGCTCTGTGGGCACTGTGCAGTCCCACCCTGAAGGTCCACCCTTTCGTTTTATCCATTTTAGATTTCTTACAACGTTTTCACCGTTACACTATCATTTCCTGCTGGATCTCGGGCCACGTTGGCATTGTCAGCAATGACCTCGCTGATTCTCTCGCCAAGTCTGATGCTAGTCGACCACAGCAACGGATCTCATTCCGCACTCTGACATTTACACCCTTATTCGTTCTCGCCTATGAGCTGCCTGGCAATGGGAATGGGTTGATCTTCATGGCTTTAAACTTCGTCTTGTCAGTCCTTCCTTATCATCCTCCCCCTACAAATCGAATGTTACCAACTCGACAGAAGGACGTTCTTCTGGTACGTCTGAGGATCGGGCATACGAGACTTTACCCATCAATATTTACTGCTGAATGCTTCACCTTTCCTGTGCTACATTCAACGTTGTTTTAACCATTCATCATATTTTAATTGAATGTCCTGCTTTTACTCAACATCATCGTCATTGCTTTTATTCTCTTTTTAAATTTCACGTTCATTTTATATTTCCTTGCTTTTAAATGACAGTGATCTTTTACCCATTACATCCATTTTATGCTTCATTCATCTAAGTGGCCTTGCCAACTTCTTGTAATTATCCTTTTTTTTTATTTTCTTTTATACACTACAGGTGATTTACTATCATCTTACTTAGACACTATCTGTACTTTTCTTGTTTTCTGTCCTTTCTTATCTAGGCAGTTAGTTTTTTTATTTCCTTTTCTTTTCTTTTTTACCTTTTTTGGCGCAGCTTAGCCACAGATGCTTTTGTGCCATTAAAATCTACTAACCAACCAACCAATTCTGTAATTTTCTACTGACCGAGAGATAATGAAAGAAGCTTAGAATTTAGTGGTGGAATTTAAATTTCCACATTGTAGTTTAGCCATTAAAAATTTTTCTTTTAGCTTCTTTCTCTCAAGAAAAAAAAAGTACCTGGGGAAAGATATATGCAGAAAAGAAACTCGCCAGCCCGAAAAGTTAATTATCTGAATTTCTTTCAGAAGACTATGGTTCAATAAGCAATGTTCTAGGATGTCAGCTTGTCCATTTCATTTATTTTAAAGTATCCATAGTGTTCTGATAATTGTTCTGAAATTGACTTGGAAGTTACACATTCAACATTCAAAAGACTGTAATGAACCCACTTTATTTTATAGACTATTACTGTGAAATAGCTTTTGCTATTATGTTCGTTTCCAATAAGTAGATTCTATAGTTTGATTCTTTTGCTTGGCACTGGTAAGGAGTATCGAATACAACATTTTAAAATTTTAGCTGCTAACCCTTTTGAAATATTTGATTCATGAAACTGCAAGTTTCTAAAAATTTTGCATTTTGAAGCCAAAAATGAACAGGAAGGTCTTCCATTCCAGACATGATTTCATCATGGCTGACAAACTTTCTAGCAGCTCACAAAAAATTTGTCAGTTTGTGGTTTCACTACACCATTAAAGCCTTTTAAGAAATGGTTATTTAGCTCATTTGGATGGCTAAATTTTAGCCTGTTTAAATACTTTGAGACACATTTGTACATTTTCTTGTCTTTATGGCACTTCATTTTGTGGTTGACACTTGATGTCCATGTTATAGGTTGTCAAATATTTATGGAAATAGGAATGTACAAAAATATGTGGTAATAAACTTAAAATTGCTTTATTTCACTATTTTACTTAAAATTTGAAGGATAATTTGAAATAAATAAAAGATTAATTAAAATACATGAATTGATCATAATTTTGCTGCAAGCTGAAATACATGTAACTTACTCAAGAGGACAAGATACAGAATGAATGTACACATATATGGTATTCCAATTTCTGACATTACCAGTGTTTAGTCAGGTAATCAGTCTGTTGTGTATTTTTCCACAAGAGTAACAATATATAAAGTGTATCAAGTAAAAATTGTTATAGTTTTCTATAATTTACAGAATAATCAATTAAGCAGACTGCAATGCAGTAACTTTTTTAGAAATTTTGAAATAGATAATTATTACAATAAATATTTGAAAACCTTTTCCCAAAATGAAATAGTGCTCTGTAGGCATTTTATTACTGAAATTTTATATTTGAAAGCTTGAATGCCAAGCAAAATGGTTTAACTATGTAATAAAAGCTACAAAACTTTGTTTTGTGCATTTTTTACACATTCTTAAAATAACATTACATTAATATTCATATTTGAAAAAAGAAAGGAACAATCTAATACTTTTACAATTTAATTAAGTGTTTTTCAATCAACCTTTAAGGAATGTAACTAAAATGATTGTCGTTTTAAATACTTCTTTTATACGAGAATCAGTTTAGTTACTTAATATAAAACAGCATCGTAGCAAGTGTCAGAAACTCTTGCCGATGGCTACGCAGAATAGGTAGAGCCACTAGCGGATGATTCTAGAAATATCAAGGTAATGGTAGATGAATGGTATGACTCCATGCTCTCAAGTCACAGTATAGCATTAAGATATAAATTTTGTAGGGAATACTTAATATATTTATTAATAGTATATTAAACTAAATTGAGAATTAAAATACATTCAGACTTTTATTTTGGGTTATTAACTAATTGCTTATAAATTAACAGAAACAGTTGATTTTCTATTGTTCCACAGTCTTTCAGGGCCATTGGCTAGTTTTGGATAAGGTTCTCTATCAATTCTATGACTGATTAAATGACTTCAGTCATGGAATTTATTAATAGGTGTTTTGAACTGAATCTTATAAATACTGACAGTTAAAAATACTTCAGTTTTTTTATGTAAATTGGGGTAGGGGGTGTGATATTGTGAAGTAATATTAAGGAAGGGTTCACAAGATGTGACAATTGGGGAGAGGAAAGGGGTCAAAAAATAACAAAAATTAGCGTGACATAGTCTATGGACAACTGACTACATTTTCATTGTCTTTTACATAATCTAATTCCCAAAAATATCAAATGTGAGATTGATGGGTTGTCAAAATGAGAGACTGATGTCAAGGATTCTACATAATGTACAGACATTTATTTACAATTTATTTACACTATATATACAATACTACAGGATTTCAAAAGCAGGTCAAAGCCATAAACATCGGATTCTGAAATCCAGGTCAGCTGGCGGAGCTTCCTCTTTGGTCCGCCATCGGGAGAGGAGAGCTAATCAGCTGGTCGAACGCCCTTCCGATTCGGCCAATCGCAGCGCAGCTTAATTGGCCAATCCAGCAAGGCCTTTGACACTGGCATCTGGGTCATCTCTTTTGGAGCTCTCTGCCAGGTCTGCCGACAATGCATCAATTTTATATAAATCTCCAGATGTTAAACAGACTTGAGGTTTTTATTTTAGTACATTTAAATAAAAAGCAGGTGAAGGAGATGTTTTTCTTCAAACAGTTCAGACAAAACATGAAACTATTTCTTATAATTAGTTACACTGAGCAGTTGGTTAAATTAAATATAATGTGACATAACATTTTGTGACATGAAATGATGAATTTCCATGACTGATTTGGAATTTGCTAAGCATTTTAATTTCTTTGTAGATGTTGATTGATCCTATCTATAATAGCCAAGCAGGAGGAGCAGTCTTTGCAGTGCACAAACAAGCATTCCATTCCATTGCCAAATGTGTGGCAGCATTAACAATAATTTTCCCTCATGAAGCTGTACCAGTTGTTAATCAATTTATATATGATATTCAGGTAAATGTGAATTAAACATAAAATACTTAATCATTATTCTAATATTTAGTGCTAATAGTATTGAAAAGTTGATTTTTTTAAACTCATTTTAATTATAATTTCCTTTTGTTGTAGAATCCTAAATCTGATTCTGTGCATTTATTTGCATTATTGGCAATTGGGGAAATTGGTCGGCACATGTGAGTAAATTGTTTGAAGTTTTAGAGATACTTTTTAATGATTTATGTTAAAGTTTCAAATGTAGTAAATTTTTTTTTTTTTTTTTTTTGAAAGGATAACTTAGTAAATAATAAATATTAATTTATATTTACTGTAAAACTTTATATTTACTGCAGTAAATAAAAAAAAATTAGGCATCCGTTATACATCTTGTATGAAGCTTCCATTCACTATTCAAAATTATTAGAAAGTTACTTTGACTTTTGGTTTGTGGTTTTTTTATGATGTCATTTGTGAGTTGAATGATTGGTAGTTGATTGTTAGGGAGGATTTGGTAAATAAGTAACATTATATGGATCATAAAATCCAACAGTAAGCTATTTATTTATTATTTTTTGTAATAGCCATGATTTTATTTTGCAAAAAAGAAAGAAAGAAAGCGTAGGGATGCACTTGCAGCTAACCACAAGATTGATACAGGGAGAAAGTTCATTAGAGAACCCTCTTTTTGCTGTAGGTCTTTTACCAATGCCTCCACATAGAAAGAAATCTATTCCTCTCCACGACAGCAAGGGGGTCGACATAATAGAAATGATCATTACATTGCTTGAGGCAGGCAATAAAAGGGGAGAAATGGGGAGATTCTTGTGGTTTTGCAGCAACAGCGCTGCAAGTGCATCCCAACGCAAAAAGTTATTCTGAATTTTAATAAGATATCCGTTGGCAATGTTCCTACCTCTTGATAAACCATTTATTTGCTGATTTCCATTTGATGAAATGTTGTTGTAACGAACCTTTCCTGATGAATTCCTTAAGCATTTTTAAGTTTTCTTTGCACTATAAATTTAACTTAAAAAAAAAAAAAATGCTTAAGCAATTGAATCATAGGGTAGTAGATGGCAGAAGTGAATAGTGAAGTTTCAGGGAGTAGTTGATCAAGATTTAGACTGTTTCATCATCTGCTTTGCTTGTAATAAGAATAAGGCTTGTTTTTTTTTTTTTTCTTAAGTATTGTGCATTCTTTAAAAGATATCGAGAAAAAAATCCCACATATTTTGAGTCATTGAATCTCAAAGGTATTTTCATTTTCTTAATCATCTTTAAAAAAGGACAAAGGGATGTTTAAGACTATCTTTGTGACAAAAACATTCAGTGTTATTTCCTTACTTGCTTCTTTTTTTTTTTTTTTGGCTCCTGTAAATAATGTTGATGTTTCTTCTAAACTGACTCTATCATCCCCCATGTGTTATTTAGGTCAACTTCACATTCAAATTAAATTTCTTGCTTTTTTTTTATGCTGAAAATTAAAAATTTAAACAAACTCCCTCAATTTGTTTTTCATTTTTTTCTCAGTCGCTCCCTCACACATCACATTAACATACACCAATTATTTATTGATTATAAACAGACTTATGACATTGTGTTCCGTGGAGACATTGCAAAACATATTATGCTAGAATTTAAATCCTATCTAAACTAAGTAGACTGATCAAAATTTTGTTCGTTACTGTAAGTAAGGTAAAGTTTGTGGAAACTGTCACAAGGCTTCCTTGTAAAACATGGACTATATCAGGGGATGTTCCGTCTACATTATTCAACATTGTACTTAAAAGTGATATGTAACTTTGAAATACATTCAGAAGGAAACATTTACAATCTCACTATTAAGTGATTGCATTTGCATTAAATTTAATCAGCAAATCTGCAAATGGAGTTATAAA
Organism: Thereuonema tuberculata; assembly: GCA_023159025.1. Classification (NCBI taxonomy): domain Eukaryota; kingdom Metazoa; phylum Arthropoda; class Chilopoda; order Scutigeromorpha; family Scutigeridae; genus Thereuonema; species Thereuonema tuberculata. The sequence goes on from JAFIDM010005346.1 coordinate 11,596,154, forward strand.
TATATTTGAAGAAATGGTTAAGATTTCGCAAAATGTTGGACCAATTGTAAGTCAATAAAAGAGAAAGAATATGATGACCGATAAGTGATTTAGGATAATGTAAACGCTGGAAAGGGTGATTGGTGCAGTTTTGAGAAGGTGGATCAATCCAGATATTAGGATCTTTGATTATAGAGATTAACAATACACACCTGGAATTTAAAAATTGGATTACTGCTGGAAACAGGTATTAGTTTGCACTCCTTTCTCTTTTGAAGTCCTCACTGTTGTAGAGGAAATTGAAAAATGAGAATTTAAAAGACTATCATGATAAAGTTTTTGTGTATGGAGCAGAAACATTAACTTCAACAAGTAAAGCTAACATTATGTTAAATGTTTGGGAACCAAAGATTATGAAAAGGATCTATGAGGCTATATTTGATCAAGGATCATGGCCTATTACAACAAATAAGTTAGTGGATCTGTATCAGGATTGATATCAGAAATTAAAAGTAAAAGATTGCAATGGGCAAGACATATCGGAGAATAGAACAGTTGTTCTATGAGGCTTTTTGAGTGGCACCCAGGAGGTAGAAGGCTGAGACCACGTATTGGATGGATTGATGACTTGGAACAGGATCTGAGATACCTCTGTATAAAAAGGATGGAGAAGAAAAGCAAGAGATAGGAAAGAATGGGCAAAAATTGTAAGGCCCTTCATAGAGCCATTGGATTAGGTTTTAGTTTTTCTAAATAAAATCATTTTCTTAGATAGAAAGGTAGGCTTGATAGTGTTACAACATTCACATTCATTAAATGTAGAAGCATACTTTTTTTTCCCCTCATGCTTTTCTACTTTATAAGATTGAATATTTTTTAAAATGATTGACAATATACTTTTCCCAATAAAATTTTAGTTTTAGTTCTGTTTGTAATTACTATTGTTTTTTAATACTAATTTATTTTCATTTTTGTATAGAGATCTTAGTAGCCAAACGACACTTAAGGGAGTGATCTTAGAATCCTTTGGTTCACAGAGTGAAGAGGTTAAATCAGCTGCTTCATTTGCTCTTGGTATTTGAATTTTATCATATTTTTTTATACTTCTAATTAGCACCAGATTAGAACAAAATTAAGAAATTAGATAATTGTTTAATGAAGCGTTTCTATGTTTCAGCAGATCATCATTCTAATCAAACTTTCTAAATAAAACATCAGTAATATCATCCTAACTGAGTATAGTATAGCATTTTAGATGAAGAAAATTCACATTTCTTAACCTGACAAAACCCATTGAGAAATAGTTTAAATTGGGAATTGATCACCATTAACATTAGGAGTCAATGTGTGTTAAATGTGTAAAGGCAAAAATTTCATAAACAAATGATTTATTGTTGACCTATTTAATTTAGCAATTAAACATTATTAAGGAATTAACAGATAGCCCGTGATTTCTATTGAGACACTTAGTCTTTAATGCAAACAATATTGATTATTTTTTCACATTTTGAATTCAAAGCATTAAACTTATTGTTTTGCTGTTCAGTAGTCGTTGAAATATTTCACAATGGTTTCTCCAATGTTGAAAAAAATGCCCACGGAAAAAAGTCCAATGGAGTTCAATCTGGTGAGCATTGATCTATCCACCTTCCCCCTAATTTTCAGTTGAGATGGACTCAAAGAGCCAGTGAAAAGTGTGCTAGTTCACTGTCATGTTGTAACCACATCTGTTGACGACTTTCCAACAATGTATGTTTAGGAAGAGTTTGTAATCATCTAGCAAGTTGGATTTGAAAACAGTACTGCTCAGTGAACTGAGTGGTGATGATGCCAGCCCACAAGTTGATGGCAAACCTGTTCTGGAATGAACTGTACAGAGTAGTAACTGTACAGGTTTTTACTGCTCAAATAGTACTGTTCAGGCAGTTCAAGATGCTGTGTCTGGTGAACAAAAGCAGCATTGGAAACTAAGGTTCTTCCAGACAATATTGCCTATACTAATGGTAGAATTCACCCATGGCTCAAAATCAGCCAGACCCATTTGTTTGAACCCTTTGAGGATATTGGTGGACTTGCTAAATGCTCAAGTGATTTGTGCCCATGACAAAGTGTGATGACACGCTACTTATCTTTGGGGTTGCTTCAATGTGATGTAGCACCACCTCTTTCACAAATCTTAATAAGAGGTTCCTTTGAGCCTCACAATTAATTCTGTTGACTGTGGGGGTTTTTGTTTCCCTTAACCACTGATCAACTCTGCCAAAAGTTGTGTGAGATGGAGTTCAACAGTTTGAAAATATTCTTCATAAAGCCGATGAGCAAATCTGCCATTTCCTTGAGCTTTATCGTAAATCAACAACATATTTTGTGTATTCAGCTAAAGTAAACTCAGCCATATTATGTACCTGCAAGGGAATGTTTACAAAGAAGGACATGTAAAAGCAGCATGACATACCACATGCTGGCATCACACAATCATTTCTTCTTGTGGTAAGGCAACGTGACATTACCACAACAATCTTTCAATGCACGATGGAAATTAGCCACATTGTTCAGAAGGGTAATAGCAGGAAAACCATGTGTTTTTGGACTGAGTTCTGGTCTACTTCCTCTACACCCTTGAAATTTGGAATATATATTTTACAACACCCTGTCTAACATTAGTATTGTGCGTCTTAATCATTACTTTTGCTGTTCATCTTGTACAAAGTCAAAAAAATTATTATATCCTATACAAAGAATAATGTGGGACATTAATAAATATTATCACAACAATGCTAAATTATTAAAGATTAATAACAGTTATTTATAGATCAATAATTTTTAAAGTACATCATTAATGTGTTTGATTTTTTTAGTCAGTTTTGTTTGTTAACATGAGGAAAATATTAATTTTAGAGAGAATTAATATCTGATGACTAATGTATGAAAATTGTGAATATATATGACTTAAATTAGCTTAATAATCTTGATAATTTTGCTATCTTGTACCTTAATAAAAACTGTCATTTCCTTATCAGAATGATGTTGCAGCCAGAATTAAACTGAAAATATCTTGTTAATGTTTATTGTCAGATTGTTGAAATTTTGATTGTATTAGCATATTATGCTTTCTGATGATAATTTCATTTCTTTGATATATTTAACGAAATTTCTTATATTGATAACTTTGCTTGCAATCTCTTTAATATTGTCATTCATAGGTGCCGCCTTTGTTCAAAATTGATATTCACTTTGCATTTTAGTAACTACTTACACCCTCTGGTGACAGTTTTCTAAGCAGTCTCTCTCTGAAAAGTTGCATTGTTTGAGTTTATAAACTGGATCAAAACCCCAGTCAGTTTCTGTGCTGGAAATGTTAATGATTATAATGACAAATCTTAAATATTACTTTTTTTTCCATTGTTTTCTGATTTCAAATTGTACTTGGACAAGTTTAGCAGTCTACAAAAATCCTAATTTCTTTAAGACTCGTTGAAGAGAACATTTATCTTGCTTAATCTTGATGTCATAAGATCAGTATCAAGACAGAGCAAACACAATGAAGTAAAACAACTGGTTGTTTGTCTGTGTAAAGGCTTTTTTATGAACACTACTTACAAGAAACATAAACAAAGAAAAGCAATTGGTGAAGTCCATTCTGAGGAGCATTATTGAAACGACTGAGAAAAAATGAAAAAGCTAAAAATAAGAAAGAAGATTTAGAATTCATGCTCCCTACCCACTGTGAAATCTGATAAAAGGAGACTTCGTGAATGCTTGGGAAAACTACCAAATTGACGTTCAGATTACAACAAAGATATATCCCAAGATAAAAAAGATATACGATTAAGAAAAACCCTTAAACCCTCCATTTTACTTTAAACCAAAACCCTCTACTACTGAAGTAATAAGAGGTGATAGGTGTAACTGATCTTGGGAGGGAGAGCAGACACCAGTTGTTTATTAGAAGCAGAGGTTAAAGCAACTGACAGAAAGATGCAAAAAAACAAGCAGCTGCAATGTTAGGATCTGCCTTTCCTAGGATATTGGTCTCCATGTAGGAATTCCACAAATGCTAATGTAGCTGATAATTAGCAATAACAGTTCAATAGATTTACTAGGATGCCATTTGTGAACTTAACAGTTTATTAAAAATGCAAAAATCTCAGTAGATTACATTTTTAAGCATCCTTATACATTTCAAAGAATTTTATGTCATGGGATTTGTTTTAAATTTTATAACTTCATTTTATTGAATTTTCTCCTTTTTTTTTTGATTATTTACAAAAATACATAGTTTTTATATTATTTGAAAATGTTAGCAGCATGAGTATTGAAGCTTTTTAAAATCATTGCAGTCTACATGTCCTTGTATGGTAATATTTCATTTTTAATGACATACTATTCAAACTCTTGACATTAAATCTTCTAACAAATCTTATAATCATAAGTTCATATTTCTTATAATGAAAAGAGCATAGTGAATTTTCAATACCATAGCAGGCAGAAACATTCTCTTAAAGAAATTAAGATTTTTTAAACTGCTAAACTTTTCCAAATATAATTTGAAACCAGAAATGTGGAAAAAAATATAATTTTCAAATTTTGTCGTCATAATTACATTTAGTCCAGGGAAATTAGACATTGACCCGGACATTTGAAACCTCAAGCTGAAAATTGGTAGAAATGTTGAGAATAGTGTTCTGATTGATTTCCCAAAATTCCCAAAAAATCCATCTTGGGGAAAATCTGCCATTTTGAAAAAACCGCCCCCATCGTGGATATTTCGAGTTTTAAGCATAGCGACTGAACCGAGCGTCTGAATTTATTCGTTTTTGCGTCAAATTACGTAATTCAGGCTGCATTACCTTCCGAAACACTAAAAATTAATAATTATAGACCAATTGTGGTTCTTGAGAAATAACAATAATTATGAAAATGCCACAAACGAAAATTGATCTAAAATTATAATAAATGTTATTATAACATAAAAAAATTAATCAAAGAAGACTTCATAACACAAGGCGTGAAATATAGACATAAGCAGCAATAGAATACATTATTAAGGGTAAAAGTTAGATAGCCTGTTTCGTGTTATCACTGGAGCTCGACTGCCTGTTCACTAATCTGCCTGGCCAAAATCTTGACGGTAATGCATGATCTGAAGAAACATAACCTGTATTAGCGTCAATTTAAGACAAGTAAAACAGTGTTCTTTAAATTTTGTAGGTATTTAACGTTTCTACGACAACATGTCTGCCAAAGGTTCAACGTCGTCATCGCTATCCGAGTTAGAGCAGTCCATACGTTTTGTGCAGCCATGTCCTGGGCAGAAGCCGCACATACATGCGCAAGGAAAACCGTTTCTTCTGCACCTGCATCTCTTCTCGCAACCACAGTTACAGTTGCCGAATATGATATTCAGTACCCGCTCCGGTACTGGTTCTTCTTTAGTTGGAATGGGTGTCAGCTGAACTGCATGAGCCATCCATCCCCACTCTGCTTCCGGTAGGCGATTCCCCATCCAAACTGGAACCTAGAATGAAACAAATTAAACATTGAACAGCCTGTTTAAAAAGCTGTCGTTGTTGATAAAAACCCTCCTAACTGCAGTTTTAAAACAAAACAAAAAAAAGATGCGCCAATGAGCAAGTTTTAAATTAGCCGAGTTTGCGCATGGCTCAACTGGCACAGTGTTTGGCTTTCATGCTTGGAAGAATTGTGGGAGACGGTGTACGCAAAGAACACAGTGACCGAGATGGTAAACGGCCATGCCTACGCTCTAGCTGTCCGCGCACATCTTCTGATGCAGCTGTCGTTGGCGATATTCAGGATATACAAGACGCAGACTCTCTTCTCAGCGATCGCTTGAAACGAACACACTCAGACTACACTCTGGAACGACTTCGGTGGATGACGTTTTGTCGTCAGAGTACATCGTCCAGCCAGCAGAGTTGTTCGAAGCAAAGCTTTCATCTAGACGGCTCACTGCGAAGCTGTGGGTGCGTTTCTTTTAAGATGGTTGGCATCATGCGTCTGTTTGTCAGAGCTGAACGTTTTGGAGTTTGGGTTCTTCACTTGCTGTGTGTCCAAAGAATGATTCCGTATTTCCACTCTGCGGGACATCTCAGCTCGAGGATGTTATGACTCCCTTGGAGTTCCGGCAATTTGTTAAGGAAGGCTGCTTCACTATCAGGAGATCTGCAAAGTTCTGGTCAGGCATATGGACCGATATAACTATAGAGCAAGTGTTGATGAGAAACATGAAGACGGCGGGTGGACTCACACATGGACGTGGATTGACGGATAACGTCATTGCTCGATGGGTTTGTGCAATGCCTTCATCTGCACATGTAATCGACGCCACTGAAAGATTTTGTGGAGTCTTCGCCGAAACCTCCGACCAACATGTGGAGCTAAGAGAGTCTTCGCAAGTGAGAGATAAGGCAGACGTTCGCAAGATGGTAGACTGGCTCCAGTCCCACCATCCTTTTAACGACTCAACGAACCTTCTAATGTTCTTGACTACCGGTATAGTAGCCGACGATACAGTTAACTGTGATGAGGCTCTCTCCCGTGGTTTGCAAGCAAGGAAATCAATCACAGGTCAACCCTAACCAACTTTTTCAACGATTGCTGTGTTGTGCGTGACGATGTTGACCTCGAGAAGTACCTGACATATGAACTTGCAGCAAGGCCTCCAGCGGTGTTTGACGGGATGTTGATGCGGAAACGCACTATGTCTGGATTGATCAACGTTTTAGAAGAGATAGCGCCGTCCAAGACAAACTTTCCAGTGAACGCAGAGTTTACAGTTCCTCCTGCACCCGGTTGTGTGGGCGCGTCCAGGGAATTTCAGCCACATCTGTCTCCAGTATGTGAAGTACGTGGAAAATCAGTGGATGTAATACCACTTCTGCTCCGTTCTGAAAAGGCACAAAGGGATCTTTCAAGAAGTTCAAGCTTGTTTAAGGGAGACAGTGGAGGTCTTCAACTAATAATTCTAGGTTTGGATGGGGAATCGCCTGCCGGAAGCAGAGTGGGGATGGATGAATCATGCAAGTCAGCTGACACCCATTCCAACTAAAGAAGAACCAGCACCGGAGCAGATACCGAACATCATATCCTGCAACTGTAACTGTGGTTGCGAGAAGAGACGCGGGTGAAGAAGACACGGTTTTAAACCGTATTTGCACAAGCATGTGCGGCTACTGCGCAGGACATGGCTGCACACATTGTATGGACTACGGTGACTCGGATAGCGATGATGACGTTGAATCTTTGGCCGACGTGTTGTCATAGTAACGGTAAATAACTGCAAAATTTAAAGACTACTTTTTACTGTTATTAAATCGACGCTAATTTAGGTTACAATTTTTCAGATCATGCATTACCAGCGAGTGAAAGATTTTCGCCAGTGAGTGAACAGCCAGTCGAGCTCCAGTGACAACACGAAATAAGCTACCTAACTTTTACCCTTCATAATGTATTTGTATTGCTGCTTTTGCCTGTACTTCATGTCTTGTTTTATGAAGTCTTCTTTGATTCATTTTTTTGTATGTTACGATAATATTTATTATAAATTTAGACCAATTTTCGTTTGTCGCATTTAAATAAATATTATTTTTTCTCAAGCACCAAAATTGGTCTATAATTATTAATTTTAGTGTTTTAGATGAGAGCGCAGCCTGAATTAAGTAATTTGGTGCAAAAACGAATACAATCAGACACTCGGTTCAGTCGCTATGCTTAAAGCTCGAAATATCCACGATGGGGGCGGTTTTTTCAAAATGGCGGATTTTCCCCAAGATGGATTTTTTGGGAATTTTGGGAAATCAATCAGAACACTATTCTCAACATTTCTACCAATTTTCAGCTTGAGGTTTCAAATGTCCGGGTTCGGCCACTTTTTTGTCTAATTTCCCTGGACTAATTCACATTGGAATTAAAATATCTGCCCATTATTTATAATTGCTATTATAATTACTATTGCTGAACAGATGACCCCAGGAGCTTGTGATAAAAGCAGATCACTAATATATCTGCCTTTCCAATTCTTCTTCCCATTATATTTTATTACCATTTTTTGATGATTTTTTCTATTTTCAACACTTTATAGTCAATATGTTTTTAGAGTTTTTGACACACACTTTCCAGAGCTTTTAGGACATTGGTTGAACTACAATACACAAATAAGCATCAAAAAATTTGAAATCTGTTTATGGATTTTTAGGGGGCAGGCCTTAAAAGTGGGGCATGACCTCAAAGTTGTGACGTGGATAACTGCTATAAATTTTGTGCTTTTAAGGTAAAACTAAGCTTGACTTCGGATGACTGAATATCAAACTTTAAATTATTAACAAATACTATTCACAAATCTCAAGATGGTTGACCTTTGAGGTATACATTTACTGCAGTAGATGTTAGACAAAGATATTTCCTTCCAGAAAATTCTTGCACTTTCAAATATCTATCTATCCACACTCACAGGGTATTCCTTCATAAAACTGATAAACTTTGTCAACATGGTCAGATGGTTATTCTAAGCAAAAAATATATACACCATGGGTGGGTTGATTAGAGTTCATTCCAGAGATATGAACTGAAATGTTGCTCCATTGTAGGTACTGGGTGAACATGTGAAATACCTGGTTTGATCCAACGCAAAGTCCATCATTGTTTTTGTTATTTATCAACAGAGGTGGTGTATTAGTGGATGTAACCAATAATGTCACACGGTAAAGAACCATATTCAAATGACGATTATGCCGACATATTTGTGTACATTTTTTGTAATGGGAAATAGGCATGCGACAACTGTAGAATATAAAACTGATATTCTAATCGTATAGTTTCTCATTACTGGACGTTCGGAAACGTGTATCGGTGGTTGAGACTGGTTCCTTTTCCATAAGGAAATACTGGCCATGTGCAACAGAGCACGATGAAGATTTTTCAACTACTATACAGTGAAACCCAACCTCTATGTGCAGAATTTCATGTGTTGCACTTGTGCAAAACATGGAGAACTCATCCTGATGGTATTTATCCATACCATCTGCAGAACGTCAACACCTATTAGCTGGTGACTATGAATCTCTTGTGACATATTGTGAATGAGTTTGAACCAATTTCAGTGATGAAGCCACATTCACCCATGATGGTATTACTAACACACAGAATTCCCACATTTGAGTTTATGAAAATCTCTGAGCCAAAACAATCCATACTTTACATAGGTTGTTTGTGAATGGGTTGTGTGAATTAGTAGGTAATTATGTTACTGGACCACATATTTCGAGGGAGATCTCACAGGAGACTTTGTTTTTAGCATTATTAAACACTAGCCCCCACACAATTCAGATATTGAAGTGGGATAAAGGGATAACTGTCCAAAACTGCTTTTTTCTTCTAGTTGTTCTCTGTTCCTATGTGACATTCTCATCTTTCCTCTGTAACAAAGCCAACAGCTGTGATGTATTTCTTGCTTGGCAATGAATCAAATTCCACAGCAGAGCTTGAATTCTTCATTTTCATTCTAGTTCTCTTCTATCCTAATTGAAGTTTGATCTCATTCTGAAAACTTTTGTGTAGGTCCTCACAGACCTAAATTAAGTAAAATGGCATTTCATCATTCTTGACACATTTCAGAGGATCGCAGTGAAAAAAAAGGTATGTTCGCTCTAAGAAATAAAATGAAAGGCAAACTCACCAAGTGTTTATTTATTTTTTTCCCCCAGCACAGTGCTCCTAATTCTATTGGCTGCCACTAGAGCACAGGTGCAACCAAAATAGCAGTTTTGCAATGTGAGAAGGCATTTTGCGTCTTGGAATATGTGAAATGTGCAGCGAAGATTAAAGCTGGACGTGCATAAGTTAATATCTAGTAATATATCCACATCCAGCTTTAATCTTCGCTGTCACGTATTCCAAGACAGATTTTCGCGGCTGGCACGCATTATATTGTCGCAGCTCTCTAGCGTGCATATTTTGGAAACTGGTGATATGGGACAAAGCATGTTTTAAATGTAAACTTTTTTTTATTTATAATAGAACTGTATAGCCTAATATAAACAGTTCATTTCAAATTAAAACAAAGAATTAATGCAACGTAGAATTAAAATTTAGACTGCTTATTTTAAAAATTGTAGATAGTGATTCTACTGTCATTTCAGTGAGAAACGAGATGACATCCCACTGATTTGGTTGAAGTTTCTTTGTTTTCTTTATTTTTATTTAGAAACCTCTTAAAGCCCATCTTACCTTTTCTTACACATGTTTACTAAATATTTATACTCCAATAATTCAATGCTTTTTAATCTTCACTCAGAAATTAAAAAAAGAAAATATGAATCGAGCGAGAAAATTGATGCTGATTCTTCTTTTAAGTAACATTGGCTGTCTGAAAACGATTGTTCCCCCCACTCTCATAAGACAATGTGATTGGCCTTCCACTGAAGTCCATTGCCGTTCATCTTTGAAGCTGCTGTGGTTCGCATCTGCGGAATTTGATGTCACAAACTGTCGCTGGAGTCTGTTGAATTTGCCGGTATCCACGGCGTATGCGTGCTGGCTTTTAGAAGTGAGTTCCTAAAGATGGTACTGACATGGTATGCGAGATGCCAAAGTGAAAGTTGTCTACACACAAAAAAACACCTCAGGCCACCAAATCTGACTCCTGCAGACTATTGTCTTTGGGAGTAACTGAAGGACAAAATGTCTGTTCTCCTACTTTCTGCTGACCTCACTGAACTGCAACATCGTAACACCTATGCAATTGCAACCATCAACAGTGATATGCTGAACTGCGTATGGTCAAAAATAGATTACTGCTTGGATGTCTACTGCATCAAGCAAAGTGGACACATAAAACATTTATGGGAAAAATCTTGGTGAGTTTGTCATTCTTTTGATATATCGAGAGCAAACATCTTTTTTTTTTTTTTTTTTTGCCTCTGAACTGCGAGCCTCTTAAATGTCTCAAGAAATTATGAATAACCCTGTATTTTTATTGTCATGTTTTATGCTGGACTGATAGCAATGCATCCTTATTATCTCTGCAACCATTTGGCCACTTTTCATTCAGCTTCCATTACCATCTGAAGTTGGTTCACAGCTTATTTTTTATTACTTCAACAGATATGACAGCATTTTTCTAGCATATTCTTCACCATATTATCAGCTGAAAGCCAGTTCCACTTCCTGGATTTTCATCGTATCAATGATTATTTCTCTGGCTATGTCTTTTTTCTCATAAGTCTTTTTGGTTGTGTGTTTATTAACTAAGAAGGGTGGACTAGTTTTCCTGTGCTGTTTTCCTTTGTGTATTTTCCTTATTATTTTTCTGGAAATTTAACATCCTTCCACACTGAAGATGACAGAGTCAAAAGGTGGTGAAAGCATTGAGAAAGAGCAATATTTAAGGTCTAAACATTTCTGTTATGGAATTATTATAGTGGAATTTTTATATAAATATTAATTTTTAAATTCATTTTTATGTTCAAATTGAAGCAGTTTTCATACAAAACAATTTATCTATCAGCGAAATGTTTGCATTGTGTGTTACTATAATTCTTCAATGTTGTTTATTATATAATTTGCTTAAAAGCCACCGATCGATGGCTAAAAACGAATAAGTAGTAAATTAAAAATGTTTTGACTTTATAGAAAGTTATTATTATTATATTTCATAATCCTGTTAGTTTTTTATCCTTCCAAAAGTAATTGATAATTATAATTGCAGGTAGTGTCAGTGTGGGTAACCTTCAGGAATATTTACCATTTGTTTTGCATGAAATTGAATCTCAGCCTAAAAGACAGTATTTATTACTCCATTCCCTAAAAGAGGTATGTATCTTGGGGTTGGGGAAGAATAAATATACAAAAACTTAAAATCATTATAACTAAATATTTTGTTTAGAGGAATAGTTAAATGTGTTACTTTAAATAACCAAAAATAAAATTACAATGTATTCAATTAACTACTTCAGTACTGACTCACTTGAGTTGCCTGTGATAGTTAATCACTAATTCATCTGTAAAATAGTGCGTCCTGAAAGATTGAAGCATGAAACTAGTAATGAGTATGTCTCTCAAAAAAACAGAACTCTTTTGTAGAACTTATTCTTATCAATTGCATAGAATTTTATGTTTTCAGATTGCAAACTCAGAATTATCAAGATCTTTGTTTTAGAATGCACAGGATGACTGCTGTTTTTTATATTAGTAACCGAAGGATACCCAGAGTTACTATTTCAAGTTTCCAGTGTTTTTCTTTTTCACTTCACTAGTGAGAATAACTTTTTATCTCTTCATTATATCAACTCTCAGATTTTCAAAGAAAGAGATGAGTCAATTTAAGCCATTCTAATATTTCCTAACAAAACTGAAAGAAAGATTCACAGCTAACCCTTTCCAAGTTGAGTCCCTGCCTCATATTTTAACTTCTGAATTTCAGCTTAATTAAAATGCATTCATCGATTCATTGGCATACCTTTTACCTTTCTGAATGAAGCTGAGAGAATCATTTTGTTATGACTAAGCCCCAACATATTAGGGCTAATTTTGAAGCAAGGAATTTGAGGATCTCCTAACTCATTGCTTCAGATTCAGGTCAATGATGATCCTTTAAAATTGCCCATCAACAATTCTTGAAGCTGGCTACAAAAGGTCTATTGAATTTAAAAGCAACATATGTGGGAGATGCACCAGAAACCTTCCTTCGTGAGTAGAACAGAAAGAAAGACCACGATATATTTTTCATATTTTTGATATATTTTTTGATATGGTATGTTTTCTTACACTAGTGAATCTTGTTTTTCTTGTTTTATTTTGAAGCATAATCGTTTTAAATGTAGTGGTTGTTTTTTTATGAAATTGGCCTTATTTTTTGCAGAAAGTTATAGTATATTTTAGTATTTTAGAGTAATAATTTTTACAAGACAGTGGCAAAATTGGAAATAAAGAGAATATGAAGTTCAAAAATGTGGTCTTTTTATATAGCAAAAATTAAAGCAATTTACTACAATTATATTTTTAGGCCTTATACAAAAGAATGAAATGTTTTAAATAGACAAAAAAATAATTACAGACATCCCTTGTGTTACGCCAGTTTAGAATTTAGGCCGAAATGAGGAAAAATATATTTAAAAAAAAAAAACACGAAAAAAGAAAAATTAAATTTTTTGAGCGAAAATGCAGCCATAAATGGTAAACGCAATCACCTTAAACAGCTGTACTTAGGCTCCACCTACTTGGTCCTTGTGGCACTTCCCCTCCTCACTTTTATTTGCTCAGTCATTCTCAGCTGATTCCCTGTGAATGCTATGATACATATGTATTACATTTAATAGTGATAAGCTTTTTAAAAATAAATGTGCCCATGTCTGGTAAAGAAATGTACCCTGACACACTTTACACTGAATGCATGTAATAATTTATTTTTTATTAATTTAGCAGGCCTTATGAAAGTACGAAAATATTTTACATTAATTTTTAGTTGTAAAAATTATATTAACATCATTTAATTAAATAAAAACAACATATATTTAGATACATGGAATGCATTCCCTGTTTAAATTATATAATGGTTTGATTTATGACACCGGTGTAAAATGAGAAGTCTGCCTGTATATAAAAAATTTTCAGTCTAGTATTTGTTAAAAATAATTTTCATTCTCCCTCTTTCTAATGAAAGAAATCATTCAGACATTGTAAAATACAAATTATAATTATAATACTGTAATTTGAATTCACAAAAAAATATTGTTTCAGTACTTCAGAATGAGTGTAGTGGACAGCGTTGATCATACTATTTTAAATGCTTCCAGAATAAGGGATAGACAGAAAAGGGCACAGATTGTTGGCTCCTGGTTTAAATATCTACTTCGAGAATCCTTCTAATCACAGTTCATTGAGAAATTCACCTTTTAGTGATTTCAGCAGTTAGAAAGCAAGATGAGAACAGTCATACCTTTGATCATCTAAGTAAGTTATTTGCAGATAACTGGTATCTTGAAGTCTTGTGACTTAAGAGCATCCTTGAGCAGA
>JAFIDM010005346.1:11620192-11631916 GCA_023159025.1 Thereuonema tuberculata
GTAATTAGGATCGTAACACAAATATTCCAAACAAATAGTGATTATCTATAAACAAATAACATTTTATTCTTAAAATTGAAGAATTTATTACTGGCAGTTTAAAAGATTTTTCAAGTTCTCTTTTTTTAAAAAAAGCCTTCTGAGAAATTTAATCTCTAGTGTTTAGTTATACCTTCCTTGAAAACTTTAGCTTCTAAATTAAGCACAAACTAATTTTAAGACTTTACGTATTCATTTATATTTGAACTTTAGTTATGCTCTTAAAAAATGTTTTAACAAAAAATATATTTCTAAATGAATTGTGTGCTATTTAATTTAAAATGGTTTCTTAACTGACATTATCGTCTCTGAATTAAAAGATAATTGAGGACCTGGATGCAATAACAGCATAAGTAGTAAACTCAGGTTTTGAGAAAACTCAGTCTGGAGTTTTAAAATTGAAGCAAAGGAAGAAAACGACACCTAAGCATCGTAAACTCTTTTTCTTGAAATTATCAAACTACAATTATTTTAGTTGTTTTTTCATGACAAAGAACCTTGATGTTAGAAATAATATAATTATTAAAAATGCAAATAACACTTCTTGCATAGAACTTAATTTCTTTTTTCTCTAGTTATCTCCCACAGGTATTATATCATCATTTAAGGTATAGCCATTATTTTTATGTGATCTGTCATTAGTAGTAGAGGATATGGGGACAAAAACTAATTAAATGCAGCTTTTGAGCTCTTCATTCATTCTCAGAAGCATCATTAGACCCAGTGTTAGAAACATCATCAAACACATACACTGCTGACAATCTTTGGAAGCCAGTCAGAATTTTCTGACTTAAGATATTTCGCAAGAGACAGGACATCTGCACTTCAACAGGTTTTACAATTGTTTTCATAAACTTGCATCTATGATCAAAATACCGAAATGGTTGATATACTGCAGTGTATGTCTCAGATCCTGACACTGTGCCCATCTTCGTATAATGTATCCTAGCAAATTTTTGGATGCAGATTTATAGCCCTTAGCACGAGGCACTTTGAAATATATTGGGGCCAGTGCCGAAGCCCAATCTTTAATTAAATGGCCTCCCATAATCGACTCAGGAGATTTAGGGCTCTGTCTGCAGTTCTTCATAATCTTGAGATATTGATCAGGGGCCTCTATTATTTCCCATACGCTTCAGCAAAGTACCATACGTATACATTTTTATTATCAATAATTTCCTCTTCAGATGAATATTATCACTCTAATACGTGTAGCCATTTTGAGTTACTGTGAAGAGGAAATATTGCAAATATTGTGCAAAGAGGACAATATAGCAAACATGCAACAACAGAGTTGTGCACAGCTTCCTGCAAAATCTCCTGCCATCTATGAGAATAACTGAGAACTAAGAATTACTGCTTAGGTAAACAAGGTTCCATGCTTTCTACAGAGTAGTTTTAAACAATAACAGTGTTAAACGACGTACACTGTTATTGCATCCAGGTCCTTAATTTCTTTCAACATACGATACCATTGGATAACATCATACAATTAATAAGTTTTCTATTTGTTGGCTTTCAAAGACAATTATTTACACAACTTTGTTAGCAATTTATGATGTAATTGCACCATGCATCAGTAAGAGTACATATACATAGATAAAAATAAATGTAAAGAGGACCTATTTCTATCTGAAAATAACTATTATTAATCAAATTGCAAATCATGAATTTAAAATAAAGCTTCAAGATATGTTTACACTAAATTCTTTAAATCAGGTTATATAAATTTTATTAAAGAAATACCAAAGAACTTTGAAATTCTTACTGATGGCACATGTGGTGAAATTTCCTTAGGACACTTCCTGACAAATGATTCAAATGCTTGTATACAATATTCACGAAGTTCATCATCATCAACACGACAATACTGCACAACTAATGGCATTACTTTTTCCAAATGTTCTCCAAATCTGTGGCCTGCTTGGCGACTGAAAAGTATTATATTAATTTTATTTTATGATTAACTCATTCTCTACAAATAAAACTATTCTCAACAGATAACTGATGAAAACAAAGGTTTTAAGTTAGTTTAGCAGTAAAACAATTTCTGTAAAAAAAAGTTCCAAAGTTTTTTAACATTTTTTTCTCAATCCTTGGAACTTTCCAAAGATCTGCATTATGTAAGAGAGCTATAACCACACTGTACTGTTGGGAGAAAATGAAAGATAAATTAAAAAAAGAACTTATAGATAATAATGGAAAGCAATAAGCTAGATGAAATGAATGATAGTAAACAAAGTCATGGGTTATTTTTTTCTGGTTAAGATCATCTATCTAAGTGCTCTCTTTTAGGTCTGTTTCTTTGTTTGCAAACATTTCAGAGTGCAATTTTGTAAGGGTGAAAGAGCAACACAGGCTAGGCTGCAGAAGGAATAAGGTAGGAAATTGAGAACAGGTCATTGAAAGAAGGGGACAAAGAAAAACACAGAAGAATGAAGAAAATATCTAAAATCCTACCGGGATTCAAACCCAAGTTCTGACATATCAGTCATACGACAGTCTTCATCTCTCAACTGTGTCTAAACAACTTAAGTAATCTCATCTTTATTAAGTTGCAACTTTTTTCTAGAGAGAGAGATGTGTGTTTTTGTCACAGGAAAAGGGGTAGATAAGATTACGTTAGTTCAGACACAAGCATTTATGGAATTGGAGTTACATCTTTGTACTTAAAAGGCCAGTATCCAAACAAATGCTTTACATTGTAACATTATATAAAGGCCAGGGATAGGGAAAATTTTTTTAGAAATCATGATTTAATAAATTAATTTAATCTGTTACGCATATCCCGATGTAATACGCAAGTTTGTGTGTATCTAAGTCAGTTTTCAGGGGAGGCATGGTATATATATTTAAATTTTTAATTCTGGGAGTGAACCCTTTAGCCTCCTCCCCCCTCTGGTAAAATCATAAATTGCATATTGCTTAGAACTAAGGGGAAAAAATGTGTGAAGACGACATCTCAATGATTACTCAACACATTATAATCCACAACTCATGATGAGCAATGTTAAAACTAAAGTCCTGTTTAAAAGTTGCAGCATTTTTATGAAAAAGCTAATGGAATCAGTAGCCATTAATTATTGAAGACAGTGCTCCATTCCATCACCAAAGAAAGAATACATACACACTTAGCATATCCAGAGACGAGATCACCAATCTCTGAGATAGATGTAAAAGCAGGATTGGCAGGAACACAGAGAAAAATCTTAAGATTCAAATTTAAAAATTAATATAATAAGGATACCATATATACAGTAAAACCCCGTTATTACGCTTCCGCTTATAGCACTATCCCGTTCTTTACGCTCCTTTCATACGGTCCCTGGCATTTTCTATATAACTCTGCATACTTTTACCTTCTTATATCGCTTCAAATCCCGCTTGTAGTGCTTTTTTTTAATCGGAAATTTTGTATCGAAAAGAAATGTAACACTATAAAGATTCTTTTTTTTTCCTGGTAGGAGGGAATCTTTGAACTCTTTGAAGTGCGTGTCTGTAATACAGTAGTGCAAAATGTCGAAGTGGAAATCCCTTTCTATAAGTGAAAAATTGCAAATTCTCCGTAAGTAGTGTAAGAATTCTACACTAAGTCAGAAGGATTTTGCAGAATCTCTAGGAATTCCTTCATACAGTCTGAGAACAATAATAAAAAATAAGAATGGAATTACCAATGCAGCGAAGGGTGGTTACAAACCTAAAAAAGTAAAGTGTGGAAAATATGAAGATGCCGAGGAAATTCTAATTGAATGGATTCATCAGTCCCGTGATGCATCAGTGCCATTAAGTGGCCCAATCATTCAAGAAAAGGTGCGTGAAATAGCGGGCAGTGTACTAAATCTGCTCCAAAAATATATCTCCTAGTGGTGCATCAATTGATGTTAAAAGTTACTTGAACCGCATTGAAAATGTCATAATTCATAACAGTAGCACACACATACGGCAAACCACAATCAAAGATTTTTTTAATAGGAAATAAGCTCATATTTGCACTATATCCATTGCAGAATCAAGTATGTTTCCTGTAAAATGGTGTCTAAATCTTTACCCATCTCATAAATAATTCCCCGTCTATAGCACTATCCCGCTTATTACGCTTGTAGGTCATGGTCCCTTGAACCCCAATAATGGGGTTTTACTGTATATTAATATTTATTAATAATTTATTAGTTATTTTACATAGGCTTGAAAATAAATTTATATATTTAAATTTGAGAGTGAGATCGAAATTCATATTTGCATAAACACAACGTCAGTAAAAGAAACCTATTTAAGTAGAGGCGCTGCCTCGTTTTGAGACACATGATTTTGGGAGACATGATTTTAGACATGTAATGAGACATGACTGGAGATACGACTAAGACATGGTCGAGACATGGCTTCATAGACATGATGAGAGATTCGCCTACAGTGACATGGATACCGAGTCACAATAGAGAAATACGACTAACATGTCTTTATTAATTTCAGTGAGAAAATTCATTTTACGTCAAATGGTTGAATTATTAAACTCCAGCGCTAGCAGACGATATCTAAGGAGAGATTCGCGCAGTGCAACAAGGGAAAGAGAATCAACGCTCGTGACGTAGGATTGGAAACTCAAGCACGAGAGCAGACGATTTGAAACAACGCTAAAAGTGATTGGAACAGTAAGGAAAGCAACTAGAACTTCAAAACTGTGAGTAGACTTTTATTATTAATTGCGGGACCTAGTTTGCGAAGAAAACTGAAGGAATATATCGGAAAGAAAAGGAACTTAGGAAAATATGATTTGTGCGACGAATGGAAAATTCCAAAGTGTTACGGAGAAAATAAATCAAAGCCAATTATCAAGAATAGACTATTATAGGCCATTATTGAAATAGTAAATTAAAGCTATAAATAATAGTAAATTAAAGTCATTTATCGACGTAGATATAAAGGCATTTATAGACGTAGATAATTAGCCATTATCGGCGTAAGATTAAATTAAATAATTTATAAAAGAGAATTATCCTATTGTGATAAATCAGTGAACAATAACTGTGTCACAGTGCAAGCTGAACTATTAGTGATACATTAGATATTAATAAGTGAACTATAATAGAGATTATTAGTTATTCTAATATAAGGATACAGAAATCAGAAGAACTATTAATTATAAAAGTGTTAGTCAAGCAACAAATAAAAGTAATTCCAATATCGAGAAGATATTTGAATATTGTTGACACTTCGAACTTTGAAGTAATTGTGTTAAGTTTCGATAAGATACTTACCGGAACTATTTGATATTACCAGATATCATTTATTATCATTATCACCAAGCTCTACATAACTTATTACAAGTTATTTTAATTATTCATATACAATCATTTTCAATAAATATTATTGGAAATTTTAATACTGTGTCTTTATTTCGTGTGAACTCTGCTTAATAAAAAAAAAAATAAAAAAAATAATTACTATCAACGTGGGTAATTAATCCCAGTTGGATTATAGCCCCACATATATATATATCCCATTGTTAGTGACTTCAATTTAACTTAATTCTGTTACCAACCCATATCTTATTTTAATTCATTAAATGTCTAAATTTGAGTGATAAACTTCTTAACCAAGACTTCCTCAGTGTTCCTGCCAATCTTGCTTCTATATCTGGCTCAGGGATTGGTGATCTCAACTCTTCAACTCTTGGTATGCTACGTGTGTGTTCTATCTTTGGTGATTGGAATGAATTGTTGAAAATGTTATACAAATATGGCAAACATTGCCATTTTCTGTTCAATGTCAAGTTCTGACATTTACTATATAAAACACTAATTCCTCACATGTTCAACTTAACTAGTACATATACACCCTGTTAACAATGATGGGATAACAATGTGATGGTTTTTAGTTGAGATAAGCTAAAAAATTGAACATTGAAATTTAAATTTTAATCTAGTAGGCTAAAATTAATGAGTTTTCTTTTTTTCTCTAGCTCTTCTCTCATTGCGCCACACATACAAAGAAGTGATAAACAATAATTTGAATGTAGTCCCCATGGCCTAATGGATAAGGTGTCTGAAGTTCTTTTGAACTTCGGACCAAAAGGTTGCAGAGGTTCGATTTCCGTCGCGAATTGTAGAAATTTTTTCACAGGAAATTAACAATTGTGCCGGATAGACAGACAGACAGACAGAGAAATAAAAGATTTCAGTAATATAGATTCATGGTTTGGAATGCATTACTATAAATTTTTGTTTGCCTATTTTTATAAAAACAGAAATTTAGTCATTCCTGTAAGTTGGCAATTGGCTTAAATGATAATGAATATGGCTTTTGGTTTATTTGAAACCTTTGCTAACACAATTACACACCAATGTACTCTGCAATTATCTATAGGTAATATTTCTGTGCTTTAATTTGTTGTTACAGATTTCATTATACTGTAGATTGTTAGAATACATAACATGAAGTAAAGCAGAATAACAGCTACATATTTATGAGATTATTCTTATTAAAAAAATGCTTATTCTTAAGGTTCAGATCAACTTTGAATCAATTCAAATTATTTAGATACGTAAAACTATTATTTCAAATTCTTATTTCATAGAAAGGAAAAATATAGTCCTAAATTCCACTGCTATTGTTTATGTAAGGGACTTTTGTTTTTTACATTTTTGTAATTTATAACACTGGTAATTGTACTTTTTATTACTGGATTTATATTTTAAACTGCTTTTAATATTTATCATGTTTATTCTCATGACACTAAACAAAAAGTTTCATGTTACTGTTACATTTATTAAAGTACGTTCTTGTTTTAAACACCATTATAGAAATGGTTGCAGAAAATTAATATTTTTTTTTTTTTTTAAGCTTTATAAAGATAACACCTCAATAACTAAATTTCAATACAAATACTAAGTAGTTTTAAAATATTCCATTGTAAAAAAGGGACAAAGTTTATCAATTAAACTTCTTAATATATTACTTAGCATTTATATACTTAGCATTTAATATATTACTTAGTAATTTATAAATTTACTTAAATTTATAGTGCTATATAATTACATAAATTGAGTAACCTACCTGATAGCAGCAATACACTGAATGTAAGTTCGAGTTGTTGATGTAGACGTATTTTTACCAAGCTCTTCTAATAAAAAGTCAATTAATTTCACAAAAAGTGAATGGTTGCAACTCATAACTAAATGACCTAAATGAAATAAAATAGGATTTTTTAAAAAGAAGAAGAAAAATCACTTCAATAAAATAATTTTAAAAATTAAGGTTTAGAAGTTTGTGTCTGTGTATTTCAATAGGTTGAATAGTCAAACCAATACCACATACATCAGTTTAACCATAGCAATCGAAATTTCAAAAGATTACAAATTTAGAAAACTGCTTCAGTTATACAAATAAAATTTCTTTTTTCAACTGAATTTTTTTAACAATATAATTTCAATATTTTATACAAATTTGCATATGTTTACTTAAATTCAGAAAGTAATATTTACATTCAAATTCATGTTTACTTTGACACTGAGGGGAATTATATTAAGAACAAGTAATGCAGTTTTAAGCTATACTGAAATGTAATTTAAAACTTTTTTTTTTGACTGCAATTTTATTGCTCTCAGTAAACAGTCAGGCAATATATAAAAGCAGGATATCATTGTATTTTAACCAAATATTCTGTTATTCTATTATTGCATCAGTATTAGCAACTGACATTTCTCAGTTAAGGTTTACTTATTTCCCTTTTAAATCAGGATCTTCTGTAGCAAATTGAATAGATGAAAAGACTGATATTAGGATAATACTTCATTTAGTCAGTTTTTACTTTATTTCCTTCCTTTTTATCTGCTTCCCAATGAAAATTGACCCATCTGATTACAGCTTGGATATCACAACTCCCTCCATGGCAACAAAAAGTCATTTCTACACATTGTTAAGTGAGTGAAATATTGAAGCACTAAGATCTACATGAAGGAGTCCATTTTTCACTCTTTACACATTCTCATAGTAGTCCTTAAGGTTCAAAATGGAACTTAAAACCGTTAAAAAAAAAAGAAGAATGTTCAATCAACAAAAAAGGCAAATGTTCTAAATCCATACTATCTCTTTAAATCACATCGTAACATATTGCAAAAACTTCATCTACACTTCATATGAAATAAAAATATATTTTAATATCGAATTTTCGGAAGAATATTTCCTTTCTTCCTTCTTCAAGATCGTCAATTACAATAAAAAAGAATAAAAAAGATAAAAAAGAATAATTGCAATTTGTACCTAAGACATTAAAAAAAAGTGTTTCAAAGTGACCACATTCTAAATTTTAAATCGGGGCATAGTTTTATGATCAAGAAGAATATTATTGATAATTACATCCATAGATTGGATCAAAATTCAAGTTGTGACTCTGATTTTAAGAAAGGAATTGAAAACATGAAGACAATTTTCATGAAAAATGAATATAGCGGTAGTTTTATAAATAAAGCAATATGTAATTATGATAAGTTTATGATTAAAGAAATGGATAAAAACAAAAATAAAGAAACAATTATAGTTCCTTATTTAAATAATAAGTTGGTATTTGAAGAATATTTGTAAAAAATTTGAGATTAAGATAGCTTTTGAATACAACAACAAATTGAAAAATATTTTATGTCAGAAAATCAATAAAAATGAGAATAAAGCTAACATGGGATTAATCTATGAATTGGAATGCCAAAATTGTGGGAAAATTTATATTGGGGAAAGTAAAACAACAACATGGGAGAGGGCACTTGAACATACACTACCCTACAGTAATGGACCGGACACTAAAATATTAAAAAAAAAAATCAGACGAGATCGTCAAAGTGCATGCACGAACGTGATCAGGCAAAGTTCATTCAGATAGTTGCTACGGAAACGTCTGTAGGAGTGTCGAATAGTGCGAAGAACGTGCCGAAACGCAGGGAACTTAGTGACTTTGAAAGAGAGCAATAGTCACATTGCTGCCATATCTATTCCTGCAATTTCGGTGAAATTATCACAGCCACGCTTAACTGTTGGTGATGTCGTCAAGAAGTGGAAGAATGCGGGCGTTGGGGCACGAACTGCACAGTTGGTCGTCCCCGGAAACTGATGATCGACGCGTCCTGAAGCGCGAGGTTCGTAAGAACTGCAAAAAACCCCTCCGAATCATAAACAGTGCAGGGGTTACGTAACAGGCATCAGGGGTTACGGTTCGTCACAATATGTTGCAGAAGGAATTTAACGCCCTTAAAATCCATGGATGTGTTACCGAACACAAACCACACATCTTGCCATTCAGCAGAGTCGCCAGACTCAAGTGGTGTTTGCAACGTCGCAACTGGACTGTAGAGCAGTGGAAAACAATTTTATGGAGTGATGAGTCACGTTACATTCTCTTCCAGTCGGATGGACGTGTTGGGGGGGGGGGGGGGGGGCGAATGCCAGGCGAACGTCTTTTACCCGAGTGAATCGTTCGAACTGTGAAGTTCGGTGGTGGTGGGAAATCATGCTGAGGGATGTTTCTCATGGTATGTCCTGGGACCATTGCATGTTGTTGCGGGAACCTCGAACTCCGAAGTCTACAAGGACATTTTGGACAATCGGGTTGTTTCTACTCTCTGGCAAATGCTTGAAAATGACGATTGTTACTTTCAGGACGACAATGATCCATGCCATGTTTCAGCCTCTGTCCAGCAGTGGTATACAAAGATGGCTGTAAAGCGATCCATGGCCTGCTCAGAGTCCCGACCTAAACCCCATCGAACATTTATGGGACGAGTTAGAGGATCGATTGAGGGCCAGGGAACCACGTCCGACATCTACAGCTGCACTGGCCCTGTTCTTGAAGCAGTAATGAACAAAAATACCCATAGCTCTGTATCAAAACCTTGTGAAAAGCATGCTCCGCAAGGTGGCTATTTAATTTCAGCAGGTGGGGACCCATCCATCTATTAAATCAGGTACACTTTCACGTGTTTCCAATAACACCTACTGTCCAGCACATTAATGTAGGATAGATAGTGTATTTATTGTATTAAAAATGATCAGGAAGAAAAATCTGACATAACCTATCATTGTGGGAAAAATGGACATTGGATCAAGGAGGAAGTGAAAATAATCATGTTAGAAAAAGATACAAAAACAAGAAAAATACTGGAAAGCCTAATAATCAGAAATACCAGAAATTTAAATTATAATAGAAGCAAAGGATTGGAAGTTGAGAATGTTTTTATAAATTTGGCTAGGGAAATGGTAGAAATTTGTATGAACAAGAACAAAAAAAGTATAATAATTGACGAATTTAAAAAATTATGATTATTGTAATGAGATTGTTAGTAAAATAAAACAATTGTATTGAAAAATAAGAATTGTAGAATTTGCAGAAACAATTGTAAATGTAATAATAATGTTAGTAGCATTTTAAGGATTGGTAAGTTTTGTTAACAACTATGGCTAAGAAATCTCTGTATTTGATATCACCTGACTATACAGTATTGTAAATGACGATCTTGAAGAAGGAAGAAAGGAAATATTCTTCCGAAAATTCGATATTAAAATATATTTTTATTTCATATGAAGTGTAGATGAAGTTTTTGCAAAAAAGGCAAATGGATAACAGAAGCCACAAAAAATGGAAGCCCAGAAAAGACCTCAATGCAACAGTGGCACAGTCGAGTTTTGCAAAGCATCAACCTGTTTGTTGCATTCAAAGATGACTAAGACAAGTTTATATTCAAAACATTTCTGTTATTAGCAGCAAATGGAAAAATGCAGATTTTGCTGTTCAGAGACTAAAATTGACTGCTATACAAATAGATAATAGTTCTAGAAACAAAGTGGTAATGGAGGCCTTCATAAAGCAGAACTTAGTCAAAAGTTTAGAATGAACTACAATAAAGCTCCAAGGAAAAAGCACCTCGAGCACATTCTAAAGATTGAAGCATCCAATTCATTCCCCAATTCTCAGGATCAGTAAACCATACTAAGGTCTAGATTGAAAACATTGTGTTTTTGCTTCCCAATTTGAAAGAAAAAGGATTGCAAAACCTCAAAAGAGATAGAGAAGGGCTGAGTCAAAGAGAGCTGAGCCTTTGAAACGATCATCTCAGTTCATAAAATAGGCACTGTGCACAATAAATGCTGATTTCAATGTGCAGTTGAAGGTTTGAAACAGAAGCACTGGTCGATATAGTTAGCAATAAAAAGTAACTGTGAAATAGATGCAAATGTGCCTCAGCAGAAGCAACAGGAGTTATTCTATGAGTTCTAAGGATGTCAGTTCTAGTTCCTTTGTCAAAATTCAACTAGTTCCTGTTCCAGTTATTAATGAAAGAACTTCTAAGCATTCCAGTTCCTTTAGAACTATGAAGTTCTTTTATAAATAAATCAAAAAGACAAGCATTATGGGATTCATCCAGAAACAATGTTATCTTATTGGTTTTTCTGAATGGCAGGTTCTCTTTATGCAATTCTCAGTATTACAAAAATTAAAAATCTACCATGAAAAGAACTTGTGAGGAACTAAAAATCCATTTATATTCATGCGAAAATGCTACTTTCCTGGCAAAAATCAATCAACTCTTATCATAACAACTCTTCCCATCCAAAGAAATTCAAGACAGAAAGAACGTCTTAAGAATCTTCTAATGTCAAACTATTAACAAATTCATAATGATACAAGCTACTACATCAACT
>JAFIDM010005346.1:11632016-11666237 GCA_023159025.1 Thereuonema tuberculata
TACAGTAGCGCCACACCGTGTCGACAATCGGAACTAACTTGTTGTTCTGTACAGTAGCGCCACACCGTGTCGACAATCGGAACTAGCTTGTTCCGTACAGTAGCGCCACACCGTGTCAACAATCGGAACTTGTTGTTCTGTACAGTAGCGCCACACCGTGTCGACAATCGGAACTAACTTGTTCTGTACAGTAGCGCCACACCGTGTCGACAATCGGAACTAAAATTGTTCTGCCCAGTAGCGCTGACAATCTGAACTAAATTGTTGTTCCGCACAGTAGCGCCACACCACAGAGCGTCGACAAGCGGAACTAAATTGTTGTTCCAAGTATGGGCATACATGAGGTCATCGAGAGCCACACCATAGTATTAAATACACAAATTTAATTACATTCCTACACAAATCGTAAATGTAATTAAATTTGAATTTGTGTATTTAATACTATGGAACGTGACTATGGTGTGGCTCTCGATGACCTCATGATACTTGGTATCTACTTACCAGGACTAATAACTGTTAAGCTTATTCTACAAGCAGAAGAATGTAATTCTAATATAATATAAATATTTAGTTTTAGATACATCTTATCTTCCACCTAATTTCAGAAACAACAGAATGAATGCAAGATCCTGAGATCTGTACCTAATAGAATACACACAAATAGTGTTTGGATGCCATAGGTATCCACATGAAAGACTGATATTCCTGCAGTGATAAAGTCCATCATGATTTAAGCAACTTTTAGGAATGTGTGATTGTTGAACAAGATATTGGTCACTGCAATATTTTCTTTCCTCTATGAGATAGAGGAGCCATCTTGTGTCCGATTGCTGATCCTCCACAAGGCCTCTTTATGGTGTGGAGTGTTTTCACATCAGTGTATATAATAATAAGCCTTGAATCTTCAAAAATTATTAAAGATAGAAATTAAAATTAATATCAACAACATAGAAATGTAGGGAATATCCCATATCATTTATTTTCATTCATTAATTTTTGGACAAAAACATTAATGCAAACAAACCAGCAAATAAAGGAAATAATTAAGATGATTTTTTGTTTTTTTCCAAACTAAAGATTTCAAGATATTGTAATCCTTATAGAGACTACTGTATACAGAAGACATGGGAACACATTTTTGTAGGGTTATATTGAGAAACAGAAAAACAGTAACCCTAAAATTAAATCTAATGTTTCTAACAAACCATAATGTTATAATTCTTAAAGTTTCACAAATGCTTTAATAAGGCAGTATTGTAAAATTCAATATGTACAAATCTTAATATGTGGCAGCATTTATCAACCCATCCCAATTATGAAAATTTCTAACAAAAAATGATTACTAATGATGGTAGGATTTAACTCACTTCATTCTATAGCATTTTACTGTGACAATTTTTATTATGTAACGGAATTTTCAGTCAATGCAACTGTTGAAAATAAGCAACCATTAAAATATTTTAATTCCTAAACTCTTTATTTGTCAAAAACAAAAACAAAGAAAACCTTACTAAATGAATGCTTAGTATTTTAAGTTAGTTAAATCCTTGCTTGAACATATCTAGTAATTTATAACCAAAACTCCATGGGAGCAATAAACAATTCCCTGTTTGTTTTTCTTTCAACCATGTACTTACCAATAATTTTTTAAAAATATCTATATGATCATTTTTTGTTGTTGGATTACTTGAATAAAAAAAGGAACAAAAGTAAATATGCTTTTGAAATATTTAAAAAAAATAATAATAAAAACAGTAAAGTTAAAGGTATGTCTTCTACATAAATAGCACTTGTAATTTGTGGGGGAGGGGGCACTTAAGACAATTGGAAAAAAAAATCTAAGCATCTACAGATAAATTATATGTAAAATGTAATAATAAAACCTTTTCTATTTGTAGTCTAGCAGCAGCAATTGTAAATGGGATGGTGCAGGGAAGTGCACCAGAGGAGTGTTTGCCAAGTGCTCTACAGGCTGCTCACTTGTCACTTGTGTCCCATCATGCTGTTCCAGATATACTTCAGAGTCAGGTAGTAGTTGGTAGTAATCCAAGATGGCCCATAACAGTTCAAAGAATTGCATAAGTTGATCCTCACCAAAGGATTCATGTACTTTCTTAATGTAGCACTTCAAAAGATTTGGGTTTAATTTTAATCAAGCAATGTTCATAAATAAGTTGACCTACCTTTAAAACTAATTTGTTGTTAAAAAAATTAGTAATTAAACAATTTAGAAGTTTTTGCAGTTACATTCATTAACTTAATAAATGATTTTATTGTAATTTTGTTGATTTATCTTGAATATTTAAAAGAAAGTGCAATCTTATGAGAAAATTTAACTTCTATTTTTCATGACCTGCAGTGCTACTTGGTAGAGGACAAATCAAATATATCTTCATTGCCAGTTAGTTATATAATACTAACCAGAAAAGAATAATAAGAAGTCTCTAGATAGAAGCAGAGAAAGCTTTAGCTAATATCCATCAAAGCTGTGTCAGAGGATGTAGCAGAGGCATCTTTCTGTATACTTTCAAATAAATTCTGCAATTCAGGGGTGGACTTAATCTGAGCCAAAAATTCATTCATTAATGGGTTTTTATCTGGAAAAAAAGAAGTTTGTACAATATATATTAACTAAAGCTTTCTATTCCATTAAGAAGAGAATTATTACTATTTTCTACTTATTTGAAGAGTGAGATAATGATTAGTCTTAGTTCTAGTCTAAAACTAGCTTAAAATTGAAAGTTACATTAATGAAGAACTTAAGAATGAAACATTATTAGGTAGTAAATAATGCATGTATACAAGAGGTATTACTATAAACTACACTTGAGTGCAAGGAAATCGACTGAAAAGCAATGGTGAACCTTAAATTGTCGCAAATTTTTTGTTATTTTTTACTTGCAGTTTTTTAAACAAAGAATATGCCATTCTGTGACCCACAGAATGTTCCGGATGAATGCATTTTGTAAAAAATGTGAGGAAACAGTAATATAGGAAAGGTGTAGTACCAAAAGCATTAATTTCATTACAAAGACAAGGCCACAAATTAAGTTGAACTTAGCATTTATTGCAAGTCAATATATGGTGTTGCCACCTCGAGCTCTGATAACAGCTTCCATTGCATAGTGCAGTGCTAATAATAAATAGATCATCTGTTGCAGTTGTAGCTCAATGTCCATTAGAACCTGGTTTCCAATGAAAGGCTCCTGAAATCTCGGATAGACTCATCATACAGCTGACTGCGACATATCGTTGAGTGCAACCCTGCTGTATGCCTGCGCCATTTCCTCAGTTGTTGTATCCATCTTTGTGGAGTAATAATGACGATAGGATTCCAATAGAATAATTCACATTCATGAAAGAATATGTAAGTCTTTCGTACCACCATGCACGTGAACTTCATACCCTTTCCAACAATTACCGGCATATCTAAAAAAAAAACTTGTCATTGTCATGTGAACATGAATTTCTTATTCTTTATTTTATTACTTGTAGTTTTCAAATGATCGAAAATTTGCGAATATTTAAGATTCACCATTGCGTTTCAGTTTGAGTCGATTTCCTTGCACCTGAGTGTAATTTACTCCACAGTTGGTTGCATCTGGGTTTTTCCCAACATAGTTTACATAAAGAAATAAAAATAGTTTGTTTCTCAAAATGTTGGTAATGTCACATGACAATTAACTTTCTGTATATACAGAATACTTTGTTTCTCAGAGCTCTGTTTTCCGTGTTAATATATGTATATTTTTTACCTTTAGCAAATAAATCTATTTTCAATGAATGTCATGAGAATTTTTTATATAGTGGATAATCACATTTGAAAGGTATCGAACTCTTATTTGGACTTTTGCTTAATATCTATAGTGATTGATGTCAAGGGCAACTATAGTCTCTTGCTTCAAATTAAAAAAAAAGATTCAATATATGTTGACATCAACGCTGTTGCTGACAATGAAAAAGACCATCAATCAAATATTAAAACCATAGATCATCTTTTGCATGATTGTTTTGATCATGGGATTTGCTTCTTTCATCATTTATCAGATAAAATATAATTCAAAGTTTCATTATAAAAAAAAAAGATGTACGTAATTTATAGTCCCTCCTGCTTACAAAAGTACCTGTGAACTTGGCTAGGATTGGTCAGGGCACAGCCAACCAGCAATGTGTTAACAAATTCTTTTTTAATTTAACAAAACAAAGGATTCAAGAAGGTTACTATTATCCTAATAATTTGTAGTAGTGTTAAAGAGAATTTTAGTCCAGAATCAAGCAAATGACTTATTTTGTACCAACCACAAATAGAACATTTCAGAAGCTATGATGACCATGCTTGTGCCACAGATCAAGCAATGAGAGCTTTGAATGTAATTATAAAAACAACTACAAAGCACAAGGTAAAATTTAACATTATAAATGTAAAGCAGAACAAATTGCTGAAAGAGGAATAAAATTAAAAGATTACAAAGTAGTCAGAAAATATAAAGCAAAAACCATAAAATGTAAACAGAAATGTCTAAAACAGAGCAATAAAAGAAAAAAAAAATCATAAAATGAAAATACTACAATGTAAGTCAGAAAATACAAGAGAAACACACTAAAGGGTAAGGAAATAAGAAAAAATACTGATGATGATGATGTAGTGGATACTAAAGAGTGAGTTGGTTGTTCATTTGAAGATGTTATCAAGAGTATCTTATCAACAAAAGTTATTTTTTGGAGAAGACATAGAATGATCTGATGAAACTTTTTTTTTTTTTTTTTAGATATTAACCAAAAATTTATCAGCTTAGTCTTCTGTCTTCTCCAAAAATTAGCTTTTGTTGATATGATATTGTCTTGATAACGCCTTCATTGGACAAACCGACTCCCTCCAGTATCTGCTACTAAAGGGAAGCAATGAAATTTGTTTCATGGTTGTAGCTAGAAAAGCCTCAGAAAAGAATGAAAATCACCAGCAGGAAAGAAAAAAAGAAGCTATATTTGAAGCAATTTGTGATGATAAAATAGGATGTGCTATCAGAGTATGTCTGTGCGAGGCTCTTAATTCTCAATCAACATATGTAAGAATACTGGAATGCCTCTTGTGGAGTGTGTGTGTGTGTGTGTGTGTGTATATATATATATATATATATTAATGCTTTCAATTGGCTTCAACTCCACAATGAAAATAGAAAGTTATCCTTTAATTAACAGGAAAGTTGCTGGTCACCAAATATTGCACTAGGTTCTACGAAGATTCCTGAATAAAATAGATTGCATCCTCTCTTCAATGCAAAAAACTTAAGCAGGTGATTTAAAGCTAACAAACTTGTTTCATTAAAACATACATTGTTGAATGACACAAAATCTGTAAATCAACAAATAATTATGAATAGATGTAGAATTTAAATAAGCAGTGCTTCCATTTATCTTTACAGACAGTCCTGTTGCATTCCTATTTTTTTTTTTGAGGTTCAAGAACTTTAAATAATATATTCAAGATGGAAACAATGACCCTCAACAACTAAAACCAAGAACAAAATGTGGATTACAACACTTTGGCTACCTAAAAGATATTTGACCACAAAAAAAGAAAAGAAAAAATATAATAGACCCTTTAGAGGGTAAAAGGAAAGCAATCAATTCATAATTGAAATAAGAATGCCTTTTGAGTCGACCTGAGACTCTGGGACGGCCGCTACCTCAAAAGGTATTTGACCAAAAGCTTGAAACTGCCGTCCCAGTAGCAGCTCGAATTCTTATTCCATATAATATAGACAGTGTCCATGGAATTCTTAAGTGTGAAGATCTTACAGAATTTCCCAATTTCCAATCATGAGCCTTTTCCAAATTGAAAAAGATGAAAATTAATTGTTCTATATTGACAAA
The DNA here is from genome assembly GCA_023159025.1 of Thereuonema tuberculata. NCBI lineage: Eukaryota > Metazoa > Arthropoda > Chilopoda > Scutigeromorpha > Scutigeridae > Thereuonema > Thereuonema tuberculata. Next base: position 11,637,891 of record JAFIDM010005346.1, read on the forward strand.
TGCAGTGCGTTCTCCAAAAGTATAAGATTATCAATAATGGGTGAATATTTGCAAAAGCCACATTGTGTATTGGTCTACAGATACCAGACTGCTCATCATATGTTCCAAACATTTTCTTAGGCAACTTACTTGTGAATGCAAGTGGATGGGAATTATTAGGATCTTTGTTATTTTTCAAGTTTAACAAAAGGAATAATCAGGAAACCCATGCTTCAACCAACTTTAGCTGAAAATTGAAAGAATAACTTTGCTTGACAGGTAAGAAAGCAAATGATGTATGTTGCAAACATTTCAGAATTTATTCAACTGCAACTACAGGCAGTAATTTTGGAATCGTTAATGGCAATCGTCAATTCAACCAAGAAGAAAGGTATATAAGAAACAACAATGGGCGAGACCAAATTGTTTACTATGCGACATCCTGGAACAGCTGTTTCATGCTCTTTAGCGATCATCAGCCAGGAGCAGTCTCTAGCAAACGAGGTCTCAATACTGAGGCTAATAGGAATAATTGTCGGAATAAACATTTTTATTGTTTATTTTTGCATTTGAGACACCACTGCCATTCCGATGAAGAAAGGCATATAATAGAAGAGCTGAAATTTAGAACAAGTTCTAAAGACTTCAATAATGTAACTGACAATCACATGATCAAAGAATGCCAATGATTGTGTCAATGATTTTGAGTGAAAGATTTAGTGTGATTTGACCATAACTGTTTCAAATACAATACAAAGATATGTTTGTATCGCTATTTATTGAAGTTCATTATTTATTCCTATTAACTAAAGAATTCAAGGCGCAAACATCTTTATAATTGAATGTTCAGCTGAAGATAGCCACATGTTAACAACGGGCTGAAACTGTTCTGACAGGTCTTAATGTTTTTATAAAAAACAATTTTAAAGATGTATCTACTGAATTTTTTAGTTAATAAATTTATCATCACACGTTAAATTCCTAATGGCAACTATTATGCTGCTTTGATAAAAACAATGTAGTTTTGTTTCTTAGGTACAGAATGTGATGGTTTTTCAATCTGTAAATCTACACAGAAACTAATGAATGCCACTTTAAGTTGAATGTTGAAAGTTGTAACAGATATTAAAGACTGAATGGGTAACAATGACCACTGGAAGAAAATAAAGAATATAAGTAGGTTTAAGGTTTCTTTTGTTAAAACCACAGTTCTTTTCTTACCACAGAATCAAAATTACCATAATTTTTGAAGGAATAAGGACATTACCTGCATCAGGAATAGCTAATAATGCTGCTACAGCTCGCATTGCAGATCGCTTTAGTTCATCTTGCTTTTCATATTCTTGTTTAACTGAATTGGCTTTTACTTTAGTTGTACAAGTAGCACGCAGAGGTTCAATCAGACGATCTAACCCTATTATTAAAAAAAAAAAAAACCAACAATCAATCATTTTTATTACTAATTTAACTTTTGTTATCCCATAAATAAATTAAACTTTTGTTATCCCATTGTAGAACAAAGATAAATCTTATTATTTAATTGTGAATTTTATTTTGAGAGACAATTGTTTATAATCTGTATATGCATGTATATAGTGTACTTCCTACTTAACAAATGTGCTACATTATTAATTGGAAACATATAGTTCGGTATATAAATGTGAGTTAGCACAATCTAGAAAATGGGGAGGTAAAAGAAGAAACCAAAATTATGCAGAAGATCATTAGCACAGGGGAGACATGATGTCAAATTTAACATTGTTTATTGCCAACTGGTTATAAATTAATATAGGCCTAACACTATAGCATTATATCCATTATGTTAATTACATTTAACAGTTGTGCACAGTCTTGCAAGAATATCAGCCACACAGAAGATCGTATTTTATAACTGCAAAGCTGGACATCCTGTCAGCAATTATTATAATTAAAGCAGTTCTTTTCAAATAGTCTTCACTAAAATAGATCAGAGGGTCTTGGACTGAGAATGCAAGTCTAGAACATTTGGGGCCAGTTGTCCTATCATCCAGTAAATAGAAGGACTGTAATAAGTCCTGCAATGGAAGACAAAATAAATGGTGCCCCACCATGAAATTTGAAATAACTAAGAATATGATGTAAGACTAAAATTAAATGTCCTCCAAGAAATATTCCCACATCACGAAAACATGGTAAATCATACATTATGGTTGCCTTCAAAGAATGAAGGCTTAAAATCTATTAGGTGTCACCTGCATGCACCTCACTTTCAAATGGGGAAAAGTATCTCATCTTACAAACACTAGCTGAACACTTCCATACAGTTGAGTGATGAGTTATACATTGATTTTGATGACTAGGGAAAAACCTTCAATGTAATGGCTTTTTAAGTACAGTCGGACCTCTATTTAACAAAGTCGCTAAATCCCGAAAAAAAGTTCATTATAGGGAAAATTCGTTAAATAGAGATTTACTTTTTATTATTCAGTATTATTAAAAAAAAGCAATAATTTTAATGATATAAAGCATACATTACCATATGTGTACTTAAATTTTACCAATAAAGTCTGTTAATTTTTTTTTTTTTTTTTTTTTTTGACAAAGCGTTTTTGCTTATAGTACTTCTCGCATCTTTGCAATGCACCAAAAATCCCTTCAGTATTTTCTTCAAATTGTAATCCGCGTCGGATTGTTACAAATGATTTTAGCATTTCATCATACGAAGGTTTTTGATTTCTGTATCATGATCATATCCATTTTCATTATCTTCATCGCAATTCATAGTTATATTGTTTTTATTTTTCACACAGTCCAAAATATCCGATTCAGTTAGTGTTTCCGAGGTCTCAACTTCAAAATCAAGAGAAAGATATCATCAATCAGCACATCATCGTTAATTTCTTCTTTTTCCCTCAACTGTCTCCACATTTCTTTCATTTCCTCTAAGGGAATATTGATAATAAAAATATTTCAAGGAGAAAAAAAAAATAGATACCACGAAAAAATTCGTTAAATAGAAAATGCACTTCGCTATTTGGAGGTTATTTTATGAAGAAATTAGCAAAATGTTCTTGGTTCCAAAGAAAAGTTCGCAAAATAGAGGTTCGTTAAATAGAGGTCCGACTGTATTTTCACTGAAAAATAGCACTATCAAAAAACCTAGGAAATAATGTGCAATTTTAAAAATAATTTAAACAGGATGTAGCCAAGCAAAAAAGATGGATCTTTCTATTTTTATTGGATTGATTGAATGTGAATTTTTGTTGTGAGTTATTTGTTTTATCCAAATTGTACTGTTTTTATGATGTTCTGGAATGCATATATAGTATCTTGTTTTAAGATTTTATCCAGCAATTGAACATGAGTAAATTAGTTCCAATGGACATCGTTGTTCACAACTAGACAGAACATCAAATCTTGTAGCTGGGGTGACTCCTTGCTGCTACTACTACATTTAATAAAAAAATAATTATAGATTGCCGATAATTCCAGTCATCAGTTCTGATAAGATGAAGAATTAACTTTGCGATTTACTTGAAAAGATCAAAAAGTGAGACTTTTATTTTGGTAATAATAATAAAGATGGATCTTATTTGCCTAAGTGCTGTATACTGATGAAAGCAAATTCAATCTGTTTTCTTCTGATGGAGTTAAAGATACACTTGTGAACCAGCATAGTTTCCAGTGTCACAATGAAGACTCAAATAGTTTAAGGCTTCTTTTTTCTTCCAGTAACAGGCATCAAGATTGGCTAGTAATGGATTGTTATGGAGTCCTCTCAAAAAATATGAATATGAAGAATATTACACTTTTGCTTGACTTATTTTCAACTCCAGACATGAAAATGAATAGCTAAGTGGTCTAATTAAGATAATTTGAAGGAAACTATTCATCACTAATGGGAGCACCTTGGAAGAAAAAAAAGCAACTTCTAAGTGGCTTAACTTTTTCTTTTTATTCAGTAATTATTTTTAATATGGTAATAATATTTTTTCATTAACATCAGAGGAGGAATTTATTTTTGCCTGCCAATAATAATGTTCATCCAACTGCATGCTATCTCAGATATTTGTGAAATTACTCATTATTCCTTAATTTTTTAAGTTTTCAAGTGATATTTTTAAATGAAACAAGTTACAAAGCAATACACTTATGGTTACAATGATTATGATTATGTGTGTTTGTAGATTAAAATTCATAAAAAACACACTAAAAGCTTAATAAGACATAACGGTTAAAAAGAGGGAGGGGACGGGGGAGCAACAGTAGTCTTGATGAAGATACTGCAATGGTCTCAAATCCCCCCCCCCCCAACCATTATGTCTTAAGCTTTTAGTATTTTTTTTTTTTTAATTTTAGTTATTTCAAAATAGGGAGGACATACATTGCTGTCAGAATAAATGTTTTTAAATCTCAACACCAAACGTTGTCATTCATTGCTGATATTATAATAATGGGTACAACATTAACTCACAATTATAAATAGCTTTTCATTAAATTGACAATTGCATTCAAACATTGCAGATGTCTGATGTGCAATCTGCTCCACTCTTAATTAGGTGTTAAAAGATCTGATTGTTTTTGTATTTGGTAGTATATAATAGCCATTAATTCGTAATTTAAAATTAAAATCAGGATGGAAAAACTAAATTAAGGAAACTATTAACTTACTCTGTAATACTGCATTAGGACACAATGAGGCCAACCGAACCAACATTAGGTAAGTGAGCATTTTAATGTCATAATGGTCCTTTAAGCCATCTTCTACATGATTTAAGAATTCAAAAATGTCCAGCCGATCTAAACAGGAATCTAGTAATGTATACATGCATTCAAAAGCAGCCTGAAATGATCCAAAAAGTATTTTATTAGTTTGATTTAATACACTTCTTTCAACAACACAAAATTTATTTACACCTATTAATTCTGAGAACTAATGGTTGACAGATTACTGATTTAACCCCTTGACTATTCAAACAAGAATCCAATATATATCCAAGGATAACAGATACTGTCAGATGAATATACACTTATGCTAAGATAAAACTGGCAACAGTACATCAGTCAGATTTAACTGCACATATAAGCAGCCTCAAATAATTAACTCCAGAAATATTGGGACTAAAAGGACTGTTTATTGGCCATTTCAGTAAGCGATGTCTACTTTGTATCCACTGATTGCTTACAGCACAGAATATCCATACAATGAATCATCGCTCACAATGCTATTTTAGTGAACTAAGCGAAAAATTTCACCACTTCAAATGCTAGGAAGCAGTAACCAAAATGGTGGATACAATTAGCAACATCATATCAGCAGCAAAGTGAACAATGTACAAAGTAGGGAGAGGTGTTGCATCATAAAAATAGTTTTGATCTCATGCTTCAACTGCAGTATTTTCTAAAATAAATATTCATTTTTGCTTCTTTTTTTTTTTTAATGGGGGGAAGGTAAAGTATTGAGCTAATGGCTAACTTAAGCATATTTTGCTGCCATTTTGCAATGAACATTTTCAGGCAGGTGTGTTTACAGGAGAGCGATGGATACATAACAGTTTGCTTAGGATGATAAAAATGTGGCAATTGATGCAAGTTTAGTAGTTGAAAAGTTCCAAACAATAGTGAACTAGTTCAAATTCCTCTTTATTAAAAAATTAGAAAAAAATAGAACTTTCTGAAGTTCCTATTCATCTAGAAAGAAATTCAGTTCCTTTTGTAGATTTTGCAGGAATTGCCAACTGTACTGTTTCAGCATTATTTGTTATTTGACACAATTATGAGTTTTAGAAATGTATTAAGCACAGTGGAAGTGCTAATATTACTATATTGCCAAGAGCAGCATAAAGAAGAAGAATAAAGAATTTAGGTTTACTTTTGTTTAAACAATGAAGTATTAAAAAGATTAATGCTTTTTTTCCTTCTACCTGGTTTGCTTTTTTGAACATCTTAAAAGAGATAAATGCTTTCCTGTGATTATGGACAAAAGTCTACTCCAAAGTTTGACAGCTAGGACTTTTTGTTTTTATGTTGTTTACAATGTGATGAGCAATTAGTTCCTTTGAAGTGTACAGATAATTACAAAATACAAATCATAAAAACATTTTGATTCTTTAGAGCTCTGCAAAGAAATTTCTGAAATTTCAAAAATCTGTTCATAAAGAGACATTCAAAAAATGTATTATTTCCAAAATACATTACATGTGAAAATAAAAAACTTGTTCGTGAAACATTCTCAAAAAAGAAGTTTGTCAAATCATGAGGAGAAGATATTCTTTCACAACAGAAATTCATCTTTTTTCAGGAACTTGTCAAATCTGGTTTTGTAGTTCTAGAATAACTACAACTTCCAGAAAAATATAAAGTTAGTGAAAGTCAGTTTTCACCCTTTTACAATACTGTTTAATCAATAGTTTGATTAAATAATTATGTCACAAAGAAACAAACAAAAAGTTACATAAAATATATGTTGTTACTGTAAGTGTAAATATATTGGTGAAGTAACTCAAACACATTGCAAAATCACAAAGGAAAGTGTTTCAACACAAAACTCCAAGAGAATTTATCGACAGAATTTATTCCTTTAATATTAATGCTCTTGTAAATTAAAACTATTAAATTGTTATTTCTATTGCAAACATTAATACTGCTTATAATAGCTTTCAAAATAACCATCACTACCAATATTATAAAATTTCTTTGTTATCCTTCCCTTACAATCGTGGAGAAAAAAATATGAATGTTATTCAAATAATAAAACAGAAGATGTCAATCACAAATTACTCTTGGAACTACTAGTTGTATTGGAATTATCACCAATAGTTTATATTAAAACTAAACAATAAGAAATTACGCTACCCAAACTACTGCTCTCCTCAGTGGATGTCACTGACCTTATCAGGATCTTTAAAAAATGTATTTGCATTATCTTTTTAGTTTATCAAAAAAAACAAAAAAAAACTTTTTCTTTTTCCTGCTTAACATGTTAAAATCATCTTTATTCCTCAATAAATCCTGCTCCAACACTTGTTCCCATTTGCCAACTTTACATTAATTGCAATAGCAATTTTAATTGAGATATTCAATAGTTCTGGAGTATTCCATTGGAAGGGATGGATGGAACAAAACATGAGTAAGCGACAGATGGATTAGTAATAATAAATCCCATTGCTCATAGGATTAGGTGTATTGTACACAAAGTTTCACTAGGTGGAAATGGCCAAATCTTCTGGAATGAGGATTTTAGGACATTATGGAGCTATTGAAACTGCACAATCCAGTGGCTATATTATTTTAAAAACTGTTCCTTCCCTTAGTAATCTTATAACAGTGGCATAGCTAGAGTTTGTGCCACCCCTCTCAATGCACATCATACAGACGAAAAGTCAAAGCGGCGTTACAGGTCGTTCTCCGACCACTGCAGTAGACCAGAAGTGCCTCCGCAGCTACGCTAGTGCTCTATAACTGATGAAGATAACCCCAGTGAACCATCATCACATCCTTTGCTGCTTAATAATGCTAAGAAACAGCAAAATTCTGTGGCTTAGCCACCTAAACCACTATTCCCATGCCAGTAAATTGCCTACAGAAGAATTGATTCCTATGACCTGAAGAGAAGAGTCATTATGCACATTCTGAGATTTGTTGTTGTTTGGCAGTACAAGTGAATCATCACAGATATACACCTTGCAAGTGCTATTTCTTCTTCTTATCTAAATGTTCAGTAAGCCGCATGGTTGCCTTGAGCACCAATGCATATCATACCTTACTGACACACATGGCATGCACTCAGTAAGGTTGTTCAGTGATTCTCTCCTATTCCTCTCATTATTTACAGCCCCTCTAGTACGCAGGGTTGTGGGTTTGTCTGTTACACTACCACAAGCAGGCCATGTACATTAAACAGTCCAGATTCTACATCTGGAAGTCAAATCAAGCCTCGGACACTTGAAGTTTTATGTACACTGTATTAGAGAGTATTTAATATTTTCTGATAATTTTCTTATGCACATTTTATTTAAGCATATTGAGAAGATATATTAAATACGCCATTGTTGTAGCTTGATCAGAATGAGATTAAAGTCAAAAAAATTATTGCCTGTTTTTGAAAAGTTTTTCTTGTTTTAATTGATTAACTTGGAGATTTTACAGGGTGTCTACAAAATCTGAATAAAAAAATTCCCTGATTTTTCCCTGATATCACGAACAATTTCTTAAAAATTCCCTGATCTTAAGAGAAAAATTCCCTGATTTTAACTACTTGGTAACTATTTACTATTTTATCTAAGTATAATAAAAGAATAAGCAAAAAATTCTATAAAAACAGTAATGATGAAATACTTAAAAAAAGAAGAGAGAAATAAAAAATTATAAATTAATGAGTTTACAATATCTTACTTTTTAAAAGATTTATTGCAACAATATACACAAAATTAAATTCAACGGAATTCAAGATTCATTGTAATGTACAGCATGATACTGGTTATTTAAATTTTTGAAAGCTTTATCGCAGCAATTTCATTTTCAATCATTTCAGATGCCTTTTGTGCTGCTTCTAAGATTTTAATTTTTTTGTCATTAAGCCCTTTCAGTTCAAGTTCAGCCTCTCTTTTTCTTCTAACAGCTACTGCCAATTCTTGATTTTCTTTCTTTTTTTGTTCCATTGCCTCGGAATACTTAGCTCTTGCATTTCTTACATCAAGGACCATCTTCTTAGTAATTTCAATGTTATTTATGCCACCTTTAGACAATACACTATCATAAATGGATCTTCTGGCAATCATAGTTTCTTCTTTGATATTCTGCTCTAAAGTATCTTTGTTTATAGAAAAACCTTTTTCTAAGCTTGCATTGCCATGCGACAATACCATGACTAACTGTATCACTGTCATAGCTTCAGGTGCTCCATTTTCTTCAGCAGATATCAAACTACACCAGAAATTATCAATACGTGCAGTCGATCTTTTATACATCTTTAACTTTGAGATATTTTCTGGCTGTGAACATATTTGTTTTAATTGATTCTTAGCTTTCTTAGCTAAAGTTCATGATATCCAGTTTTTTTCAGAAAGAATTACCAACAGACTTGATAAACTACATGAAAATATATTTTCATTTATTGCTATTTTAGGGTCAAAACAGGACACTGCTTTAGTCAGCTTGTAAATAAGGGGAGATTTACTTTGGAGTTTCAGTAAACATTGAATCAATATGCGTCTACAGTCAACTTTAAATTCAGCTATTTGCAAATCAGATACTTTCGCCTTTTTCAAATTGCTTTGAGCAGATAAACCAATATCTATTTGTTTAACTGGCAGAAAATTTGATTTGTCCTCCACGTCTATGCTTGTAATATTTTTGCTTAATGCCTCTTTTTTAAGAAAGCGCTGCATGAATTTTAGTGACAAATTACTTAGGTCAGAATAAAGAAATGGTATTAAGGTAGCATCTGTTTGGTACTCCCTTAAGCAAAATCCGAAGCAACTAAATGAAAAAAAGCAAGCTTTGCTGGTAAGAGAGAATCATAAATAGCACTTTTAACTTCCTTAAAACTTTTTGAATTTGGAGCCATTTTGTCCTTCTCTATTCCTTCTATAAACTTCCTTAGCAATGGGATAAGCTGCAATGATCGTTCTGTTACACCAGTGTTCTCAACCCACCTAACAAAGCAAAACTTTTTTGGAAATATTTGTGAATTTGTATATTCCGTAAATAATGTTCTTCTTGCTGGGGAATCTTTGAACAAGTAATATAAAGCTCGATGAAACTCCATAATCTTCCAGTCCGTAACTAACACTCCTGTTTTGAAAGCTATGTTCAATGCATGTAGTCCACATCAGCCAATATTCAGTACTTCAGCATCTTCCTTAGTTTCCTTTAAAGAGCACGAAAGTTCTTTAACAAACTTTTGATTTACGTTAGGCCCATCCATCGAGATTTGTAGAAGTTTCTTCAAATCCAGAGGTTTAGTAGCCTCATCAAACGAATTCACCAAATCAGTTGCACGAGTGCGTCCAAGAAAGGTTGAGTTCAAATATCTTGTTTTTACTTAATTTGTCTTTGTACACCAATATCTAATATTCCTCGTAGTAAGTTTCGGTTTCAGTTTCAGTGGCGGGAATATAGTACAGGATATGACGTCACTATTCAATACCATTAGACCGGCCGGCGGGAAAGAGGGGATCGACGTGACGCCTGACCTTGAATGCTCCCTTAAGATAAAAGCTCGCGCTTGGCAAAAGATCATAAATTTCCCTGATTTTAAGTAATAATTGCAAAATTCCCTGATAATTCCCTGATTTTTTCCAGAATAACAAAATTCCCTGATAATTCCCTGATTTCCCTGATCCTGTAGACACCCTGTTTTATGTTAAGTAGAAGATATAACTTTACACTGAATTCGTAAGTGTTTTATATTTTTTCCCTTGAACAAGTTATCTTTCTCCTTACCTTCCTAATGTCTAGACCATCATCCACTGTATGTTTAAAAGGTCCCATTTCAACTTCTCGAATGAGTTCTCTCTAAAATAATAAATTAAAGGAAAAAAAAAAATAAGGAGAATATATGGATTTTTTTTTTTAATGAAAATGTATGATTATTACTAAAGTATCCAAACATCAATTAAAAATGCTTAAAAACAATTATCATTTTAAGTTGCAGCTATCTGCCTATATAATTTCTGTAATCATGCAGTGTATATTATTACTTACCCTTATTTTGGTTTCATTGTATAACTGCGGTAGAATATTATCAAGTAAATCCCGAATAAGAGAAGGCTTGTTATGAGCTGCTGAATTGAAAGCCACAAGTGCAACTCTTCTTACATTCAAATCAGGATCTTGTAATGTTTTCAGAAATTCACCAATGCATCCACGAAGTAAGTGATCAATAGGTTGAGGCTACAATAATGTTTGTAAATATTATTATAATGCTTCAAAATATTTAGAATACAATTTATCAGATAAATTAATTATTTACATTATAAATAAATAAACTAGGATTATCATTTTCATGCTGACAATCTAAGCAAAATAGTATCTTTCTTATGCTTACATAATTATAAATGAAGTACACTCACTGACATAAAAGAAAAAATCATTCTATAAATGCAAAAGTAAATAATTACGCAAATGAATAATGTTTGCTGCAACTGCACATGGACAGTTATCCTACAATGCAATTGCAAGTCATGGAGCTTAAAAGGCATATGCAGTGGAATCCACATGAACTGTAAGGTGATCAGGCGAGGTCTGTGGGCGATCAACATGCCACTAAGATGCCTTAGACATCAGTAGGAACAACTCACGGAGTTTGAGAGAAGCAGTATCAATGGACTACGAAACAGGGTTGAGTAAAAAGGCAAATTGCCCTCTATTTAGGCCATTCTGACTTAACAGTCAGATCACGTTGGAAGAAATGGACACGTGAAGGCACCTCTACATGGTGGACCAGCTCTGGACAACCCAGACAGACACCAGGAGAGAGGATCATTTTATCGTCACAATAGATCCAATAGCTTCTTTTTCTACTATCCAGTGATATATGGCAGGGTCAAAAGGAAACCCTGTCTCTATCAGAACCATTTCCAGACCCCTAGCAGTGGCGAAACTGCATTCTAGATGCCCCTTCCATTTTTACCTTTAACACCTTAATATTGTCGGCTGAGTTTGCCCTATCTATAGGTAACAAAAATGCATTATTTCTTAACAACATTATTTAAAACAGACTAAAATAATTATGTGCTACTACCCTATAATACAACGTGGAGATTGAATTTTAAATAAAAAAGGGTAAAATGATATCCAAAGACATCTAAGATGCTTTGTTCATTTTGTTTTCAATAACTTACTTGGTCAGAGATAGTAAATTTAATAGCTGTAACAACTGTACTTCGAGCAAGAGGTGATCCTGAATCAAGAGATGATTTTAATCTTGGTAGTAAGATCGGAGGATCAATTAAAGTGAGCTTCCCTAAACATTCAGCCACAACATTACGAGTTCCCTCTTCAGCACATTCACAGTGTTTGAAAAGCATATTCCTGAAAAATTAAATTCAGAATTGTCAATAATAAGTCTAAAACAAATAAAAAAAAAAAAAATATTATTTTAAAAAACAAAGTTAATCACACAACTTACCAAATTGATGTAATGAATGGCTGTAAAACTTGTACAGCAGTAGTGGTTGTTGACTGTGAACTGATTATCTAAATTAAAACAAATGTTAAATTACATACAGTTGAATTTTACATCATTTATATTAGAATGATAAATACTTAACTACTTAAATTTAAATGTAGAGGAGCTAAAATATTTTAATCAGTATAAAATCTTAAGTATTAATACTATACAGTGCCCACGTAATAAGGGAATTAAAGCAATAAACTTATTTTTTTTATATTCAAGCTACTAATGTCTAAATGAGAATTTTTTTTTTTTTAATTATTATCATATTTTTGTGTCTTCTTTTTATAAATTTTGAGCTGAGAAAGTAAGTAAAATGAATAACTATGTTTAGAATGACCAGAACTGACTTTGCAACCAAGGAATTTCTTATTGCTTATTTGTAGCAACAATAACAGAACCAAAAATGATCCGTTTGAAGTTCTTTTTAATGGTAGAATGACATAACTGAGCTTCTAAAACTCACTAAGAGAGCAAATTGTATCACTATTGCATCAACACATTTCATTAAATTTCGAAACTTTCAAACTAATTTTTTTTTTGAGTTATGCCTTTGTTGTAGCAAATGAGTGATATCTGGAAAAATAAGGACGTCAAGACGATTTATAAGCAAGGATTTTAAATATCTCATGTTATTCAAGCATGATTAAAAGAAATGGAATGCCTTGATTTTTAAGCTAGGTAAGAGGAAAATGAATCCAGCAATTACTATCTGGATGACGAAAGGAATAAAAATTACCCATTTCCTTTGAAGTTTTTATTCACATTACAATTCAGCTGCAAAAGGTCTGCACAGACTAAACACAGGTCTCTTGTCACAGGATTCAAGAGGATATTTATATTTTGTAAATAAATCATATAAGTTTCAACCTATGGAATAGGCTAAAGCATCGGTTCCCAACAGGTGGTCCACGGACGATGACTTAGGGGTCCGCGAGCTGTCATCAAAAAATGATTCGTCAGGAATTTGACTTACAGTACATTTTGTAGTCAAGCTATCAGGAGAATATGAAGACACCGGTGCAAAAAGGAGGCAGCTCCATTTAAGCAAATTTTTCAGGAGCAGCAAAAAACTGTTTTACCATAAATTCTTTGAATTTATATGTATGATTCATATGTAGGGTTAAAATCTAGTACTTAATACATAATATCCTCACAAAAAACACTTTTTGGAAATTTGGTTAGATAACAATATCAAAAAGAAAACGTTGAAGCTGCCCCCTTTTTGCACCGGAGAGTAAAAAAAAAAAAAAAAGTCAAACAAATTTCAATGCGATTTATTAACAAAATGTTATCAAAAGTAATAAATAAGCACAAACTAATCATCTGTAAAGCTAGAAGGAGGTAAAGTCAACATTACGCCACGTTTCTGAAGGGTAAACAAGTCCTTAACTAAGGCACTGGCTGACCTGCTGCATTCTGCTGTGTACTCCATGACACGATAAGAAGATATATCAAATTTTTGCCGTCTTTGGTTTGATACGCACTTTTTAAAATGACCGTTGAAATGACCACTGAAGTTCAAAATCATTTCTTGGGAAACTGGAACCACTACAAATTTGCGGCATATATTTTTTACCAGAGGTGCTCCGGAGGTGTCTCCTTTTTGCACCGTATCCAATCAGGAGGCATATATATATATCCATTGTATTTCCCTTATGAGTTAAAGGAGCTGCCTCGTTTTTTCACCAATCGATGGAGCGCCTTTCTATAAACGTGTAGCGATTAAAAACGAAAAATCGTCAATATGTGGAGCTGCCTCCTTTTTGCACCGGTGTCTTCATGTATATCTTCAGAATTGCAATGGGTTTTCCTTTCACTATCATTTAATATCACTTAAATATATATACAGCGATTTCTTCGGGGGTCCTTGACAAATTTTTGTTGGGAAACCCTGGGCTAAAGGAAAGTTAATAAATGGAAGGACAAAACTTACAAATCATTTCTCCTATTATTTTTAATATTTCTTTTTAGCATGCTGAATATGCAAATAATATTCAAGATGTTTAAGCCATCTTCAAATATGCACATCATGGCTGACTAAAACACCAGCGATCTTTTTGTTTTTCATTTTTGGAACTTATCAGTAATTCTGATTTAGCCGATTCTTTGCATTGGTATTCTATTGTTTGGATGGAAATGGATATGAAAACAGTTTCAGGGTACAGAGGACATTGCTGAAAGATCTGCTCAAGGATGCTCTTAAGTCACAAGACTTCAAGATACCAGTTACGTGCAAATAACTTACTTAGATCAAAGGTATGACTGTTCTCATCTTGCTTTCTAACTGCTGAAATCACTAAAAGGCGAATTTCTCAATGAACTGTGATTAGAAGGATGCTTGAAGTAGATATTTAAACCAGGAGCCAACAATCTGTGCCCTTTTTTGTCTATCCCTTATTCAGGGAGCATTTAAAATAGTATGATCAACGCTGTCCACTACAATCATTCTGAAGAACTGAAACAATATTTTTTGTGAATTCAAATTACAGTATTATATTTATAATTTGTATTTTACAATGTCTGAATGATTTCTTTCATTAGAAAGAGGGAGAATGAAAATTCTTTTTAACAATATACAAATACTTGAAGATTGACAAATTTTTATATACAGGCAGACCTCTCATTTTACACCAATGTTGCATTCCTACAGTAAATCAAACTCATTATATAATTTAAACAGGGGGGATGCGCTCCAAGCATCTAAATATATGTTATTGTTTTTATTTAATTAAATGATGTTAATATAATTTTTACGACTAAAAATTAATGTAAACATTTTCATACTTTCATAAGACTTACTAAGTTAACTTAATTATTACATGCTCTCAGTGTAAAGTGTGTCGGTGTACATTTCTTTACCAGACATGGGCACATTTATTTTAAAAAGTTTAACACTATTAATTGAAATACATATTTATCACAGCCGAGAACGACTGAACAAGTGAGGGGAGCCACATGGACCAAGTAGGTGGAGCCTAAATACAGTTGTTTAAGGTGATAACGTTCACCGTTTATGGGTGCATTTTCACTCAAATTAATTTTTCTTTTTTTTGCACTTATTTTTTTTTAATATATTTTTCCTCATTTCAGCGTAACACAAGGGATGTCTGTAATTATTATTTTTTTTTCTCTATTTAAAATATTTCATTCTTTTGTATAAGGCCTAAAAATATAATTGTACTAAATTGCTTTAATTTTTGCTATATAAAAAGACCTCCTATTTGAACTTCATATTCTCTTATTTCCAATTTTGCTACTGTCTTGTATAAATTATTACTCTAATTGCAAATGTGCAATTTTAAAATACTAAAATATACTTTAGCTTTCTGCAAAAAATAAGGTCAATTTCATAAAAAAAAAAACTACATTAAAAACGATTATGCTTCAAAATACAACAAGAAAAACAAAACCCCGTTATTGCGCTCGTCAAGGGACTTTGACCTAAAAGCGTAGTAAGCGGGACAGCGCTATATTGAGGTTTTATTGTACATAAAAAAACGTCCAGGGACCGAATAAAAGTAGCGTAAAGAACGGGATAGCCCTATAAGCGGGAGCGATATATCAAGGTTTTACTGTATATATAAAATATATCATGGTTTTTCTGTTCTACTCGGGAAGGAAGGTTTCTGGTGCATCTCCCACATATGTTGCTTTTTAATTCAATAGGCCTTTTGTATCCAGCTTCAGGAATTGTTGATGGGCAATTTTAAAGGGTCATCATGACCTGAATCTGAAGCAATGAGTTAGGAGATCCTCAAATTCCTTGCTTCAAAATTAGCCCTAATATATTGGGGCTTAGTCATAACAAAATGATTCTCTCGGCTCCATTCAGAAAGGTAAAAGCTATGCCAATGAATGCATCTTAATTAAGCTAAATTCAGAAGTTAAAAGACAGGGACTCAACTTAGAAAGGGTTAGCTGTGAATCTTTCTTTCAGTTTTGTGAGGAAATATTAGAATGGCTAAATTGACTCAAATCTTTATTTGAAAATCTGAGAGTTGATATAATGAAGAGATAAAAAGTTATTCTCACTAGTGAAGTGAAAAAGAAAAACACTGGAAACTTGAAATAATAACTCTGGGTATCCTTCGGTTACTAATATAAAAAACAGCAGTCATCCTGTGCATTCTAAAACAAAGATCTTGATAATTCTAAGTTTGCAATCTGAAAATATAAAATTCTGTGCAATTGATAAGAATAATTTCTACAAAAGATTTATGTTTTTTTGAGAGACATACTCATTACTAGTTTCTGTGCTTCAATCTTTCAGGACGCACTACTTTACAGATGAATAATTGATTAACTATCACAGGCAACTTGTCAAGTGAGTCAGTACTGAAGTAGTTAATTGAATGCATTATAATTTTATTTTTGGTTATTTAAAGTAACACATTTAACTATTCCTCTATACAAAATATTTAGTTATAATGATTTTAAGTTTTTATATATTTATTCTTCCCCAACCCCAAGATACATACCTCTTTTAGGGAATGGAGTAATAAATACTGTCTTTTAGGCTGAGATTCAATTTCATGCAATACAAATGGTAAATATTCCTGAAGGTTACCCACACTGACACTACCTGCAATTATAATTATCAATTACTTTTGGAAGGATAAGAAACTAACAGGATTATGAAATATAATAATAATAACTTTCTATAAAGTACAAACATTTTTAATTTAGTACTTATTCGTTTTTAGCCATCGATCGGTAGCTTTTAAGCAAATTATATAATAAACAACGTTGAAGAATTGTAGTAACACACAATGCAAACATTTCGCCGATAGATAAATTGTTTTATATGAAAACTGCTTCAATCTGAAAATAAAAATGGATTTAAAAATTAATATTTATAAAAAAAATTACACTTTAATAATTCCACAACAGAAATGTTTAGACCTTGAATATTGCTTTTCATCACTTTTTGACTCGGTCATCTTCAGTGTGGAAGGATGTTAAATTTCCAGAAAAACAATAAGGAAAATACACAAAGGAAAACAGCACAGGAAAACTAGTCCATCCTTCTTAGTTAATAAACATACAACAAAAAAGACTTATGAGAAAAAAGACATAGCCAGAGAAATAATCATTGATATGATGAGAATCCAGGAAGTGGAACTGGCTTTCAGCTGATAATATGGTGAAGAATATGCTAGAAAAATGCTGTCATATCTGTTGAAGTAATAAAAAATAAGCTGCAGAACCAACTTCAGATGGTAATGAAAGCTGAATGAAAAGTGGCCAAATGGTTGCAGAGATAAGGATGCATGCTATCAGTAGAATTGTCCAGCATAAAACACGACAATAAAAATACAGGGTTATTCATAATTTCTTGGCACATTTAAGAGGCTGCAGTTCAGAGGTGAAAAAAAAAAAAAATGTTTGCTCTCGAGATATCAAAAGAAAGACAAAACTCACCAAGTTTTTGCCCATAATTGTTCTATGTGTGCACCTTGCTTGATGCAGCAGACATCCAGGCAAGTAATCCATTTTTGACCATACGCAGTTCAGCATATCACTGTTGATGGTTACAATTGCATTGGTGATACGATGTTGCAGTTGGGTGAGGTCAGCAGAAAGAGAGGAACAGACAATTT
The DNA here is from genome assembly GCA_023159025.1 of Thereuonema tuberculata. Taxonomy (NCBI): domain Eukaryota; kingdom Metazoa; phylum Arthropoda; class Chilopoda; order Scutigeromorpha; family Scutigeridae; genus Thereuonema; species Thereuonema tuberculata. Next base: position 11,655,630 of record JAFIDM010005346.1, read on the forward strand.
GTCCTTCACATACTCCCAAAGAAAATAGTCTACAAAATAAGATTAGGTGGCCTGAGTTTTTTTGTGTGTACAGACAACCTTCACCTTGGCATCTCGCATACCAGCTTTTTATGCTGCTGCATGTAAGTGCCACCTTTCTGAACTCACTTCTAAAAGCCAGCACGCATACGCCGTGGATACTGGCAAATTCAACAGACTCCAGCGACAGTTTGTGACATCAAATTCCGCAGATGCGAACCACAGCAGGCTTCAAAGATGAATGGCAAAAGACTTCAGTAGAAGGCCAATCACACTGTCGTATGAGAGTGGCAGGAACAATCGTTTTCAGACAGCCAATCACGAAACATTTGCATTACTTAAATGAAGAATCATCTATTTTCTCACTCAATTCATATTTTATTTTTTTTAAATTTCTGAGTGAAGATTAAAAAGCATTGAATTATTGGAGTATAGATATTTAGTCAACACGTGTAAGAAAAAGGTAAGATGGGCTTTAAGAGGTTTCTAAATAAAAATAAAGAAAGAAAACAAAGAAACTTCAACCAAATCAGTGGGATGTCATCTCGTTTCTCACTAAAATGATAGTTGAATCACTATCTATGATTTTTAAAATAAGCAGTCTAAATTCTAATTCTATGTTGCATTTATTCTTTGTTTTAATTTGTAATGAACTGTTTGTATTAGGCTATACGGTTCTATTATAAATAAAAAGTTTACTGTTAACACATGTTTTGTCCCATGTCACCAGTTTCCAAAATATGCACGCCAGAGAGCCGTGACAATATAATGCGTGCCAGCCAAGAAAATCTGTCTTGGAATACATGAAATTTGCAGCGAAGATTAAAGCTGGATGTGGATATGTTACTAGGTCCAGCTTTAATCTTCGCTGCCCATTTCATGTATTCCAAGACACAAAAGGCCTTATCACATTGCAAAACTGCTATTTTGGTTGCACCTGTGCTCTAGTGGCAGCCAATGAAATTAGGAGCACTGTGCTGGGGAAAAAAAAAAAAAAAACACTTGGTGAGTTTGTCTTTCATTTGATATCTTAGAGCAAACATCCCTTTTTTTTTTCCACTGCGATCCTCTGAAATATGTCAAGAAAGATGAAATGCCATTTTACTTAAGTTAGGTCTGTAAGGACCTATACAAAAGTTTTCAAAATGTGATCAAACTTCAAGTAGGATAGAAGAGAACTAGAATGAAAATGAAGAATTCCAAGCTCTGCTGTGGAATTTGATTCATTGCCAAGCAAGAAATACATCACAGCTGTTGGCTTTGTTACAGAGGAAAGATGAGAATGTCACATAGGAACAGAGAACAACTAGAAGAAAAAAGCAGTTTTGGACAGTTATCCCTTTATCCCACTTCAATATCTGAATTGTGTGGGGGCTAGTGTTTAATAATGCTAAAAACAAAGTCTCCTGTGAGATCTCCCTCGAAATATGTGGTCCAGTAACATAATTACCTACTAATTCACACAACACATTGACAAACAACCTATGTTAAGTACGGATTGTTTTGGCTCAGAGATTGTCATAAACTCAAATGTGGGAATTCTGTGTGTTAGTAATACCATCATGGATGAATGTGGCTTTATCACTGAAATTGGTTCAAACTCATTCACAATATGTCACACGAGATTCATAATCACCAGCTAATAGGTGTTAACTTTCTGCAGATGGTATGGATAAATACCATCAGGATGAGTTCTCCATGTTTTGCACGAGTGGAACACGTGAAATTCTGCACATACCTGAGGTTGGATTTTGCTGTACAGTAGTTGGAAAATCTTCGTGCCTCTGTTGCACATGGCCAGTATTTCCTTGTGGAAAAGGAACCAGTCTCAAACACAGATACACGTTTCCAAACGTCCAGTAATGAGGAACTATACGATTAGGATATCAGTTTTATATTCTACAGTATTCACCTGCCTATTTCCCATTACAAAAAATGTATACAAATATCATGTCGGCGTATTCGTCTTTTGAATATGGTATTTTACCATGTGACATTATTGGTTACATCAACTAATACATCACCTCTGTTGATAAATAACAAACAAAAACAATGATGGACTTTGCATTGGATCAAACCAGGTATTTCACATGTTCACCCAGTAACTTCACTGGAGCAACATTTCAGTCCATATCTCTGGAATGAACTCAAATCAATCAATCCATGGTGTATATAATTTTTTGCTTAGAATAACCATCTGACCATGTTGACAACTTTATCAGTATTGTAAAGGAACACCCTGTGTGTGTGGATAGATAGATATTTTAAAGTGCAAGAATTTTCTGGAAAATAAATTGAAATGGAAATATCTTTGTCGAGCATCTACTGCTGTAAGTGTATACCTCAAACGTCAACTTTGAGATTTGTGAATAGTATTTGTTAATAATATTTTAATAATTTAAAGTTTGATATTCAGTCATCCAAAGTCAAGCTTAGTTTTAGCAGCATTCACTTTCATCAGATTTCACAGTGGGTAGGGAGCATGAATTCTAAATCTTCTTTCTTATTTTTAGCTTTTTCATTTTTTCTCAGTCGTTTCAATAATACTTCTCAGAATGGACTTCACCAATCGCTTTTCTTTGTTTATGTTTCTTGTAAGTAGTGTTCATAAAAAAGCCTTTACACAGACAAACAACCAGTTGTTTTACTTCATTGTGTTTGCTCTGTCTTGATACTGATCTTATGACATCAAGATTAAGCAAGATAAATGTTCTCTTCAACGAGTCTTAAAGAAATTAGGATTTTTGTAGACTGCTAAACTTGTCCAAGTACAATTTGAAATCAGAAAACATGGAAAAAAAGTAATATTTAAAATTTGTCATTATAATCATTAACATTTCCAGCACAGAAACTGAATGGGGTTTTGATCCAGTTTATAAACTCAAACAATGCAACTTTTCAGAGAGAGACTGCTTAGAAAACTGTCACCAGAGGGTGTGAGTAGTTACTAAAATGCAAAGTGAATATCAATTTAGAACAAAGGCGGCACCTATGAATGACAATATTAAAGAGATTGCAAGCAAAGTTATCAATATAAGAAATTTCGTTAAATATATCAAAGAAATGAAATTATCATCAGAAAGCATAATATGCTAATACAATCAAAATTTCAACAATCTGACAATAAACATTAACAAGATATTTTCAGTTTAATTCTGGCTGCAACATCATTCTGATAAGGAAATGACAGTTTTTATTAAGGTACAAGATAGCAAAATTATCAAGATTATTAAGCTAATTTAAGTCATATATATTCACAATTTTCATACATTAGTCATCAGATATTAATTCTCTCTAAAATTAATATTTTCCTCATGTTAACAAACAAAACTGACTAAAAAAATCAAACACATTAATGATGTACTTTAAAAATTATTGGTCTATAAATAACTGTTATTAATCTTTAATAATTTAGCATTGTTGTGACAATATTTATTAATGTCCCACAATATTCTTTGTATAGGATATAATAATTTTTTTTGACTTTGTAGAAGATGAACAGCAAAAGTAATGATTAAGACGCACGATACTAATGTTAGACAGGGTGTTGTAAAATATATATTCCAAATTTCAAGGGTGTAGAGGAAGTAGACCAGAATGAATCGCATTTTATTAAGGAACTCAGTCCAGAAACACATGGTTTTCCTGCTATTAACCCTTCTGAACAATGTGGCTAATTTCCATCGTGCATTGAAAGATTGTTGTGGTAATGTCACGTTGCCTTACCACAAGAAAAAATGATTGTGTGATGCCAGCATGTGGTATGTCATGCTGCTTTTACATGTCCTTCTTTGTAAACATTCCCTTGCAGGTACATAATATGGCTGAGCTTCCTTTAGCTGAATACACAAAATATGTTGTTGATTTACGATAAAGCTCAAGGAAATTGCAGATTTGCTCATCGGCTTTATGAAGAATATTTTCAAACTGTTGAACTCCATCTCACACAACTTTTGGCAGAGTTGATCAGTGGTTAAGGGAAACAAAAACCCCCACAGTCAACAGAATTAATTGTGAGGCTCAAAGGAACCTCTTATTAAGATTTGTGAAAGAGGTGGTGCTACATCACATTGAAGCAACCCCAAAGATAAGTAGCGTGTCATCACACTTTGTCATGGGCACAAATCACTTGAGCATTTAGCAAGTCCACCAATATCCTCAAAGGGTTCAAACAAATGGGTCTGGCTGATTTTGAGCCATGGGTGAATTCTACCATTAGTATAGGCAATATTGTCTGGAAGAACCTTAGTTTCCAATGCTGCTTTTGTTTAACAGACACAGCATCTTGAACTGCCTGAACAGTACTATTTGAGCAGTAAAAACCTGTACAGTTACTACTCTGTACAGTTCATTCCAGAACAGGTTTGCCATCAACTTGTGGGCTGGCATCATCAGCACTCAGTTCACTGAGCAGTACTGTTCCAACTTGCTAGATGATTACAAACTCTTCCTAAACATACATTGTTGGAAAGTCGTCAACAGATGTGGTTACAACATGACAGTGAACTAGCACACTTTTCACTGGCTCTTTGAGCCCATCTCAACTGAAAATTAGGGGGAAGGTGGATAGGTCAATGCTCACCAGATTGAACTCCATTGGACTTTTTCCTGTGGGCATTTTTTTCAATACTGAAGAAACCATTGTGAAATATTTCAATGACTACTGCATAGCAAAACAATAAGTTTAATGCTTTGAATTCAAAATGTGAAAAATAATTAGAATTGTTTGCATTAAGGACTGTAAGTGTCTCAATAGAAATCACGGGCTATCTGTTAATTCCTTAATAATGTTTAATTGCTAAATTAAATAGGTCAACAATAAATCATTTGTTTATGGAATTTTTGCCTTTATACATTTAACACACATTGACTCCTAATGTTAATGGTGATCAATTCCCAATTTAAACTATTTCTCAATGGGTTTTGTCAGGTTAAGAAATGTGAATTTTCTTCATCTAAAATGCTGAACTATATTCAGTTAGGATGATATTACTGATGTTTTATTTAGAAGGTTTGATTAGAATGATGATCTGCTGAAACATAGAAACACTTCATTAAACAATTATCTAATTTCTTAATTTTGTTCTAATCTAGTGCTAATTAGAAGTATTAAAAAATATGATAAAATTGAAATACCAAGAGCAAATGAAGCAGCTGATTTAACCTCTTCACTCTGTGAACCAAAGGATTCTAAGATCACTCCCTTAAGTGTCGTTTGGCTACTAAGATCTCTATACAAAAATGAAAATAAATTAGTATTAAAAGACAATAGTAATTACAAACAGAACTAAAACTGAAATTTTATTGGGAAAAGTATATTGTCAATCATTTTAAAAAATATTCAATCTTATAAAGTAGAAAAGCGTGAGGGGAAAAAAAAGTATGCTTCTACATTTAATGAATGTGAATGTTGTAACACTATCAGGCCTACCTTTCTATCTAAGAAAATGATTTTATTTAGAAAAACTAAAACCTAATTCAATGGATCTATGAAGGGCCTTACAATTTTTGCCCATTCTTTCCTATCTCTTTCTTTTCTTCTCCATCCTTTTTATACAGAGGTCTCTCAGATCCTGTTCCAAGTCATCAATCCATCCAATACGTGGTCTCAGCCTTCTACCTCCTGGGTGCCACTCAAAAAGCCTCATAGAACAACTGTTCTATAGTCTGATATGTCTTGCCCATTGCAATCTTTTACTTTTAATTTCTGATATCAATGCTGATACAGGTCCACTAACTTATTTGTTGTAATAGGCCATGATCCTTGATCAAATATAGCCTCATTAGATCCTTTTCAAAATCTTTAGTTCCCAGACATTTAACAATGTTAGCTTTACTTGTTGAAGTTAATGTTTCTGCGCCATACACAACAACTTTATCATGATAGTCTTTTAAATTCTCATTTTTCAATTTCCTCTACAACAGTCAGGACTTCAAAAGAGAAAGGAGTGCAAACTAATACCTGTTTCCAGCAGTAATCCAATTTTTAATTTCCAGGCGTATATTGTTAATCTCTATAATCAAAGATCCTAATATCTGGATTGATCCACCTTCTCAAAACTGCACCCATCACCCTTTCCAGCGTTTACATTATCCTAAATCACTTATCTGTCATCATATTCTTTCTCTTTTATTGACTCACAATTGGCCCAACATTTTGCGAAATCTTAACCATTTCTTCAAATATATTTATAACTCCATTTGCAGATTTTCTGATTAAATTTACTGCAAATGCAATCACTTATTAGTGAGATTGTAAATGGTTCTTTTGAATGTGCTTCAATGTTTCATATCACTTTTCAAGTACAATGTTGAATAATGTAGATGGAACATCCCCTAATACAGTTCCATATTTTACATGGAAGCCTTGTGACAGTTTCCATAAACTTTACCTTACTTACAGTAACGATGGTCAGTCTAGTTAGTTTATATACAATTTAAATTCTAGCATAAAATATTTTGCAATGTCTCCACAGAACAGTCATAATGTCTGTTTATAATCAATAAATAATTGGTGTATGTTACTATTAAATCACTTTTCAAGAGTGCACAACATAGTGAGAAAATCTAATCCATGATATAAAATGATGAAATGAAATAATCCAATCATATGAAAACCTTTTTATTTTTCTCCATTTTCTTCTATTCTTACTATCCTGTTCATCCCAGCCTCATTTCTTTCTTTTACGTTCTTAAATTCTACCAGTCATTTCTCTTATATCCTGACTTTCTCTTCCTCTTCTATTATCATAACTTCTTTCCCATTTATCGTCCACACCAGCACATGTTTTCCTCTTCAATTCTCTTTTGTAGTGAAGAAATAAGTATCACCCAATACACAAATAACTTTAATAAACAACAAATTATAATTAACAATATAAAAAAAAAAAGATATATACATATTCTGGAGCTTTTGAGCTATCTCTGCAGAGCTCATTTTCATCAAATTTACAAGAGTGCTTGGTCCTCTCTCTCTCTCTCTCTCTCTATATATATATATATATATATATATATATATATATATATATATATATGACTCTTGTAAATTTGGCAGCTCGAAAGTTCCAGAATATGTATGTGTTTTTTATATTGTTAATTATAATTTGTTATTTTTTAAAGTTATTTGTGTGTTGGCTGATACTTATTTCTTCATTATGAATTAACGAGCACACGTAAAAACTTTCTCCTTCAATTCTTTTATTTTCCCAAATTTTCTTCCTATAACAAACACGCATCCTGTTCAATCTCAGAACTCGTAAGTTTCAAATCTTGCCTATAACTTTCCTTTAATTTTTTTTTTTTTTTTTTTGCAGTAGATATCATCTGCCTATATCTTATTCTTACAGGCAGACAATGTAGTCCTCTCTACATGTCTTCACTCCATCAAATTAGACCCAAATCAATAATAACATGATCAATCTGATTTCTAGTGTTGTCATCTGCATAAATCCATGTGGCTTTATGTATATTTCCTCTGGAAAAAAGTACTGCTAGTGGTCATTACTAATATAAGATCAACAAGCTTGACTCCATTCTCATTATATTCCTCATGCAGACTGAAGGGGCCAATAGGTCATTCCCTACCAATCTTAGCATTCGTGTCACCAAGAATTATTTTGGTAAGTCTAGACTACCTATCATGCAATCTTTCAAGTTGATAATAAAATTTGTCCTTCACTTTTTCTCCCACGTCGTCTATAGGAGAATGGCTACAGAAAAAGGTTATAATACACAACTGTGCTCACAGTCTTAAGCAAAACATCTGTGCATTAAGGTTCAAAACCAATAACTAAAGGTTTTAAACCCCTTTCCACCAAAAACTCCATAACATACAAATTTCTCTCAGAACTGCCACTATAATACACTCTATAGCAGCGGTCGGCAACCCACGGCCCATGAAGCGTTTTGGTGCGGCCCGCGGGGCGTGTTGGAATTTTTTTTTTGGTTGTCAAAGTAAGATTTTCCTTTTCTTTTTGGTTGTTAAAATTTTTGGCCTAAGTGCGGCCCGCAGTAATCCCCACATAACATATTTGGCCCTTTTACAACAAAAGGTTGCCGACCACTGCTCTATAGTATCTACACTCCCATGCAACTAAATCGACTCACTCCTTCAGAGCGCACAAAAAGGCGAATATTTTTTAAATGGCTTAACCGATTTTCAAAAAATTTTTTTTTGAAAGTCTAATGTTTTTACTTTACAATGACACCATTATCATTAAAATCTTTACAATATTTTATTTTATAATGCATTTTGAATGAAAACGCAAGCAAAATGCATGCTTAGGAAGAAAAATTGTAGATACTTAAAATTAAAATACAATAAAAAATTCAAGCAAAACAAGGAAACTTTTTATTAATCAATACTTGGTATTGCCTCCCCTTGCCTATATGACGGCTTGCATGCGGTTCCTCATAGACCCTATTAAGGTTTCGACAAAGTCTTTGGGGGATCCCATTCCACTCCTCCAGCACAATCTTGAGCTCGTTGATATTAGACGGTGCCGGATTTCTGGCTCGGACCCTCCGTTTGAGCTCGTCCCACAAATGCTCAATCGGATTCATGTCGGGACTGAGGGCTGGCCACTCCATCGTCTCGAGACCAACCTCCTCCATAAATTGCTGAGTGGTTCGTGCTGAATGACATCGGGCATTGTCTTGCACCAACATGAAGTCTTCCCCGATATATCCTGCATAAGGCACAATATGATCCAGGAGAATGTCCTCAATGTATCGTCGAGCAGTCAGACCCCCCCCCTCCGGCCTCCACCAGGTATGAAAACAAGATCTGTTTTTCCCTCAAGGGATATGCCAGCCCACATCATGCAGGAACTGCCGCCGTACGAGACTGTTTCAGCAAAACAGCATTGTGAAAATCGCTCTCCTGGAATGCCGGTAGACCCGGCCTCTCCTATCATTACCATGGAGACACATTCTGCTCTCATCAGTGAATAGGACGGACCGCTATTGCTCGATGCTCCAATTGACATGTTCCCGAGCAAATTTGAGTCGTGCTGTGCGGTGACTTACGGTCAATTTTGGGCCTCTAGCTCTAGTCTTGGAGTGAGGTTGGCTTCCTTCAAGCGTCTTCTGACTGTCCATTGACTAACAGCTACTCCACGAACTTGTGTCAGCTCCTGTTGCAGAACGATGCCCGTGAGATGGCGATTTCCCAGTGAAGTTGAAACCGTAAAGCCATCGTCCCTCTTAGATGTGCATCGGCGCCGTCCAGTATGTGGTCTCCGAGTGAAGGTACCAGTTTCCTGAAACCTTCTGAATACTCTTGAGACAGCAGATTGGCTCAAGTTTAGTTGACGAGCGACTTCTCGTTGACTGTGGCCTGCTTGCAACAAAGCAACAACTTGTTCGGCGTCTTCTGGCGTAGTATCCATGGGTTTGTGAAAACAATGAATTAAACTTGCAGAGATGTGTACAGATGAACGTCTGATAAGCGACTGATAAGAAATATCTGTCCACGTGGGATTTTATAGGGGAGTGCGGCGCGCAACTCATGGTTTCCGTTCAGACTGCATTTTGCTATGCTTACGTTCAGATCACATTCATTTGGAAAATATTGTACAGATTTTAATGATAATGGTGTCATTGTAAAGTAAAAACATTAGGCTTTCAAAAAAAAATTTTTTTTTTGAAAATCGGTTAAGCCATTTAAAAAATATACGCCTTTTTGTGCGCTCTGAAGGAGTGAGTCAATTTAGTTGCACGGGAGTGTAGTTTATTACAGCTATTACCTTTCCATCCCACCTGTTCTATGACAGTCACTCTTAATTCTATATTTTGTTCAATTCTCTCAACATATGCATCAATATCCCACTGTTGAAAAGGCTCAACGTATTCCACAATGTAAAAAAAAAAAATTAAATCTCTATTTAACTTGTCTTTATCTATTAAAAACAGATCAACTTTTAAATTTGTCAGGTCCCTTAGCATAAGCAAATTGTTGTTTTTTTAACAGGGTAGAATTTCACCCAATCCCTCACTTGGAGTGCCAGGATTCTTATTTATGACCAGGAACAGGATAGCTTCTCTACATCTCCAGGAACTGGGTTCTCATTTTAGTTGTCTATGATACACAATTTACATTGTGGTGGCCAGAATAAGAATAGCCTCATAGAAATGTATTGCTTCAGGTCTGAACTTTACAGACCAAGAAGCTTCTTCAACTAGGTGTGTGTGTGTGTGTGTGTGTTTTTTTTTAACAATGTTAGTTTTAATAACTTCCTAATTTCTTTTCATCATTTCATAGTTTGCAATTAGTAATCAAGTTTAAGAATGAAAAATAAATTCTGAATGCATCACAATTCTTGCAAGGCAATCCAATCAAATTTGCTTCTCAAGATGATCATTTCCATTCAGCTTCCTTATTGAAGCACCATGTTCTTCTTAGTCTATACAATAACTATTATAGTTTGGTCCTGAAGGAGGAGTGAGACATGATACTGTAGGTCCGTTTTTTGAGGGATTTCCTCACTCCGGGATGAGATGTGATCTCGATATTTCGGCCCCGTGCCTCGGGCCTTCTTCGGGAGATGTTTTAAAAGTCAATCACATGAAGGTGAGCGCATAATGAACGAC
>JAFIDM010005346.1:11666337-11676491 GCA_023159025.1 Thereuonema tuberculata
GTACAGTAGCGCCACACCGTGTCGACAATCGGAACTAAATTGTTGTTTCGTACAGTAGCGCCACACCGTGTCGACAATCGGAACTAAATTGTTGTTCTGTATGTTGTTCCAAGTACGGGCATACATGAGGTCATCGAGAGCCATATTCTGGATTTTCATATAAAGAGCCACACCATAGTCACGTTCCATAGTAATATAATAATAATTTTATTATACTTGATCTGGGTATTAGCCCTTTACAAGTTTAGAATCTTCCACATTTGTTTATATTTATAACTACAAATAAGATTATTAACAAAAAATAATATCCTTTTTACAGTATAATTTTAACAACATAAATAATAGTAACAATATTACCCTATAAATTTATTTACACCTCTTATTTATTCTTTATTTTCTATTTTCTCTAAAAATACTTTAATATTTTTACATAATTCCTTATTAATTCTGTTTTGATTCAGTTGTGTAATCCACCCCTATTGGTAATTTTTTCAGTTTCCAACACCTTTCTTTCTTCTTTCATTTTTTCACATTCAAAAATTATATGGTACCAATCTTCTAGTCTATTGCATCCTAATCTACAATTCCTTTCTTCTTTAGTTAACCAATATTTACCCTACTTCCAAATACTACCACATTTAATTTTAATGTATATTTCTCTCCAATAGGAGTGGATCCTGTTTTTACATAAGTAATTGGCCCCTTCAATTTGAACATCTAAATTACAATAGTAATTATTTGGAATTTTGTATTTTATTGTAATTACATTGCATATTTATTTCTATCAGTTTTTTAATAATTATTGTTTTACATTCCATCCAATATTTATCATCCATTATCCTTTCCAATTCTATCCCTAATCCTACTTCATTAAATATTTTTTCAATCTCTTTCATATAATTACATTTATTCCCCTTCTTTGCCTTTTCTACCATGTTCTCTAAAATTATCTTCGGTAATCTATTTTCGTTAAGTTTCACAATTTTGGTTACATAGTCTATGCTCCTTTTAATACAATCTATTCTTAATGGATATAATCCTAATTCATTTTCCACATTAAAATATAACTTACAATATTTATTTATTAAGTTTTCTAGTTCCTTTTTAATTTTCCATCCATCTATTTCCATACCATAACAAATGACACTTAACTATACTGCTAAACATGTATTTTATTTTTTTCAATCATTTATTTTTGCCCTTTTGATTAAATTTATTAATTCCCAAGTTGCTGCTATTCCTTTTTCTTTTCTATATTTTATATTTACATTATTGATATTTATTTGTTACTTCAATCTCTCCATTTTTCTGATTTTGCTTTCTTTCCCCCATTTCTAAAAATAATAATTTTCGTTTTCTCTAGATTAATGTTTAGACAGTATTCGTTTACAAATTCTTGTAAAACTTTAATCATTTGATTAAGTTCTACTTGTGTTTCTGCCAATATTTCAAATCATCTGCATACATAAGACTAAATACTCGCTCATTTTTAAATTTAATACCCCCCAATCCTTCCTCTCTTAACTTTAATTCTAAGTTATTTATTATCACTGAAAATAGAATGGGACTCATACTATATCCTTGTCTTACTCCTTTTGTAATAAATATTTCCCTCCCTCCTATATTATTTCCAACATTTATTCTAGTATCCTCATATATATTTTTTATCATTCTTAGCATTTTTCCTTTTATCCCTACTTTGACTAATACTTTCATTAATATATTCCTATCTACACTGTCGAAGGCAGTTTTAAAGTCAATAAACATTGCAAAAAGTTTTTTCCTTTTAACCATTAATTTTAAGTCTATAAGGGCATTTAAAATAAATATGTTATCTTGAGTAATTTTTTCTAAAACCTGCCTGATTTTCTACAATTATGTTATTATTTTCAAACCATTTCTCCAATCTATTTTTTAAAATTTCTGTAAAAATTTTAAAGGATGTATTTAGAAGCATGATGCCTCTATAGTTTTTTGATTCACTTTTAATTCCTTTTTTATACCAATTTAACATCCATTCTATTAAGTTATTAGGTGCATTGTTGATCCATTCATTTCTAATTCCATCTGGGCCTGATGATTTGTCTTTTTTTAATTTTTTTACTACTAAATTTAATTCAATTTTCTCTATTTGATCATCAAGGGGGATTATTCTCTATTCCTCTGCTAATCGTTTCTACCCTTTCATACTTTTCTTCTTCTTCTACTACCCAACTTTATATTTTTTTTTGTCTAGGAGCCCTCTAGTAATTTAAGAAAATGTTCTTCCATATAATCGAGATAATTTGTAAATATCGACCTATTTCTGAACTTTTTAATTAACTCCCAAAATTCTGTTCCCGTTTTTATTCCTATAAATTTATTTGTTAGTTCTTCATTGTATCTTAATTTTTTTTCTTTACAGGTATTTCTAGATATTCTAATCTTAATCTATCTTCATTATAGTTTCTAAAATTTCTAAGACTACTTTTTACTTTTTTTCTTTTCCTTCTCTTGTTTTGTTTTGTTTTTCTTTAGTCTTAGTTATTCCTTTTCCTAATGTGTATTTAAAATTCTTGTACATCTCGTTTACATCTTCATTTTGCCCTAAACTTTCCATATAATTCATTATTACAGATTTGTATAACTCCCCATTTTCTTTGCTAAAATATATATCTAATTTATTTATTTTATTAATTTCTTTTCTTTTTTCAGTTTGTGATTTTGTATTTTTTATTATTATCGGCATATGGTCTGAAATTTCTGTTTCTAATATTTCAAAAATAAAATATTTTTCTAACATTTTTTCATTAACAAATATTAGATCTATTACTGAGCACCCTTGGCCTCCTATAAATGTCCAATTTCCCTCTACATCATTTTCCTTATTTCCATTTAAAATTTCTCCATACTTCTCTTTTGAATTCCTTTCATACTTTTCTGTTTCATTATCGTTATTACATACACTATTTAGTTTCCCTATTCTACTATTAAAATCCCCAATTAAAATAACATTATCGTTATTTATCTGTGATTGGAAAATATTATTTTCTATTCTGCTTAAAAACCTTTCTATATTTTTGTTATATATTGCCACTATTTGATACTTTTCTTTTTTATGTCTTAAACCCATTATAATTCCATCCTCTAAACTGGTAAAATTTATATCCTCTATTTCTTTTTTCTTTCACTGCAAACTTATGATACCAATTGAAACTTTCTTTATCTAACTTTTGCACAAATGTATCGTTAATACACCAAGTTTCTATGAATGTAATAACTTCGTATTCTTTTATAATATCCCAAATTTCTATATTTTTTCTATCATTTAACCCATTTACATTCCATGATATTATTTCTAACTTACTATTGTTTTTATTTTTATTTTCTCTTACTTCCTATATCTGTTCCTTTTTTTACAAATTCCCTTTGGTTCTTTTTCTTTACTTCATTTGGAACATATTTTTTCATTCTTTCTTCCATGCCCTTTCTGTCTTCACTTGATTATTATTATTCTTTCCTTTAGTTTTTTTGATACTCTGTATATTTATTATTTTTTTTCTACATTTATGTCTTCTTCTGCTTTATATCTACCTTCTTTCATTAATTGTTTATAAGATTTTAATTTACCATTTATTTTGAGCTTATTATAATGTAAACTTGCTTTGTTGCCTATTTTTTTTTCCTTATTCATTATTTCTACTAACTTTCTTCTGATTTGTCTAGTTTCAAAAGAGAAGTCTTCATCAATGTATATCTTTGAACCTCTTAGCTTATTTCTTAAACTTAATATCTCTTCTTTAATTTTCCAGTCATAAAATTTGATAATAATATGGAAAAAGAAGAGGTAAGAGATATGAATAACATTATAGAATTGTTACATGAAATGAAAAAAGACATAGTAATTATGAAAGAAGAAACAAAGCTAATTAGTGTGATAAAATTAGAAAGTGAATTAAAAGCAGAAAAAGAAGAAGAATTAATTGATATGAACTTACAAATAGTTAATATGAAAGAAAAGCTAATTAGCATGGAGGTTAGAGCAAGAAGGAACAATTTGATTTTTCATGGCATGGAATAAGTCAGAGCAATTAATTAAAAATATTTGCTCAGAAAGATTAGGGATGCAGATAGATAAAATAGAGAGGGCTCATAGGTTAGGGTAAATTTAACCAAGGCAAAAAATAGACATTCCTTAGTATTAAATACACAAATTCAAATTTAATTACATTTCTACACACATCGTAACTGCTATATAAAGTATAAAAAATACATATAGAAGAAAATAAAAAATGAAAAAGAAAACAAATATTAAATTTTGGACTAATTATTTTGTATTTTCTGTTTTTTTTTTTTTTGAATTCTGTATTATTATCAAGAGATATTGGGAGCTGCACTTAACCTAACGAAGAGCCGCATTTGCCCACGTGTGCCCTATATAGTGCTTTGTGCAGTAACATTGTAATTTAGCACTTAAGATTCACTTACCCTTATATGAGAATATTTCAAACTCCCATGCAGGGATTAGACATTCTTATGGAAGCATATACAACATGGTGGTGCCCTTGGCTCTATACAGGAACAGCTAGCATTCATCAGATTTTTGTGGTCATAGGGTGTGAAGCCTCAGAAATTCGTCGAACAATATGGAGATGCCTGTATTGTCAAGTAAAAAGTGTAGGAATGGGTAGAGACGTTTAAAAGTGGACAAACATCAATCAGTGATGAACAACCCTCTGGTTGTCCCAGCACAGCCATCACTAGTAAGAAGGTAGGTTGTGTTGATGCCATTAGTCTTCAGAAGTCAGTATCGCATCCGCCCGTACCATTGACCTGGAGGTTCTCAAATATCGCAAGTTGTATGCCTAGGTTGCAGACTTCCATAGCCTTTTTGTCACAATATAACAAAAAAAGAAGACTTCCTGGCACTTCAAATGGGGATGAAACCTGGATGCATCATTATGAGCCCAAAAGCAAGAGGCAGTCTTAAGGAATGATTGCGGTACATCTTTTCCCACCAAGTAGTTGTTCAGATCTCAATCCTCCTCTGGAAAGGTCTTATTCACTATCAGCAAGAAGACAGCAATTCACAGATACTGCAGAGGATTTTGTCTCAGACCTTACTGTATCCCCCATGCAGCCCTTAGAGGACGAAGAAGCAGTGCATTCCTGGCTGAAGGCACAACCAAAAGCTTTTTTTCTGCTGAAATAACGAAGTTAATACAATGGTGTGAGAACTGTATTAATCATCCTCCTTTTCATATGGGAAAATGACACCATTTATATCTAACTGAATTGTATACCTCAAAATTTTTCAATTGTGCTGTTACTTTTTGAACAACCCTTGTATGAGGGGCGTTCAAAAAGAAACGAGCCGGAAGCCGAGGAACAGAAACCAGTACAAGTATGTCAGAAGTATTGGCCCTGACTGTTGAGGCACTTGTCCCACTGCGATACAAGGCGATGAATGGCTGTCTCGTAAAATTCCCGGGGCTGCGTTGTGAATTTCAAAAAAACCAGTTCACAACGTCGTCGTCCGACATGCAGTGAAGCCTATGGGAAGCCTATGCAGTGAAGGGACATGCAGTGTTCACCGTACACTTGTGACATTCTTCGATGAATGTCCGTTCCCCCTACTCCTTCTGCTGTCAGAAAACGAACAACACCTCTTTGCTCTTCTTTAGACACCTCCATTGCACTGTTTCACTGCTTACAACGTGAATGACCTCGTTGGACGATTGACGCATGCTTCTGCTAGCTTTTAGTCACGTGACTTGCACCCGTGACCCTCTAGCGGCGGGCTGTGAACTTCGCACTCACTCGTGTCGGAACCAATCTTGGTTACACCTGCAATGATATTATCCTTCTGTCACCGGTTTGCCCATTACACACTCCGGCTTGTTTCTTTTTGAACACCCCTTATATATTTCCATCACTTGACTTAAAAACTACATTATCTTCTGATGAAAGAAAGTGATTTAGGACTATCCTGCATTCATAAGATCAATCTTCTCTCAACACAGTTGCATTGTAGGATCGTTGCCCTCAAAAAAGGTTGCTTTTTTCCAACCTGTCATCAGGGGTGTCTTGAGCAGACTTTGGAGGTTTCTGAAGTAATTTTTTTACTATCCAAGTTTATGGACCCAGGTTAAGAACCTCCTGAGTTAACAGTTCAATGCTGTTACATTGAACTCATTCCTCTCACATTATAATGACTATTGCAGTTTTAAATAATAGAAACAATCTGCACTTTTATATCGTCAGTGTATCTTTATTCCAAAAACAATGGAATAATAAACTTTCATTTTAGTTTTTGATCACAAGTGATCCAAAATTATTTAATTGGTTGCTTGACCAATTTAAAAAAAATATATGTAAAAATACTTAAGATTTACAAAAGAGGCAATTGAAGTATTGTACTTTATAACATTTAAGCTCTGTGGGTGTTCCTGAAAAACAATTTGTCAGTCATGGCCGAAATTTAGGGCTTGAGATGTTTTTCCTAGATAAAACCTGAAGTTTTTTCAGAGAGATTATCTAGTTTCCCCTCCATAAAAGTACTCTTCGGTACAGGAAGTATTTTGGAATATTTGTATTTATAGGATGGCACCGAAGCTTAAACACCATATCCATAAGAGAGGTGTTACAGAAACCTTGTATAATGTCATATTCAACAAAAAGATGCTGCTATGTCAGCACTCAAAAAAACTTTATTTTCAATCTTTATTGAGCTTCCTCACATTAAATGAATCTGAAGGGCAAGCAAAAGTAATTGAGTAAATTTTTTTTTAATGAAAATTAACACTTTCAGGCTATGATTGGTTTCCCTTTTAAAAGTGTTTATGCAAGCAGCAACCTAGCGCGAATGTATGTATACTATTGTAGTAAAAAAAAGATAGATGGCATTTGCTTTCAGTGATATTTTTGAAGTATTTGGAAATGGCTTTATTTTTACGCCTCAACTTTTACTCTTCTTTGTAACTAAATTTCTTATTTATTATATAATACTTACAATAAAATCTAAGACACAATTTTGAAGACAAAGATTAGCTCTTTATCACTGATCTAAAGTCATTTTCCGATGATACATACACTTTGAAAATGTAGGAAAAAGCAGGAAAGTGTTAATCCATTACACAGATATACACATGAAAGCTTGTAATTGACTATTTTTCTTCATAATTTCCATATGCTTTCTGCATATTATCAAAAGTGGGTACTGGCAAGGTGCTAATTACTTGCCACAAAGTCTGGACTAGGCAGGATGTTTGAGAACTTCTTTTGCCAGGAGTGGAATTTGATGGTCAACTCAGCAGCAACAACACATCAGAGGAAATTTTATCACATTGGCTGTGACAAAAAAAAAAAAAGTAACCATCACCTTTCCAGCAGAGTGTTTTGGTGTTTCCAAGCCTTACTGCTGTCTTGTTTCCTTTTGGATGAGGAATGAAATGCTCATTTTTCATTTCCTGTTACAATGCAAATGTTCAAGGCTGTAATCCTTCTGTTCACCTTGTGCAATAGTGTTAATAGCTGTCTGTCTATACTTGCAGTATTGAAGGGATTCGGGGATAATGTCAAAAACAGCTCCATACGATATGTCTTTAATTTTTTTACCCATTCATCCTTTTTAATGTTACGTCTTTCGACTGGTCTTCATTGAATACACTTAAATTCCAGGAAGTTTTCTTTCCATCGCCACAACAAATCGAATATATGCCCTTTCATGTGTATGTCTGTGTAATCATTAAAGTTTTCATGAAAAAAAAAACAAAAAAAAACAGGAATATATAAGCTGTTCTACTCACTAAGTCATGTTTGTTTAGAGCTCATAGAAGCGATCAGTTGTCAGTTTTGACTATTACAAGTTTTCTTTTAATATAGTTACACTTAAAAAGATATTAAATGAAAATAAAACATTGTTTTGAGCTACTAGTAAATACAGGCACTTTTATACAATTGTTTTTGTTTTTTGTAAAGATTGATGTAGGTTTTTTGGATTCTGTCACTAAATAGACTTAGTTTTCAAAGCACGAATGACGTCTTCTGATTCTATTTAATAAAAAACCCTTCTGTTGAAAATTACAAGTAAATACTGTCATCTTTACCTCAGTTAAATGCTGAAGAGACACTGAGTCAAACATTACTGGAGGATTGAAATTCAGGGATCAGTGCTTACAAGGTAATCACACGTTAACATGAGTTTAGAAATTTTAAGGTTTATCCCGTTGCACAGTATGCAGTCACTAGCAGAATTACAGCTAGTCATGAAGCATTGGGGTGTGTGTGTGTGTGTGGGGGGGGGGGGCAATTGAGTATTTTGAATGAAGAAAAACTTACGATCATTAATAGTGTGACAAAAAGAAAACTGTTGCATAATGCTCTGAATTAACGTGTGTAACACTGAAATTACTAAAGTTAAAATCTAAATCATTAAAAAATAACATAACAAATCAAACCCACAATTCCTTAAACAACCAGCACAAGACAAACTCAAAACAAGCAAGAGTTAAAAAAACTAACCAATGCCGCCATTGAACTGATTTTTTGAAGAAAAAAAAATGTGTGTGTAATTATTTAACTGTACTTCATAAATAACATCACCGAGTAAACATATTTTAAATATGTTTAATAAAAATTTTAGATAGAGTATTCGTCTTATTTTATTTAAATAGCTTGACAAAGGAAAAACAGGATAACATTGAACAATAACTTATTTAACAAAATACACTGATTGCTCAATTGAAAGTGGACACCTTGTCAGTGGCCAGAGTGTGCAAGCCATAGGAGTGACACAACCTGCCAAAGTCGACCGTAGGTGCTATTATCACGAAGTGGAAACACGACATCATGGAGGTAGCAGAGTCTGCATACTAACCGATAGAAAAAAATATATATATTTTATATATATTAGAGAGAAGAGAAAAATAGAGAAAAATATTCAGGAACTTCAGTGGTCCGCCCAGCATCCGGACCTCAACCCTATTGAACATCTGTGGGATAAATTGGAGCACCAGATTCATGTGCATCCGATGCGATCCTAAACATGCATCCAACTTGTGCAGGCTTTGAAGGAGGAATGGGCAAAAATACTGGTTGCTTGCTATCAGAAACTGGTGGAGAGCATAGCACGCGTATGGATGCTGTGCTTAAGGGTAAAGTACACAGTACGCGCTAGACACGATGTAAATAAAGCTTATGTTCCATATCACTGGTGTCCACTTTCTTGAGCAGGCAGTGTATGTAACCTAACACAACATCATTACTTATACAATTACAAACAATAATACTCATTAGGTTAATTTATTAAAATTCTTTGAATTTAACTTTACCATGTCTGTTTTTTCTGATTTACACTCCCTAATCGTTCATTTGCTTTTTCCTATATAGAATTTTCTACAATTTTCACATTCAATTTTATAAATAATACCCATTTCATTTTTCAAATCACTTTTATTTACTTTAGAACATAAAACAATTTTCAGTTTATTTCTATATTCAAATGTAACATTAATTTTAAATCATTTTTGGAAAGATTTCCAGTCAGGTCATGAAAATATTATAAAAAGAAACAGTGGACAATTATATTTCAAATTTAATTTTAAATTGTTCCTGTTTGTTTTTTTTTAAGCAAATATTCAAGAAAGCCAGTTTACCATTATTTCTTTTTCCATTTTAAAATTCAGTTCTTCCTTTCTTTTATTAATATCCTCAAAATATTTACTAAATTTGGTTCAGTACAATTTGTCAGTTTAGTAAATTTTTTGAGGATATTAATAAAACAAATGAAGAACTGAATTTTAAAATGGAAAAAGAAATAGATGGTAAACTGGCTTTCTTGAATATTTGCTTAACAAAAAAAAGGGAACAGTTTAATTTTAAACCATTTTCGGAAAGGTTTCTAAAGTGATCATTTATTGAATTCCCACTTAGGTCATGAAAATATTATAAAAAGAGAAACGATGATATTCATAGAATTGATAGAGTAACAAGCTCAGAAGAGGATCACATAAAAGAGATTCTAAAGAAAAATGGTTATAAATGAAGTTATATTGAAATACAACAAATTTACTATTAAAGAACTGAATATGCAACAGTTAAAAAAAAAATATTAAAGGAAATTTTGTGTGTGTCAATAATAATTAATAATACATTGAAATATTCAAGAAACACAT
>JAFIDM010005346.1:11680014-11693834 GCA_023159025.1 Thereuonema tuberculata
TGTGTCAATAATAATTAATAATACATTGAAATATTCAAGAAACACATATTTTTGGTTTGAAAAAATGTATTTAAAGAAATTTTAAATACAAGGTGGCCATAAAATAACTTTCCCTGTTTGGAGGCATCTGCAGCGAAAACTAATGAACGGAATGAAACCAAAAGTCAGGTATAATCTCTTGAGGGCATGCGGAGAAGAATACTGCAAAAAAAAAAATTACTACCAAAAGTCGCCGATAAGAGAAAATTTGGCACTGTCGGAACCAGTAAATTGGTGAATAATTACAATGAACGCACGCAAAAAGAATTATGAAAGTTATGAACATACAGTTCAGTAATGAATTAAGTTTGAGACTCACAGAAAACTTCTGAAACAACACAACAATCTTTAATCATCAATTGTTTGTTAACAATCTGTTATCAATCATTAGGGTCCTCTCGACCACGTGCAACATTTTTAATGTGCTGACCTTTCTTGTGTACAACATATTGCATCCGGTGTATGACGTTCTCTGCTGCTGCACGTAAAGTGTCAGTTTGGATGTTTGTAACAGCCCGTCGTATGTTATCTTTCAACGAATGCAGGTTTGTAACGCCACCAGTATACACAATGGATTTCGGGTACCCCACAACCAAAAGTCAAATTGGGTCAAGTCCGGGGATTGGGGCGGCCATTCCAACAAAAAATATTGACTGATAACTCTCTCATTCCCGAAATGCTGGCCTAACAGGTTCTGTACTGTCCTGCTCTGACGAGAAAAACCCCGAGCAGGGTTGCCACAAGTGGACGAGTCCAAGTATCGAGGGGAAACGGTTTCAAACCACCTGCAAGATTCCCCGGATTAGCGCACTTGTTAAGCTAGGAATCCGTTTCCCCTGAAGGAGATTTTTTTTTTTCCGACTGTAATATAATTGTGGCTACTAAAAATTATATTTTATATAATAATTAAATATTTCATTTAATTTTTTAAAATAGCACTCTTAGTTTTATCATATAAAAACCCTTGTATTTATTTGTCGGGTGCTAGCAGGTGCAGCCAGCTAGTAAATAGATAAAATTATTACTTTAAAAATATTTATTCCTTTTAGAATCTTTCAAGCACTATGATATATTAATCAGATTCACAGGGATTATGATTACAACCAATATCTATGTCTGAATCACTTGAAGTGTCTTCGCTTGAATCTGAATCACTTATATTGGAATCGCCATCCGATAGAGTTATCACTAATTTGTCCATAATCTGTTCCATAAGTCCGTCTTTTTTCCAATAATTGTTCTCTAATTTTTCAACGTGTTCACATTGTTTTTTCCATTCACTCGGTGATACTTTTACAAAAGCCTCTTTAAGTAGTTCATGTAAATTGTTCAAACTTAAGTCCCCTGTTACATTTTTTTCACGAATAGAACGTTTCACAGACGACCATATATATTCCATGGGGTTTAAATCACAATGGTAGGGAGGCAATCTTGCGATTTTGTGCCCTGCTTCTTTTAAAATTTGGTCAACCCTGTATGCTGTTGATTTGGGCGTATGTTTTGTAATGATATCAAATAGTTCTGCTTTTCGCATAGTTGTGTCATGGGAAATTTTCTTTTTTTCCAACCATTCAAGCATTGTTCCTTTAGTTGAGTACTTTGTAGGAACGCTATCTGCTTTTACTGAATGGTAGGGAGCATTGTCCATGCAGATCACACTATGAGGTTGCAAATTAGGTAATAGTTTCTCAGTAATCCATTTTTCAAATTGCTCTCCATTCATTTGTCCATGATAATCACCAGTACTTGAAGAAGCTTTGTAAATAAGCTCCGCTCCGCCAATGAATCCATTACTTGTGCCTGCGTGTACGACAATGAGACGGTTTTTAGAACTGGTATTCGTACGAATACCTACAGTAATGTCATCCTGCCAACATTTGCCATATGTTAAATTTCCGTCTACCCAAGTTTCGTCGATATAAACTAAACAACGTTGCTCCTCTCTGAATTTTTTCATAGCTCTCAAATATTTAAACCTCCAAAACACTATGTCTGGCCTTTCGAGTAAAATCTTACGTGAGCTGATGCACTTCTTCCATCGAAAATTCATGGAATGTAGTATTCTTCTCAGGGACTCTCTTTTCCATGCAAAATTAATTTTTTCTTTTAGCACTGGGAGCAGTTTTCCAATAGAAGGAACACATTTCTCCTTTATATAAAAATCCTGAATAGTTTGTCTTATGACACATTTGTCAAAATCATCAACATTGCAGTTTCGATATGATGGTCTTTTTCTATGCTTTCCAGGGGTTGATAAAATACTCATCTCACTGTCATCAAGCGATTTTACCTCCCGTTTTATCTTTTTAACAGACGACACTGAAACTCCAGTCGCTATGGCAGTCCTCTTAATTGCATTTGAAATAGGTCTTTTTAGTGAATTTGCAGTTTTTTCCTCTTCAAAAAACGCCGTAACATTGTGGACTACTGCACGTGCTTGTGAATGTAAAGTCTTTCCACTTTTAAATGTAGTCATTTTACAAATCAAAATCTTGTGCAACACAGTGACAAGTCACTTCACACAAATTAAAACTAAGTTTTAAGAAACAAAACAGAAGCAGAAATAAAACTCGATGAGAAAATCACAAATTGAGAGAGTGTCTTGCATTGACCGAAGTACAAAGCGAAATGCAACGTTTCCAGTTTTACTGCCACAGAATTCGCCATACGGGAAAAACCCTCCCCCTAAAAAGGGAATGGAATAACCCGTTTCCACAACGACCCCCCCCCCCCCCCCCCCCCTTGCTGTCCGAAGCTTTTCTCGTGACGGTAGGACAGTACTGCACGAACAATATGTGGTCGTACTCAGTCTTGCATATAACATGTCGAGTGTGAGCATTGTCTCTGTTGCAATTCAGGAAAGACAAACGTTTGCAGCATTTGCAGATATCTCTCTCCATTAATGGTACAGGTAACAGGACCTGTAGGAGTCGGTCTCAAAACAGTATGGTCCTAACATGAACTCTGCCGTGAATCCACACCACATAGTTACTTTTGGAAAATGCAGTGGCACTTGATGAATCACTGAGGGACATTCACATGCCCAGATTTGGCAGTTTTGAGTGTTGACTGACCCATTCAGATCAAAATGAGCCTCATCTCCCCACAATATGTTCCAAGGCCAATCATTGTTGATATCCATTTGGGCAAGAAATGTTAGCACGAAAGTCAGGCGCTTATCAAAATCTGTAGGTTTTAGTTCTTGCAGCCGACTGATCTTAAATGGATAGAAATGCAGCATTTTCTGTAAGATTTTCCAGACAGTCCCATAAGGCATATCGGTTTGGCAAGCTATTGCACAAGCGCTTGGACCACTATTGTCGTCGAATACTGCAGTGGCAACATCTGTTACTTTGTTGTCTGATACTGGTTTTCGTCCTCTGCCGGCTCTCACTCCTAGCAATTCAGTTTCCTCAAATTTATGAATCATAGGTTTATGAAGCCTTCGAAAGTCACTAAGAGCCGCCACTGCATTGCACTCTTTAGTGTAAAACAGCTTTACAAGTAACGCACGTTGAGGTAAGGTAGGCTGCATATTGAGTACAACTCAACAGTCAATCGATGAACTGCTTGACTGAACGTTCACTTTTCCCTTTTTAAAAGGACTGAGCAGCGCTGCTGTCACTTCTGCACTAGAGAATTTACATAATCTACGTTTAGAGTGACAGCAGCGCCAAATTTTCTCCTATTTTGGTATTAATTTCTTTTTTTTTTTTGCAGAATTCTTCTCCCCATGCCCTCAAGATACCTGAATTTTGGTTTCATTCTGTTCATTAGTTTTCGCTGCAGATGCCTCCAAACAGGGAAAGTTATTTTATGGCCACCTTGTACTTAACATTACGGGAAACGGTTTTTCAGGCCTTAATGAAAAACCTTGTGTAAGGGCTTGAAAAACCGGTTCCCGTAATTTTAAGTATTTAAAATTTCTTTAATGCATTTTTCCAAACCAAAAATGTGTGTTGAATTTTATTTAAACATTTTAAATAATGGAGGAAAATGTAAGAAGTTTAATTTTAATGTTGCATTTGAATATAGGAATAAGCTGAAAATTGTTTTATGCTCTACAGTAAGTAAAAGTGATTTGAAAAATGAAATGGGTATTATTTATAAAATTGAATGTGAAAATTGTAGAAAATTGTATATAGGGAAAAGCAAACAAACTATTAGGGAACATTGTTTTAACTGTGGTCAAAGACCTAATAGTAATGTGAAAACTTTGTACACTGAAAAAGATACTTTTAATTAGAAAATTGATAGAAAGTATTCTCGTAAGGAATACGAGAGGTCAAAACATGAACAAACGAAGGTATAGAAGTTAATAACTAATTTGAAGAATTATTAAATTAACCTAGTGAGTATTATTAAATTATTGTTTGTAATTGTAAAAGTAATGATGTGGCTTTTATTATTGTTAGGTTACATATTTTGTAGCTAGATAAAGGAAAGACTCTTTCTGAAAATTTGTGGTGTTAAACATATTTTAAATATTTTATTTGTTTAATGAGTTATGCAATGTTATTTATGAATTAATACGATTTATTGAGAGAGAAGAGATGAGGATTAGATATTTAACTGGCACTCATTTTTGTGTTTCCCTACAACTTTAGGTTTGTAGCGATGAATTTTCTTTTTTCAGAACAGAACAACTTATTATAAAGATGTTCAACTGTTAGATGATATTCAGACAAGGTTGTTTTTTTTTGTTAACTGTCCAAAGAATTAATACAGTAAAACCTCGTTAAGTCGTCGTTTTCCTTTGGTCCCGACAAGGTCTCGTACATAATAATGTAAAATAACCCTCCTTTACCCGTCGCCAAATTTAATTCTACTCCGGATAACTCGTCACCCTCAAAAATGGCCAAAAGCATCTTTCTTCTCCATTTTGCATGCCATCGTGTTGTCTTTTCAGCCCCGCCCCTTCACTTGAAGAAAGCCAAGCTTTTATGGGGAATTTTTGACCATGCCTGTCACTTCATTCCTTTCCTACCCCTTCAGAGGATTTGGGTTCTTGGAATCTTGCTGCTAATCATTCAAAGCACACTTCTCACTGCTACTCTGTCGAGTGTAGACTTTTTTCTTGACTGCTCCTGAGTGTGCCTTCATTTCACAGCAATTAAGCCTATTTTTATAAGGGCAATTTTTTTCTCTTGCAATTTCGTGGTTCGATTACGTTTTAACATGCCAGGGAAACTAAAAGATAACTAAGAGATAAGTTTTCAAGAAAAACAAAGGCTTAATTGCACTTTTTTGAAAAATCAAATGTTTCAAAAACAGCTTTTGCCAAAGAACACCATATTACCAGGACTACATTAAACGATATTCTATCATCGAAACAAGTAATTGAAGAAGCTGACTACAAAGACAAAAGAAAGAGAATGAGGAGAGTTGAACATTGAAGATTTTGGCGGCAGCAATGGTTGGCTAGAACATTTCAAAGATAGACATTGCCTTTCTTTTAAAACGATTAAAATGTGGTAACTATAAAAAGTGGTTTTTTTTTTATTATTATTTTCCACAATGAGTGGAAAAATGTTTCGTCCCTTGAGTGACGACTTAACGAGGTTTTACTGTATTTCCAAACTTCCCTAAAAAAGAGATATTTATCAGTTTTCTTATGCCTGAATAACTTCAATTTCCTTATTTCCTCGAGTACAAACACATTTATTTATAATTCTGGAGACATAATTCTAATGTTTAATTTTTTCATATTTTCAAAATCGTAAGATCCTTACTTTGAAATTTACAAATATCAAAACCAGGCAGTAACCATGGTATATTAACTAAGTACAAATTCCACTGCTATTTCTTCAGTCCACCAATCACTAAATAACAAACATTACAATTAGTGACCAGTCACATCACTTGTTTCAAAGTCTGTCAGTGATTGATCACTATGTTTATTCATGCAGACACATCAAAACATGTGTTGCCTCCTTGTTTCCCAGTGATGAAAACCCACAGGACATTTTACAAAAATCGATTATCAAAGGTAATTGTTCAACAAAAAAAATGAGATTTCTGCAAAATATGGAAAGGTGTTTGATAAGAGAAGAGGTAAACACTGTTCAATTCTTGATAAGTTTTTTATGAAGAATTGAAACACTTTAATTTGCAGTGTTTCTTGTTTATTTAGTATATTACTTAAAACATATTAGGTTTTTTTTTTCCTCAATATATTTACAACTGGCAATAAGAGTTTTTCAAGTTTCCATTGATTACAATAGCCAACAAATTTAAATGAAATTTTTACCTCTCAAATGAAAATAGCCAATTCTTATAGATTTAGAGCCGCTGAACACAAAAATGACAATGAAAATTTAAAATTGACTACAGTTTATGAGAGATATACTTACCATGTATTGGTAACTGTCCGCTTCTACTCCCAGTGTCGCTTTGCCTGTCACTTTGTAGCTGCTGAGGATTATCCCTAGCAATCATTCAACCAATATGTCTGCCAACATGGAAGTGGACCACTTTTCCTGTATCACTTCTCCATCGATGCGACGGCCTGATGGAAACGTTTCCCATGCTCATCACTAACCATCCCATGGTTATCAGGGAAGAAATCTAAGTGAGAATGGAGCTTGTGTATCTTTAGGCACATATTACAGCCAAGTTTCTGTTACAGAGACAATATGTTCTCAATCAGTTCTTTATAGTTATCTGCCCTGACATTTCCGAGAAAGTTTGTGACACCAGACGAAACATATCCCAAGCTTTCTTCTCATCACTGAAGAGTTTTCTGATCTGAGGACCAACAGAAACTCCCTCTTTAATGTTAGCCTCACTAAGAAAGCTGACCCAATGTGCTCCATGACTTTGACAAAGTTCTTCATCAGACCGAGTTTTATTTGTAAGGGAGAATCAGGATTTGGTGGGTGTTGCACATTTTTCGCACCAACACTCAGACATTTTCTTGCAGGGGAGTCTCTTTCGACAGAGCAATGTCCTTGTCCGGCTGTCCCCCTCACATAAAAAACAACCATCAGTACACCACTACCTTAAATCGCTGTAGATATGCCAGCCATACTGGCTGTATTGTAGACTGTTCAACAGCTGTTTTAGGTTGTAGTAGGTTTCTTTAATATATATGAAGGCAAACCAAATGAGAACGATAAAAGTTTTATTGCAGCTTATTTATTAGAGATACCAAAATGAATACTGTTCTCCTAACAGTCACCATTCTTCTCAATGCACTTGGCCCACATTTTTATCAAGGCTTGTATCCCCACCAAAAAAAAAAAAAAATCTTTTAAGAATGTGCACAGCCAGTCATGCACTGCCTCTTTGACCTCATCATCATTTGCAAATTCGAGTTCCTCCTTCTTAGCTCCAAAAATATGGTAATAGGAGGGTGCCAAGTCAGGAGGATAGGGAAGACATTGTTTGATTGGCTGTGTGTGGTTTGGCGTTATTGTGCTGAAGGAGAACACTGGTTTAAAAGGAGTCCACAGCGTTTTGTGCGGATCGCAGGTTTCAGCACATCAGTCAGAAGTTTCCCGGTCACGGTCAAACCTTTAACCATGTAATGTCTCACAATTGGTCCATGGTGGCCCCAGAAAAGGGTAAGCTTAACCTTATACACCGATGGCTGTGAGCGAAATTTCTTCTGCTTGGGAGAAGTTGAGTGGCTCTATTCCATGCCTCCAGTTGGTGATGGTGTACCCAAGACTCGTCGCTGGTGACTATTCACTTTAAAAATCTTTCACCCTCAGCCTATTACTGTTGCATCAGCTCCATACAGGCATCCACTTGTTGCACTATAATGTCTGGTGTGAGTTGGTGAGGGGCCCACCTCGCAGCCACTTTCCTGTAGTGAAGTTCATCGTATACAATATCGTGGGTAGACCCAATCCTCTACAGAAGTGAGGATTTAAGACCTTAAGGGGAGGCGTAAGTCAGTTGGGACGATTTGGAAGTCTAAGTTCAAATCGTTCTGTAAGTGTTACAACTATAACTAAAAATCTGAAAATTTAAAATAGGACAGTTTAAATGTGAATGAATCATATTACTGGTATACAATTCTGGATTTTTATAGGATAACTGAATTGATTACATTTAAGCTCAAAATGGGCTAATTTTTCGAATGAATTTCAGCTCTATTACATTATTTTAGCTTAAAAAAGCTCTCATTTCTCATTCTATGAATAAATATTTATTTAAAAAAATAAAAACCAGAAATTTGATGGTTTCGGTTTGTAGTTTTTATTTTTTTTTTAAATCATCTATTGGGAAAGTAAAGATGATCTTGAATTCAGTTACTACATTATTACTTTATTTATTCACAGAATGAGAAATGGGAGCTTTTTTAAGCTAAAATAATTTAATAGAATTCAAATTCTTTCGAAAAAATTAGCCTATTTTGAGCTTAAATGTAATTAATTCAGTTATCATATAAAAATCCAGAATAGTATAATATGATTCATTCACATTTAAACTGTCCTATTTTAAATTTTCAGATTTTTAGTTATATCTGTAACACTTACAGAAAGATTTGAACTTAGCCTTCCAAATCGTTCCAACTGACTTACGCCTCCCCTTAATGTTGCAATATCTCTTGAATCATTGCATCAGTGGTGGCGATCGACTCAGCAGTGATGACTGTGATTGTCTTGGTCTTGGCATATCATCCAGATCTGAATGGCCTGCCTTGATCCTCCTGCTCCATTTGTACACATGCTCCAGTGACATACAGGCGGCACCGTACTTTATACCCTCAGATTTGGTACTTTCAGACACCAAAAATCGTACCACTGTATGCTGTTCCTCTTTGGTTCACTACTCTAAGGGGGCCGCTATTTCCAAAATGCCAAGTACATTGGGAGTGTATCCCAAGAAATATGATACAAGACCTCACTATAAACTAATTGCTGGCATCATCTATTTGGTTATTACTCACACCTTTATGATGCAATGGCTTCTGAGGGTGGTTTGTAATATGTTGCAATCGAAGTATTGTTGGGAAAAGTAGATTGAAGTGCAGCATTGCCAACTGACACCTATATATGCTATGAAGACTGGATATATGTATCTAGTAGATATTTTTTTATTGTCATTTTTCTTTTTTAGCACCCCAGAATTAGTAGAAATTCGCTATTTTCATTTCAGAGGCATTTTGGCTGTTGGCAAGTTTGAACAAGGAGATTAGTTTGTGATAGAGTGAAAAGTAATTTTTTGCGATCTTAGAAGAACAGATTATGATCTATCCTGTATGGGAAAATAAAAAGAAACATTTCATGTTCAGTAATGCTAAACCACCAAAAATGGCTTAATTAATAACAGAAGAAAAACTTGTTATAAGTACCTCCATCAAAGATGGGATCAAGAAGACCATCAATAGGTTTCCTGATGTGAGCAGGACATCCATAGATTTTTTTTTTTTTTGGCCCTTGACAAAAATTCTTCTCGTGCCCCATCTCTTATCAAACATATACAGTACTTGATGATAAAAAACTTAACGTGCCGATGTATTAATAATAAACAGCCAACTAAAACGGCACCAATCAATAAATTAAAACAAGACGCAATAAAAACAACGTACGTTTCGATGCCCCTCATTTGATCAACGACTCCCATCAAGGGATGAACATTTTAAGGTAGGGGGTCTTTTTAATTAACTTGAAAACGAAGCCCGTAAGAAGGGGCATCGAAACGTACGTTGTTTTTATTGCATCTTGTTTTAATTTATTGATTGGTGCCGTTTTAGTTGGCTGTTTATTATATATACAGTACTTATTTAGATGTAATTGAAATCTAGATATAAGACTGGAGAATTTATGGGTTAATAATGTCTTATCATTTTTATTTTTCAGCTCTGTTTAAATGTTGAAAATTAAAAAGAATGTTGCAGATATTTTGGATCTTTTCAAAATACTAATTTGATTTTATGACATGACATTTCTGTATTTTACACAAGTAAATACAGTACACTTTTTTTTTTTGGATAATCTTAAAAATAAACATACCCAAATATATTTACATGTGTTTGAAACCATCCTGATAATACAGGGTGTTTCACTCGCTATTGAACCTTGATTTTTCCCTTATAATTTTCAAACATTGAAAGTAATGCAGAGACATTTGACACAGACATACTTTTTGGAGGTATTCTTTTCACATAAGTCGTATTTCCTGGTCCACTCTTTTCTCAATATTAAGTGCTATTTCCTTTGATTGGAGAATCAAGGCTTGTATTTTTTGATTTCTTCTAATGTGTCTTTCCAAAGTCAAAGGAATCTAAGTGTTTCCTACCCAGATTGGGGAAGCACTTAACGAGGCTTCATTTGCATTCTCCCTTGTTGTAGAGACCATGAAGGGATTCTTCCATCTGTATGTTGTAGTAACATTTGCCATTTCTCCAGCCTTGAACTGAAATAACATTTGGTTCACAGTGTAGCTTACTACAGATCAGCTTTTTGCAGCATGAGCTCTCTTATTAAATCACTCTCTTTTAGAAGCAACTTCTGGAAGGAAGCACATTTACAACATGGCCAGTTAGGCTTTGTTCACAACATCTCCACGATAAATAATTATTCTTGTGCAACAAACTGCACTCATGAATACGAAGAATTGAGTCTAGCTCCACGATGTCTGGGTGAAGTTTAATCTCTCATCTATTCTGGCTAGCCTAGACACAACAGACTTTTTTCCATCACTCTCAAAGAGCAGGCAGGGCCAACAAAACATTTTCTAAGTAAAACTTCCATACTCTTCACGAATCTTTCTCCTAGAGTTCATAATATATAAATAAAGACTTCAAATAGCGGCAAATTTTCGGAATTTTATTTCGTCATTTCTTTTTCAAGCCTAAATTCTGAAAAACTATAGACAATGGGATTCGCATGATGATATAACAATGATATAATGTTACAATAACAAATAAACAGAAACATATGCCTTATATTACATATAACATTGTTATCAATAAAGATTAATTGTATCAAGAAAGATACAATCACAAAGCCAATTCATCAAACAATACTTTATTGATTGATTATTTAAAAGAAAAATTTGATGACTTATCAACTAAAGTCATAAACCTTGGATCTAATTCAACCCCATCGTCCTGTTGATATTTTTCCCTTTTAGTATTCCTAATAATGATACTCTCAAAGAAAAGGTAACCTAAATTCTTGAAAGGTTTATGCAGCAAATTAAATCATAAAGAAAATCAAAATCAAATGGGGGTGGTTTATAAGATAAATTGTGGATCTTATATATATTGGGGAGACGAAGAGAACAATAAGTGAGCGCATTCGAGAACACGCTAGTTATGTAAAAAACCAAAAGGTTGATGTATCAGAGATTCAAATTATAGCACAACATTCAAGTAAAATTAGGCCATCGCATTAGCCAGGTAGTTCAAATTCTTCACACAGAGAGTGATTCCAAAATTCGTAAAATAGTTGAGAGTATCATTATTAGGAATACTAAAGGGAAAAATACCAACAGGAACGATGGGGTTCAATTAGATCCAAGGTTTATGACTTTAGTTGATAAGTCATCAAATGTTTCTTTTAAACAATCAATCAATCAATCAATTAAGAATTTAGGCTTGAAAAAGAAATGACGAAATAAAATTCCGAAAATTTGCCGCTATTTGAAGTCATATTTTCTTTTATTATGAAGAAAAAGATAAGAAGAAGTTATTTATATATTAAGAACATTTTCTTTTTGCTGTCAATCCACACTAGCCAGTCCCACTTCATTGAAAATTTCTTGTTAAAACACTTAGAGTAAAAGTGATGTTTGGTAAATCTTCTAATGTCCTTCCATCTCTTGAAGCTTTCTCTAAAAAGTTTTTGTGTGACCTTAGAAACAGGTGGCTGTAAGATTCCATGCAGAGTCAGAGGGGTTGTCCTGGAAGGCTATGCAATGAATCCATGTCATCACTGGCTACATCATCTTCGGTCATTGTTGAATCTGGTGGACAATTTTCATCAAATAGGCCTTGACACTTCATCTGGTGTATGGCCTTGGAAATGCTGCACTTACTAACTGATAGACCATTCTTTCGACATTTTTATAATCTCTGAGTAACTAAACTTTCCAAGGGAAAGAACTGCAATATAGCTCTCCAAAAAAATACTGACTTTATGAGCCATGTCAATGAAAGTAACAGATTAAAACATCTATCGGAATGTACAAAAATGCACAGACTTTGATAGCTGGCTAAGCCACATTCAGTTATCACATGGAACAGATCATATGAAATCGAATTTTTTTTCTATATATGGCTATCAACCCTCCATAATGTGATCAATGTCTTCACCTAAGCTGAAGATGTGAAATCAATAACATAATGATTGATGTTTGATATACACCTGAAGACATGTCTGGCAACAATAATCAGTCAAAAGACAAGTGGCATTTAGGGCTCTGTGCTGTTAATCCAAGAACATCGGCAGATGATCCTCACCAGGGCATGATGACTGCAATGCTGGATTGTTGTGAATTTAGTTATACTGTGATACTCACCTAGTTGGAATTTGAATTTATCCATTGTTGCACACCTGTTGCAGTACTTACTGCAAGACTAAGATGAATGACGATGGACAATCAGATCAACGGACCTTATTTATCCTTACTATACTGTCCCTTTCAAATAAGTTTAGCTGATATTGATCCGATACGTAATGTCGGCATATGATGTAGTATCTACTGAGTATCTCTGTTTATGACTTAATGATGTAACAGACCAGTGAAGAACAGTTAATGGAAGTCAACTAATGACACTATCCTCGATATTACTGATTCTAGCGACATATCTACTGCAATTGTAATCTTTTACATTTAGCCTTTCCACTACTTTTGGATTACAGATAGTATTCTTTAAAGTGATTTTTGTTTCTAGCATTGTCTATAATTTTGACAATATACTAAACAGAAATGATGACACTAAGCAAACTAAAAAGTAATAGTAAAGAAGAAAAGATAGAACAGTATTTATAGCTATTTATCTTTCTATTGTTCTTTAACACTATGGTTTTAGAACTCAATTAATGTTCTGTGACTGTTTTCTTATGAATGTTACATTTATAACTGGGCGTTATTATTGGAATTATAATTCTTGTCTATGATGTCAGGAATTATAACTGTTAAGGTCTGCAAACCTACATTAATTGTAGTAACATTGTTTTCAATACCATTTCATTCAAATAAGCATTTTCTTATTTTAAATACAGAATGTTTCCAAACTTATGGTTAAAGAATATGGTAGATAGAGGGTATGGAAACAAAACAGTTTTCATTATGTGTGCCTGGTCTTGCACTGATAGGACACTACAGTCGTTTTAATGTTGGCCATACAGAGGAGTCCCATGGCCCCCACGATTGCCAGATCTTAATCCGATTGACTTCTTCTGATGGGGCCAAGATGATGAACTGCATCAACAATTTGTTACAACCTGCAACATCATCTGTACTACGCCTGGCATTTCTGAACAAGTGGGGCAGTCAATCCCCAGTGATGCCACTATTGTGTTAAACAAGAGGGGTGTCACTTTGAACATCTCTAATGCACAACAGGCAATGGTCCTTCCATGAATGATCCACAACACTAAAACAACTCTAGCATCATAACTGTGCAAGACCGGACACACATTATATAATGAAACTTTGTTTTTGTATCCTCTATCTACCATATTATTCTGTAATGTAAGTTCAGAAACACCCTGTATAATATTTTTAATGTTACTAGTATAAATTAAATTGAACTTTCTATTTTAATAATATTGATGCGATGTCGGCGAGGAGCTGTGACGTAGCATTGACGGACCACG
>JAFIDM010005346.1:11693844-11711889 GCA_023159025.1 Thereuonema tuberculata
ATGACCTATTTAATCCTGTATATAAACTGTAATTAATTGTAAATAAATGTAATGTAGATACCTTAGACCGAACCCTTGACTCTGTCTCACTCATTTTTGACCACACATCACTGCCGCCGAACAACACATCAATATTCTGTTGGAAAAGTCATCATATACTGTGTTACCAACAAGCAAATGTAACAGTTTCACTAATGTAGCAGCATAATGAATTAATTTCTCAAACTTTCAATCTCGGAATCTAATTAAGATATCTATAAAGTGGAAATAAACAAACTAAACAACTTAATGACCCTTACCAGTCACCACTTCCTGAAACTGAAGCAATTCCGTCTATTGGAACACTCGCTACACAATGTACAGCAGTTAATGGTTGGTCTTCTATCTAGAAAGAATATTTAAAAAATATATATTAATCCATTGTTTATTTGCATTACCATAAGTTAATAATAAAGAACTATCAGTAAATTAAAGTATTTTATAACAAAAATGGATCAATTTTTTTTTTCTGTTATCTTTTGGTAATGCCAGGCTTTTCAACATTCATTTTTTTTTCCTGGATAATCTTTTTTATCTAATGAAGATTGAGAAGATGAAGACAATGGTTTTGTCAGGCAAATCTAAATGATAAATAACATTAATACAAAAGTTAACAGAATTAAAGAAACAGAATGTTTGAGAAAAAGAAGAGCACTGACTTGAATTCCGTAAGAATGAGGCATTAGTTCCACTTTCTGAATTTACAGAATATATAAAAAAAATTTTGAAAATTTCTTTGATGAAATTGAAGATTATTTTTAGAGCAAGTGATGAGATGAAAAAAATACAGTGTACAAAACTCCAAGAAAATATAGTATCTTCTAATTTATGAACTACATGAGTATATTGACTAGGTATTGACTACATATTTTTGTGAATAATGACACCAAGAACTAGATAGATGAAAAATGTTCAAACCTACTCCATTTACTTTTAGAATTTATGAATTAGCCCAAGATGTACATCATTCTCATAAAATACACACTTGAATTATTTCTAATACTAAATGTAATCAAACATCGTGTTCAGGTAGTACTAAGAAGTAACTGAAGATGTGCAATGGATGTCTGTAGCAGTGTTACACTATCCACAAACTAATGAAGGCCTATGTAATGCTTGTCTTGTAAGGTATCACACTTTACAATAAAATAAGGTGATATTTACAATAAAAATTGTAAAGTTTTAAGTTCTAAAATCCTAAATGGATGTCAATCAGCAGAGTTAAATCAGTGCTCGAAATCTATTATCAATAAAACCAACACATGGAAATCATTAACACATTCAATAAGATGTCTTAAACATACAACAGGCTTGTAAAATACCAAGCTTACATTAAATTCTATCACTCTTAAATATTACTAGAATTAATGTCTCTCAATTACAAGGTTCTTGGCTTCTTGATGTCTTGCGGCTTGCTTCTGCAGTAAATTAAGACATTTTCGTTACGATTTACTGAAGTTACTGGTTATCAGAATGGCATTTCACCTTTTCTCTTCTTATAGGAAATTAACATATCTATGTTACGATTTGCTAAATCTTCTGTTTACTGGAACTCTAGTCCTAGTCCTATTCCTAGTTCTAATCTAAGTTCGCTTCTTAGTTCGTTTCTTAGTCCTAGTTCACATCTTCTGTTCTTCCTTGACGACTTCATCCGCATGCAGTCATAAAAGTTCTGGAAACCTGTTATCCCTAATTCTCGCAGAAACATATCTATCAAATATTCATCGCTAACTAAGGCATCTAAGAATTATATATTTCAAAATTCTTTTCTATCTGGGACTGCTCTCTGTCTACGAAATTCTGAATACTTTCTTGTATCCTAACTTAGGCCCTGAAGGATTATATTTCTCAAAATCCTTATCTATTAAAGTGATATTTACAATAAAAATTAATCTCAAAACAAATTGGGAAACTTCACTGTATACATAATTATATATATTAAAAAAAATGTTTAAAAGTTGAATACAATGTGATTTTTACACATAAGAGACTGACTTTAACACATTGTCGTAAGTCTATAATTATAAGGCCATAAATGAAATCAAAAAATTATAGTAATTAAATAATGCAAAATAAAATGAATGTCACAAGGAAAGGAAAAGAAAACCCTATTTCTTACAAAGCTGTTAATGTTACATTTTTCTGTATATATTTGATATTATATATATTTAATTTATTCATTAAAATTAGCATCTTTAAACTAGATAAAAGAATGTTAAAAAAACTTATCATTTTCATAATGAATTGACTTCTGTAAAGATATTTCAATTACCAGAAAGATTCATCAATAAAGTAGTTAATGAATTCTTTAGAAACAGGAAACAAAAAAAGAAAAAGACAAAAAAAATTGATTACAAAGGAATATTTAGGATACTATTAGGAATAGAAACCACTAAATCAATTAGAAAAATATATAAAGAAATAAAATTATAATTGTGTATGATAAAGCCACAGATTTAGAAAAACAAGAAGAAAAAAATGAAACTAACAAAATAAATACTATGGGTGTAATTCATAAATTAGAATGCAGAGATTGTCATCCAAATTATTACGGTAGAACATTAAGAGCGAGGGTATTCAAACACATGAGTGCTTTTAAAGATAACTGACATAATATATCTGCTTAGGCTGACCTCAGTAGGGTTACAATGCTGACCCTATCTTCTTTTTCAAATACAATAAGAAAAAGCTAGATTAATGATTGAGTCATGTATAATAAAATTAATGCCATGAATGAATAAAAAATTTTAAAAGTAAGAGATTGCCAATGAACATTTCAGTAAAATTATGAATAATAGAAAGATAAAGGTTTAATTATTAGCAAAGATGTATATTTAATTATTAGGAAGATTGGATTATTAATAAAGATTTATGTCATAATAATTAATTGTTGTTTATTGCTAAATTAACTGTTTTGTAAAAACAATGTTAATGTGAGATATACTGTTACTTGTATATTGTTAAATTTAACTCTAG
Source organism: Thereuonema tuberculata (assembly GCA_023159025.1). Lineage (NCBI taxonomy): Eukaryota > Metazoa > Arthropoda > Chilopoda > Scutigeromorpha > Scutigeridae > Thereuonema > Thereuonema tuberculata. Next base: position 11,696,860 of record JAFIDM010005346.1, read on the forward strand.
ATTATTTATGAATTCTAGAGAGGAAGAGGAAAAGTTTTTCCCTGTCCTTGCTAACATAAAGAGGTTTCCTGTATAAGGAAATTACGTCACAAAACAAGTACACATATACACACACATACTGTAGCTATATACATGCATCTGTAATCAGTAGCGTACCAAGGGGGGGGGGGGGGGGGGGGGCCCCCCCGGGCCCCCACCCCCCTAAAGCAAGACTAGGGGGCCCCCACTTATTTCCTTTGCCCTGGTCCCCCTGCTACAGCACCCCCCGGGGGCCCCCATCTACAACTCCCGCCCCGGGCCCCCAAAGGCATTGGTACGCCACTGTCTGTAATCAGCCCTTATCTTCTTACTAAAATGCTCTAATTTAGATTCTAGATACCAAATTATTTACATCAACACAAACTTAAACATTCGTTCTTACAATGAAGATTAATAAAATATTAATTCACGTTAGAGTTGACTTAAAAAGGCTTTTTTCAGAAATTTCAAGAAATTTTTAAATGTTTAAAATAGACTGTTATTAATACAGAGGCTTTTTTCAAATGATTCTATTGCATTATGTTACAAAGCAACGAAAAAGTTTGGTGCCTTGGGGGATTTTACCAAATAAATCAGTGTGTAATAAAAAAAAAAAGGTTAAAGCTGAAGGTTTATAGGACTGAAGAACAACTGAAGGTCTTCGTAAGCATTGTGTGAAGTGCATCTTAGAAGCATTTCTAGAAATTGTAACGTTGGAAATAACTAATCTGAAAAATCTAATCTAAAAAAACAAACCAACCATATCTTCCAACCCCCCCCCCCCAAAAAAAAAAGGACCATATCTTCTAATCAAAGAAAGAAAAAGACCATATTTTCTAACCAAAAAAACAAACAAAAAACAAACATATCTTCTGACCATATCTTCCAACCAAAAAAAATAAAATTAAAAGACCATATCTTCCAACCCTAAAAATCTAAAAATTATAAACGTAATAAGCAAGAACCCATTTTGCTGCTGTCCCTTCGCCCCTCCCTCGCCATGCTATGGCTAGATTGTTTCGGGCTTCTTTATATCTTGTTAAATATATTTCATCTGTGTAAAATTTAAGCATAGTACACAAGAAACACTTGGTATTTTTTTAATAAACCTCAACATAAAATTTCCAAAATGGCACTATTTCAAAAGCTTAATCAGCTTTCTTTATCAAGCTCCAAATAAATAAAATAAAAAGGGAAAAGATATACAACATCTTCGTTCGCAAAACTCCAAAAAAGAAAATAAATTTAACAATAATCATGAAATTAATTTAAAGAACATAACATGCTTCGTGCCACGCGACACATTAGTACGTTCATTGCAATGCTCTATACTTTAAAGCCCAAAACTCAATGTCCAAAAATTATGTTGGGAGAATTTATGTTGATGTTTAATAAAGTAGTTTGATTTATTTCAAGACGAGTTGGTATTTATTTTACATGTTACGTGGCTACATTTTAAGAAACAGATATACAATAAGATCGAGTTTATTCGGATAATCTTATAGCATCATTCAGACTTTACAGCAGCGGTCGGCAACCCGCGGCCCATGAAGCGTTTTGGTGCGGCCCGCGGGGCGTGTTGGAAGATTTTTTTTTTTTTTTTTTTTTTGGTTGTTAAAATAAGATTTTGGGGGTTTTTTTTTGGTTGTTAAATTAAGATTTTCCGTTTTTTTTTATTGTTAAAATAAGATTTTCCGTGTTTTTTTTGGTTGTTAAACTAAGATTTTCCGTTTTTTTTTGTTTTTTTTGGTTGTAAAATAAGATTTTTGTTTTTGGCCCAAGTGCGGCCCGCAGTAATCCCCACATAACATATTTGGCCCTTTTACAACAAAAGGTTGCCGACCACTGCTTTACATTAAAAGAAACGTAAAGCTGTTGCCAAATGTCGTCAGTGAAAAGGAATTCCTTCTCAATACCAGCTACTCCAAACGACCGGAATTCAACTGGTTCTTGTTTGTTTGTTTGGTTGAACTTGGAATCCTTACTTACTCGTTCTTTCCTTTACTGAATTAAGTAGATGATGAAACTAAACATCAGGATTGCAAGTGTATTTCAGTCTTTGCTAATTACTAAATTTTTATTATTTCTCTTTTCAGTTATATTCACATAAATAAGATCTAAATTATAAATAAAAGCATCCAACTTTGGAAAGCTACTAAACGATAATTCATCCTCAAAACTTTTAATTCACATAAAAAAAAAAAAAAGGAACACTTGGGGCAAACTTATCTTGATAATATAAAAGATATTAATCTCGAATTATTCATTACAAAAATTATCAAAATGCGTATTTCTTATCTCGTATAAATGCAGTGGAAGCTGCTGCCATTGCCATAAGTAGATGCACATCGTTTAAATCCATTACTTATTTAACACTAAAGTGTTTTGGAAATGATATAGGATGGAATTCTTTCGAGAGATGAAAGTGAAGAGCCTCTAAAAAGATGAAATAAAATTACAGTAAAATAGGCACCCTGCTAGCAGCGTCCAGAGTGTTGACTGGACATCGAAAGGGGAAACGGAATTCTTTCTTTAAAAAAAAAAAAATCATTATTGATCAGAAATATGTTCTTATCAGAAAAGTATGGTATCTGATAATTTTTCCTAACTGCCATTGTCGTTTTACAGCTATCGTTAGTAAAATGAACAAACTACTCGGCTTCACAGAAACATTATAATTCGTAACTGTCTACTTCTCTGTTGATATTTTCGTGATCTTTATTCCATTAACCTAGTTGTCAATAAGAAAATATCTTTGTATTTCAATGTACATATATCAAGTATCTTTCTACTATATCAAACACCCAAACTTTTGTATCAAAACATCAGCACCTACAGATCAGTAACCTAGTAGGACTAAATAAATAAATAAATAAATAAAATGCACATTTTAATATGTATCTACTATCTGCATAATTTTTTTTTCTTTTTTAGTTTTTAAGTATATTTCAACAAATAAAGAAATTAAAAGGTTTTTTTTTTAACGTGTGTGAAATAAAATCATTAATTTAATAAAATGCCAACACAATTTCAAAATAAAAATTTTAGTTTACAAAAAGTTAAAATACTTAGCATGAAGCTTTCGGGCTCCTGTGCGGCAGCCCCTCATCAACGTATCAATTAAAATATCAAATTAAAATTAATTTAATAAATAAAATTTCATCATATCAAGGGCTTTTATTTTTTATTATATTATGAGGGAAATCTGCTTACTGGTCCTTAAACGGAGGACGGCTGGGGGAGGAACAAAAACAAAATTGTTTCTGTTGGATGGAAGGTATTTCTTTTTTCTTTAATTCCAGTCATATTTTGAATTTCTTCAGTCATAGATAAAAAAATTTCCTCATGACTGAACATAAAAATTTGCAGATCAAATATTTTTGTCGCATCAAAGCAATGATCAGTAAAATGACCTCAACAACTATTCAGCAAGAAATTAAAGAGATACAATCGTCAATATTCTTTTGCTAAATTTTCTCTCAGACAATCGGTCTTCCAAACTTTTTTAAGATTTCCTAAATAATTGATAACAATTTTATAGTGACTTATCATGCTGTACAGAACTCCAAACAAGCTTTGTGGTTTTTTTTCTTTTTCAATTCACTTTGTTCTTATAGGAATTCTTACAAGGAAACCTCTCGAACCTTAAAAATTCAAATTTTAATTAAACTTTGCAGAATGAGTCATTAGATTGTGTTTATAAAATGAAATAAATCTTAGATGCGGAATCGAGCGGAAAGGACCAGTTTTTAGAGGTCAAAAATGATCAAATATAAGTCGTTTTACCTCTCAAACACCAGATGGTGCTAATGATTTGTTGCTTAATTTGTTCAAAGAATCAATTCAGAAATTCGTTTCATTTTTAAATCTTAAGCAGAAGTAAACTTTCAGTTAAATAAACTTACTTTTTTTATTTTTTTAAGAGGAAAAATCTCAACCACTGATGTCACTGTTAAACATATCGAAAGCAATATTACAGCAATATTACATTTATCAGCGGAAGCAAAGTTGAAGAAAACAGATTTATTTTTTTCGGAACGGACACTTTCTTATGTTTTTATAAATAAGAATGATTTGTCATAAAAAACAAACAAACAAAATATTATAATCTCATCAAAATGTTTAAAATCGATTGAAAAACTTTATACACACAAGACTAAAAAGCAGAAAATAATTTTTCCTAGCTTTAAAATACTTTACGATTTAAAACGAAAAACGTGGGGCGCATGCAATAGATAATTGATGGATGGAGTGCTTTAATGTGGAAGGGTGAAACGTATTCGGCCATCCACCACTTCTACAAGATATCCGAAACGAGTAATAGCCTCGAACTGATACTTTCTGTCCCAAAAACATCTGTCCTAAGCAACATTTTAGTTGTAAAATAAAGCACTATTCTCCAATATAAATTAAATTTATGATTTATCTTCTTCAAATGATCATTAAAAATGTATTTGAAATAGAATCTACCAATTACCTATTAATTTAGTTGACTCCTATTAATGAAATGCTAAATCTACTTAAATCAAGGTGATCAACGATATGGCAGGGATTGTCCCGATTTTGGAATGAACTGCCCCGCAATGTGTTTTTTTTTTTTTGGTCGTATAAGTTCGGAGAAAGTTCGGTTGTCCCGCATTGTGATTTTATAAATACGGTCACTATGCCTTAAATACCTCCGCTATGTAAGCTGATTTGGTTTGGGCGATATACAATTAAATTCTTTCGAGACCAAAGAATATTAGGAATACAATTATATCTCTATTGTTTTCTTTTGTGAAGTACTATTGGATAGCCATATTTTGTAAATGAGAAACCAGAACATTTCTCAAAGATGTTACACAAATTAATATTGTCACTGCTTGCATTTAATAATAAGAAAAGAAATCACACTATCCTAAAAATGAATTATTTGGCTTCTTTAATACTTTCTGAATTTTTACCTTAACATTCCTGCTCACTTTGGATAGGGCTAGTTATCTAACAAATGGATGATCATGTTATTAGAATCTTGATGACGAGTAATAATGGAGAATCAACTTATATAATTGGCTAAATTCGTCTGTCTGTCTGTAACTCGATATAATTAAGATACCACTGCACCGATTTTAATGAAATTTGGCATACTTACTGTTTTTTACGCTGATTTTGAAGCTCAAAACCATTTTTGCCGTAGAAGCTTCGTTCACAAGTTAGCGCAGTATTTAGATTATGAAAAGGTGAGTTTGGTTGCTACAATCATTAATAGGAAACAATATAACATCTACATTATTTAATATTGTAATGGAACAATGCATTATTATTAAATTACTTGAAGAAAGATAATTAAAAATTCACAAATTGTCAGAGAATTAAAGCACAATAAGCTGTCTGTAACTCGAATAATTAAGCTATTAAGATAGATACAACGGTTCTCAATGATACCATTGAATCAAAAGTACTCCAAGTGGATGAAAATATTAGTTCATTGTGTCATTTCATGTTGTTTCCATGAAATTTTATTCTTGGGAACTGCCCTCGACAACTGAAATTCTAACAAAACATACGTTCAAAACCAAATAATTTTGTTACCACTGCATCCATTTCAATGAAATTTGGCATACTTACTCAGTTGTTTACGCTGATTTCGAAACTCAAAACCATTTTTGCCGTAGAAGCTTCGTTCACAAGTTAGCGCAGTATTTAGATTACATTTACTTTATATTTGATAGTTGATAATAAAATGATTTTTCAATTTTTTTTAATGCCTGTCGTCCGACAGGCTTTGCAGCTAGTTACTAAATAAACGGAATTTGTGAAATCTCTAAGGTAAAATTCATAAAAATCAGAATCGCCTCATCTCCGATTTAATGAAATTTGGTATACTTAGCTCTCCTATCCTACTTCAAGAGCTAGTTAACATATAGATCATGAGAAAGCTTCTCCACGATGGTTCTTCGACAAAAATATATACAGGTGATTCACGAAGATATGCAGAAACTTCGGGAGCCCATTCTACATGTAAAAGTAAAGAAACAAAGCTATATAAACATAGGTCCGGAAATGCTTCGGTATCGAGTTACGGCTAGCGAAAGATTTCGCTCTTAATGTAGTATCCTGGGTGAAATGAAGACTTGCTCGAAGTCTGGGAACAGGGGCGGCCCTAGATATTTTTCAAGTGTAAGCAAACAACTTTTTGACGCCCCCCCCCCTCCCCCCTCATAACTCAACTAACCAATCAGAGCATTTTTATCAAATTGTAATTTTGACCAAATTTGAAAGGTAGAAGGTAACTTATTACAACACACAAAACCTTACAAACAAGAATTATAATTACAGTACAATTTACAGGTTATCACAATGATAGTCAACTGCAATAAAATTACAAAAATCGTGTCTTTAGAATCAAACTAAGAATATCCTGTAATTAAAAGTGGATTTTCCTGGCTTTTACTTTTGAAAACTCTTTGAGTAGCAAGTCAGTGTCCATTTCATTTAACAATTCATTCTCAATAGCCAATGTTGCCAACTCACTCAAGTGTTCCTGACTCAAAATTGAACGTAAATATGTTATTATGAGTTTTAACTTGGAGAAGCTTCTTTCCCCGCTGGCAACTGAGGCTGGGAGAGTCAATAATATTCGCAGTGCAACAAAAATATTGGGGAAAGTGTCTATGTAACCACGCTTGGTTATGAAGGACAATGCTTAAGCAGGGTGATTTCTTGGAGGCAGCATAGTCGAAAAAGTTTAAGCTCGTCGAAAAGGTCATCACGATTGATGCAACAGTCTCCTCCATCCCCACCGCTTAAAATGGTTTCAAGTCGTTTATATGATTTCTTCGACTCTGTGTCACTGAAACTCTTCTCCAACAAAATCATACATAAATTTGAAATTTACGCTGTGGTTTTCCATGAGGTCAAATCTCTCCTGTAAAGAGGCTACTGCTCTGTCAAACACAACGAAAAAGAAGTTCACTTTAAATGAATCTTGACCAGAGTGCACAGCTTCGTCTTGAGCCTCATAGGAAAATTATCTTTTTATTTTTCTTGGTCGAACTAGATTCACCTTTTCAAATTCAGCAGGAACGTTGATTTTTTCTGCAAGTTCCTTTGTGATGATGCTATTAAGACCTTGATCTGATCTCATTTTTTCTAGAAATGATTTTACACTTTTAATCAGATCTATTGCACTTTGCAGATCATTTGTAACAATTTGCAACAATTTACTAACCATATTTGTTTTATGCAGGATCTCACGCCACGTCACTAGACAGCACAGAAACTTGAAGCTTTGCAGTTTTTTTAAAAGTCCTAAGGCAGAGTTCCTACCATATGCATCAAGTTTTGGATCTTGAGAAGCTTCATATAATGCATCATATACTTTTTCAATGTGGTACCTCAAAGGCAACAATGCCTCAATTCTACTTTCCCACCTAGTATTGCAGAGTGGTTTTACTGTAAGAGATGTAACATGATGTAGCAAAATAGTCCATCTTTGGTTAGAACTTGAAAAAAGGGGTGTAAACTGAAAGGTGAGCTCTCTTTGCGTCCTTCGACCTTCGAGTGGCTGCGGCTGCTGCAGGCGGCTTAGTTCACAGTTCAATTGAGCAAAACAAATAGAGTGGCTATTCATTACTGTATAGTACTTTGTACTGCTGTATTTTATTTCTCTTATGTATTTAAATTTATATATAATTTCGGTTGGTTGATTTTAATTGGCAAAACTGCAACCGACGAAACGAAAAGTAACTCTTTTATGCCAAATAGTTTGTGTTGTTGGTTTGGTTTTCTCTTGTCGTAAACTACATTCACAAATTTTACCGCGGACGCCCATGTTGCGGAGGGTGCCTTCGGCGCCCCCCGCGGCCGCGTAGTTCGCTTATACCTCGGGCCGCCCCTGTCTGGGAAGGTAAATTAAGGGACGACATCAGTGGTTGTTGACCTGAAAAACCGAATGAAACATGTTGCAGAACTGTATCTCCCAGTGGTTTGAAGCTTATCCCACGTGGAACCTACAAAAAAAGGGATCGAGAACAACGTGTTTTCACGTTGTGACGTACAATAACGTTGTTAAAGTAGGTGAGACTCACAAAAGTTTACAACAAAATTTGTAGAACATGTAATTCTGAAGAAAACGGTGCAAATACAGTATACAGAACGTGAATAGATGGTCGAGTAAATGAACGTTTCGTCAGAACAAAATAACACATGTTGTACATATGGCCGTCAATAATGTTGTTAATTTTCCAATAAACAGAGTAAATGTTTATTGCAACTTAACATTTTACAATTATAATTGTAAAAGGAAAAATGAACATGTGTGTCGTAAAGTACATAAATTAATGCATTGAAATACTGTATGAAAGAATGTAATTTTATTTAAAACCACTGAATAATGTTGTGCGAAAAATTGTTAGTACATAAGTTGGCAAAAGTACATAACAGCTGTTCAACAATAATGTGAATTGCATTGTTTTGATTTATTGTGAGAGCTAACAACTGAGGTGTAGTCCATGTGCGTATTGTTGCGTAAAAATTATATTTCTGTACTAGTGTATGTTAACAACAAAAAAAACAAAAAACAATCCAATACGGCGGGGTCCCTCGACTGGCTGGGCCCTCTAGGCCTAGGCGGGAATCCGGGCCTGCCCGAAGTTTCTGTATATCTTCGTAAATCACCCTATATAACAAAAAATTGTGGTTTTCATTTTTTTTTTTTTTTCGAATGCAATTGGGGAATGAGGGGAAGTTTACAACCTCAACACCTATCCTACCCCTCGGCATGTTGTAAAATCGTTGAATATTTTCTTACTTTTTTCTTCTAAAAAGGAATGATTTCTCTGAAGTTAATATTTTTTTAATTTTAAATCTTTAACATACTATGACAAATAACCAGCTGAAATTTCTTTACTTTTCTGTTTCTTTTAGTTACCATTCTCACTGTTGGCTCATTCTCACTGAATTTTGAATCACTGTTTGAATCAGGTAGTTAATTTATTCTCATTTAATGTTATATTAATTTATTCTAAAGCTTATTTCTCAATGTCCCATATAGTTCTACTGTTTAGATCAAAGTATTCGTTCCTTACTCAATAACTGTCTTCAAATGGTAATTTTAACATTGAATTAAATAATTTTTAAATATAAACACATTCGAAAGGGAACTTCATTTTGCCACTAATATAATTCTCTACAAATTTCCATTTCAATTCACTGTAGTTTTTCTATTAACTTATTGTTTTCTACTTTATTAAGAGATAAATTTTGACTTACCGTTTATTTCACTGCTTCTTTATATGAAAGGGAATTCGAATGACACATCACGGAATTGTGAATATAATCAGGTCCAATTGTCTTTTGTGGTTGCGAACGAACACAGAAATTCGGTTAATAATTTCCTGTTATTACAAGAGTTATCAAAAGAAATACTTTTGAAGTTCCCGCTCTCTCACTGGTAATTGACAACAACCTTCTGTATTTGATTTTCCATCACTGCTTTTTAGATTGGTATAGTCCACTCGCACGTGTAGCACTCGTAAGCTGCCAAGACACTTCCATTTAGTCCTGGGGATAATTTTTTATTTTTTTTTATTTTCAGTCTCTAACTATTAATTTAACTCTGGTGAATTTGTCTGAACTTTCCATTTCCTCCCAACAAACTCAACTGCCTTTTTTCATTTATCGTCTTATTTTGAAACATTTTCCACTGTTTCTAAATGTCGATATTAATATTTAAATTTTATAAAATAAAGTTATTTTGTTTAATCTCCAGAAACCACTATCCGACCACGAATGAGACCCTCGACACTTCTGCGCATGCCAGAAGACGAATCCATTTCTAAAATAGGATAGTCTCGCGGAAAGTTTGATCCGTCTTGTTTATTTATAATAATCGGAAAATTAGCTTTTATTTGGTTAACATTATAGTTTACTGTAATTATTAATAAATATAACTATTTTGCTTAACAGTTGAAGATTTTACTTCATTTATAAAAAAATATTATGGTCCCTTATCGCTTCACAAATGGACAGTTCTTGGCACTATGCCAAGAAGGTCTGGTATCTATGATGGGACTGTACTGACAGGGGAATTTCTCCTAGTAGGAGTGTAATGCATGAAATTTTTATATAAAAATTATTTATTATATAAAAATAAAGATTTAAAGATTTATTATATAAAATCTTTTATTTCTCTGTCTGTCCGGCGCAATTGTTGTGATTTGTAAAAATAGAAATAATTTCTACAAGTTCGCTACGGGAATCGAACCTGCAACCGTCTGATCCGAAGTTAGACGTCTTATCCATTAGGCCACGGGGACTAATTGCTAATCCCTGTAAAAAATACAAATATGTCATAGCTACACTCGCTGGTTCTAAAAGCAGTCATGGGTTGGGAGAATCTACTTTTCCCGGGTTGCTAGTAATATTAATAATAATAATAATAATAAATGATGAAACAGGGTTGTTAATTTCAAACTCTGATTCCTATTGTCGATAAAAAAATAAATTAATAAATAAATAAACTTATAAAAATACACTGCATAGACAAAACATTACAGACATCTGATTAATAGCGTATCGGTCCTCCTCTAGCGCGAATAACAGCGTGAACACACAAAGCTTTTGTGTGTAGAACTGTCGGAGATATCGCCAGCCATGCTTTTTCTATCGATGTCTATACCCTAGACGTGGGTGTCTCGTTCAACGGCATCCCAGAGACGTTCGATAAGATTTAAATCCGAGGACGTTGCGGGCCATTAGATGGTCCCAAACTCAGAGGATTATTCCTCGAGCCATGCCATCGGCTGCAGGATATACAAAGGTTATGAAAGGGTGTAGATGATTAGCCAACACATTCTGGTAGCTAGCAGCATTTAAGGAACTCTCTAGACAGAGCCGTCGCGAGGGCGGGGCGACCGGGGCGATTGCCCTGGACGCCGCGGCAACAACAAAAATAAAAAAATTGGAAATTCCGGTTTGTTTTTTTTTTCTTTTTGGTTGTAGATTTTTGGGATGGTGGGGAGGGGGCGCAAATATCAAGTGTAGGGCGCCTGACGAAAACTTGCCCCGGGCGCCAACAAACCACGCGACGGCCCTGTCTCTAGACACAGTAAGGAACCCAAAGTGTCCCATGAGAAGACTCCCCAAACTATCTCAGAGCCACCACCTCCTTGAACATAGCCGATTTGGTAGGAGCTGATGACTTTACATCCACAACCTCCCGTAAGCTGATAAGAAAGAAACAGATTTCAAGTATTGATTTCAGAGAGAAAAAGGGTGCTGTCCGAGATTATTGTTATTATTATTCAAGACCACTTTGCAATACCAAACAAATATGTTAAAGCCGGGATAGCAAAGGTTTTTTGATTGCTCTGATTTTATTTTCTGCACTGAGGTAAGTCTTGAAACCATTCAATTGCAACTTACTAACGATGCTACAAAATCTTTAATCAAGTTGTTCGTCTCCTACATCAAAGCTTTGAACACTTTCCTCGTTACCAACTGAATCGCTCTACATTTATCACTAAATTTTATTACTATTTGTTTATTCATTTTCTGATAGGATAAAAGAATAAGGAAGACGGAAGCAACCTTCAAAGCACATGGATGAGAGCCCATGATGATGGCAGTGCGAAAAATTGTCTAAAAGTTTTTAATTCTGTTGCATGGAAATTTCTATGCAATGGCTGTAGGAAAGTTATATCGAAATCTGATATTTCTTCTAACTAATAAATTCTGAACTGGTTTTGTGTTTCTTCAATGTTAGCGAAGGGCCAGGAAAGGACAATCTATAATCTGCTTTGCATTCTGGGAGTTTCATCTTTCAGCGTGTTGATAATAGGGAATGTTATTAACATTCCCTAAGACATGTTCTGTTTCATTTCTCAAACATTCAATAATAATTTGATTTTATATATTATTTTATAAAATTCTATCCTAAAAATTACTACTATTATTTTTTTCCCAGAATATTACAATTTTAATGTTCTTTTGGTTCGAATACTGAGTCAATATTGCAAGTGATTGTCAAGATTTGCCAATAGGTCAAGGTTAGTCCAGTTTTGAGATGGTAATAAGATATATAATCTATAGTAGAGAAAGTGAAGGATCGGGAGGTGAAGGCTCCCAGCGATTCTCCACCAGATGATGTCGGTCCGCATTTAACCCACGAGGAAGAAAACCGGTACCCATAGGAACACCAGTTGTACGAACCATTGAATCCTCGAAAAAAGAGCCTCTGGGCGGATTCAGGATTTTTCAAATGAGGGGGGAAGGGGGGCTGCTAAGGGGAAGAGTGACGCGAGTAGTTGACTTTTTATTAGTAAATTTCCATAGGAAATAACCTATTGAAATCGTCATCATGGCAATATTAATGTCTATCAGACAGCAACCTTTGCAAACCCCATTTTATCCAATCTATATTCACAGCTGAAGAGGGTCCCCACTAGCCCCCCTCTATGCCCTGGGCTACCAGACCAACACCCCCTACATCCCCACGATGGGGATGTAGGGGGGTGTTGACCAGACCCACGTGAATAACCTATAGTACATTAAATTTACAGGTAAATATAGGCTCTACATATTTTTTGTTTTTAAATGGCACCGTAGAGAAAAAAGTTTCTCAAATCCTGATATAATAAACAAACGAAAAATAAACAAACAAATGTCTCGTATATTTCATATTGTTTACAAAACAATATTCTATCAATGAAAACTCCTTAAATAACTCCATCACAATATTCAAATTTCTACTGAGATTCTCAAGCAAAAATTATTAGTTAAAATGATACGTAATAGCATTAGGATTCAAAACTAATATTAGAAAAATGACAGATTTTAAATATAATTATGGTGCTTAGTTTCATTGAAATATTAATCCAGGAAATTAATAAAACAGTATTGTTTAAAACTGACTGTGGAAACATTTTTTTACAATAATTTTGGTAATGTTTATCTAAGATTAGAGGTTATTGTGTCCAATATGTCTTTTTCTTTTTAAGTCTGTTTAGTACCTGGGAGACAGAGTTTTGCTCAATAAAATAAAACGAAAAGTAAGAACAATGTAGAAATAACCAAGATCAATTATTTATCCCCTTAAAGAGTTTCCTGAAGTGGAGTCCTAGCTAAATCGCTTTCTCACACCTGAAAACGATAGATTCATCTCATTTCATCAAAATCCTGAAGCCGGTTTTCAAGATAAAATTTACAAGAATTACTCGCTTTATAGTATTTGAATTTAGTTTGATTTGATACGTGAATGTCCGAGAAAATAGAAAGAAAATGTAAATATATTTGCATTATTATCAATGCTTTTCGCGACTTTTACAACCAATTTTATTTATTTAACAAATTATTTTATTTTTTCTGTACTGGCTATATTTTGTAAGTTTTTATACTGGCAGAGTAATTTAGCAACTCTATTAGTTAATAGTGAGTTAACTATATTCATTAAATAAGCAAAATAAAAAAAAATAAAAATCGAATGTACATTTATATTTCGCTAAGAAATCTTTCGTTACGTATGTTTTCCACCCCCCAACTCCCACACTTCTGACATTTTGAAGACGACTTCTTTTTTTTTTTTTTTTTTTTTTATCGATGGATGTCGACTCTAACTTAAATTCTCCCTTTTAAAAATTGACGCTATGTCATGAAATATACACAATTATTAACTACTCCTTCTTAATTATATAAAGCAATTTCCTCCATATAGAGCAGCCACTTTCTCAATTTGTTGTCAATTACGTACGAGAAATCATACAAAGTAAGCTGTCACCTATAAGCATATCGCAAACAGAACAGTTGTAGGGAAATTAGCAAACAGTTATCTTGTATCATCTTCGGAATGTTATTTAAACGAAATCATGAACGCTTCTTTTAAACTTATTCAGCAAGTTTTTGTAAATTTATAATTGACGGTAAATAAATAAATAAATAACTTACCGACAATTACAGAAGAAAAGAAAGGAAAAGCCTCGGTCTGTTTATTTAACCCCCTTTCAAGAAATGGACAGCTCTGCTGTTGATAAACGCGACGTTGAAATGAGAAACTTTTAAAAGTTATTGTTAAGGAAAATTATTATTTTATTACAGGTAAAAATAAATTATTATCTTAATAAATAAATAAATAAATTAATTAAAGAAATGGTGATTTAACCCCCTTTCGGGGAAATGGATTGCTCCACTTTGATAGGGAATTTTTTTTTAAATTATTATTAAGTAAAATTATTATTTTAATACAGGTAAAAACGCCCAGAACACGAATTTATTAAGAATAAAATAAATCGAAGAAACACGTTCCATTCAAATATATCCGCGGACGAAATGGAGACTGACGTCACAGAAGGCTTCCGTAACCTTCGATTTCAGTAGAGATTACGAATAATAAAGGAAATGTTAAAAGAATTTACATTTAATTTTATAACAAACAGTAAATACATTTACAAATGCAATATTTCATGATCGTCATTTTCTAAAATTATTTCAATTTTGTTGTTAAATTGTTGCTACTTAAAATCTTGGTTAATGTTGCGCTACATCAGAGGTGCCCCCGCCCCCCTAGACCCCCCCCCCCTCAAAGATCTGACGGAGGGGGCGAGGCTTGGCCCACATTTGCATTAGGGCCCAAAATTTCTAGTTACACCACTGGCTGAGAGCGATGAAATAAATCGTGTAAAAATGATCGGTGTCGTTTTTGTTACCCACAGACACCGATTATCAAATGTTATTTACACGAAACACATACTTTTTTCGATCCTTAATGACACGTGATGTCAAAGGAATTTAGAAAACATTCAAAAGAGAAATTTAATTCTTTCTTCTGTTCTTTCTAACAATGCTTCCGTCAAATTAACGGAACAGAATAAGATTGGTAATATCAAGTCTCAAAATATTATATAGAACATTAATCCTTACTAAAAGTTTGCCCCATTCAAATCTTCAATTTTTTTGATGGCGTAACTACTTGAATTATTATATTATATTATATTATATTATATTATATTATATTATATTATATTATATTATATTATA
>JAFIDM010005346.1:11711899-11736215 GCA_023159025.1 Thereuonema tuberculata
TATTATATTATATTATATTATATTATATTATATTATATTATATTATAATATAATTATGATTCAAGTACCGTTTTGCAATGTTAAATTGTTAACTTTTGGCAGCTGATATCTCGGGCTCTGTTGCATACTTTAGAGTGAAATTTTGCTAACTTGTTAAAACATCACAAAACATGTAGAATCAAAAATAATTAAAATACGACTTGCCAAAACGAAAATTTGAACCTTAGAAATTTTGCCACTGTTCACATCTTGTTCTTGTTACCGTTTATTCGACCGGACCTACAGCCAAAACTACAGCACCTAGAATTATGGGTTGAACGATCATTAGATTCGTTTCGTAGTGCCCTCGTCATGTGCATTTTTTAGATTTCTCTCCTGGTTTCCGAGATGTTTCCAAAAACGTGGTACCAGGACAGCCTACAGCTTAAGTATAGGATATACATAGCTGATGTTTAGTTTTTATTTCTAACAATAATTGGTTAGATTAAAACATATTAGAAAGAAAATTTCCTAATAAATTAGCCAAAAATGATTTGGACTGTAATTTATTTTTTTTAAAAAAATTACTGGATTTGAACCCGAGATATCTCAGCAGCAATCGGCGAATCTAACCACTAAGGCACGGAACTTCCATAAATAAGCGGTTTACTAAGTTATATATATTTCAGATCAGTTATAAAATAAATAAAAAAACGTACTATATTATCGAATATGCTGTATAAGTTAATATTTGCATGCGTATAATGATACTGCTTCATACTGATACTGTAACGTAGCTAGGCTATAGAGGCTATACAGGTAACCCCCGAACAACGCGGTACTTGAAGAACACAGTTTTCAAAGAACACGATTTTGGAGTAATTCTTTTGAAAAAAAAATAAAATACATATATTATTTTTTTGTTTTATTTTATAATTTTTTATAATTTGTTTTATAATTTTTTTGTTTTATTTTTCTTTATATTTTGATAATAAAAATTTAAGATAAAACGTTTTTTCAAAACTAATTAAAAAAAAATAATTTGAATTACGTAATACAAGATTTCTTAGAACTGTTTACCAATATGAATTCAAAAAATAAAAATTTTAGTTTTATATTTAACAAAAAAAACATTTAAAACGTGACGTGTTTTTTTTACTTTCACACTTGAAATGGAGTAGTTTTTTGTAGTCTCGAAGAACACGGTTTCAAAGAAAGGAACCAATTAATCGTGTTCTTCGGGCTAGGTGTACTGGGGTACTTTCAAATAAGCCTTCAAAACTACTTGACAGACTGAAATAATAATAATAGTGGTTAGATTAAAACATATTTTCTCAAAGCAAAAAAATTTTAAACACAAATTAGTTTTTACAAAAATGTCACAGCTGGTGTGACATAAAAAAAAGGAGAATTACGATTCAAGTTTATTACGAGTTTAAACCCTGAAATGCCCACTGATAAAGTTTTAATTTGGAGCTGTAGGCTAAACTAAATTAGGAAAAACAAGAAACGTTAATCATTTAGCGCGCATATTTGGTAAATAAGGATCAGACAACTGACGTATACGCATGTATCAGTTTGTTTTGTCGAATAAAATGACTGGGGATTACTTGATGATTGAATATTCCTGTGTAAAAGTCCACAAAACCTTCAAAAAAGTTGCCAAAATAATTTTATTAAAAACATAAAAATTAAAATCTTTTCAATTATCTTTAACTAAATATTTTTTTTTTTTTTTTAAATTATAAATCCTTGCGCTTAAACACGCACACCAAGATTATGGAAATGCAAGAACCTAATTTTCGAATATAAGTTCATTAAGCAGGACCCACCTCTAAAATGCACAAACTGACGGAAATTCTATTTTCGCTAGACTGTGTTAACCCACAAATCTCCAATTATAAGTTACATTGTTCAGGTTCAAATTGGAAAGGTAACTAATTGCATTTAGAGATATCTCTACCCAATACGAGGTATTTATTCTGTTGATTCAGGATGTTTATATGTGATTCAAGTTTCTTCTTTTTCCTCATTTTGTTTAGCGCCCAAATTAAAGCTTTATCAGTGGGCATTCATTTGGTTTATTAACTTGAATCGTAATTCTCGTTTTCTTGATGTCACATCAGCTGCGACATTTTTGTAAAAACTTATATTAATACTACTTCAGTGAATCTTTCTCTTACCTGCGACCAGTGCTTTTTCTCAGCTAATGAGCGTGAATTTCCTTTTCGTATTAATAATACTCCATGTTGACCCAATGTTACGATCACTGTATGGATTAAAGATGCCAAGGGATCAGCTAAGGATTTACTAATAGATATAACTTCCTCTCGACTATCTATCAAAAAAAAAAAAGAAAATTAGCAATTAAGTAAATAATGAAATACTTTCAGGTCGCAGTGCTTGGCTTTCTGCCGCCCATATTCACCCCTTATAATAATAATAATAATAATGAAATAATCATATGGTTAATATCATAAAAAATGCCTATTTCATACTTTTCTCATTTTTTTTTTTTTTTTTTGATAAAAGGTTAATCAATGGACATATTTTTTTTCCTTACTTAGAATTTGGGCCAAAAAGATTCGTGAGGGAGGGAGAAAATTTGATTTTTGTCTTTGAATTCAGTGTTTGCAACGTGTTCTCTGAGTGAGAGATCCAAGAAATGTTTTACTTCATTCTTTGAATCCGAATAAATTAAATTCGGATAGCGTTTAAGATAGATTGGATTTTTTTTTCTTCCTATTTCGTTTGATATAATTTTTGATGTTCTTTTCTCATTTCTAGAGTATTCTAATTTATAATCTCCTCTGAGCTATGACTGTAGTAAGAAATCCTTTCGGTTACTTCAAATTCATGTTGTCTTTTATTTTGATCATAATTTCCATGTTTTTGTTAATCTCTTATTGTTTTATCCCTGCTCCAATAACGGAATCTCAAAACAACAACCACCCGATTGAAAGCTCTCTCCTCATTGGAGAACTCATCACGTGATTGGTAAGTTCCCAACGAAACATGCCCACCGACTGATTTTTCATAATTTAAATAAATAAGAAACAGTTCAAATATAACAGTTCTTAAACAGCAAATCAGTTTTATATATCGTTACGGTTAAAACATAACATAGTTGTTATTATTATTATTATTAATATTATATATAAGAAAAATAGATATATAATATCGTATTTTATATCATCAATTCCTCTGTTATAACCAAGAAACGAAATCTGTGCATTTGCATTAAAAATGAAAAACGGCACTGACCCCTCAAATAGGTTCGTAGAATCGTCGCCTGCCACGTGACGTAGGCGTGGCCAAGCGACTTCTCGTGGTAGTCGGACAATAAAACTAGATAAACTTTTAATTCAGTAACAGAAGCAATAAATATTTTAATTTATTTCATAAATGTTAGTGCGTCATTTTTATTTATTTAATGCATTTATTTTAAGATTATCTAAAGAAAAAAATAGTATCAAGTAAATCGGAGCAGATGTTTTATCCTGATGAGCATATAAACAGACAAGAATTCTGAAAATTAAATATTAAGTTAAATTTAACTTTAGGACTGAAAAGTAAGAGAAATTTTTAACTTTACCATTCTGAAATTTATATAACTTTACTCACTGAAGTTTATAATGCACTGACTGCTCAATTGAAAGTGGACACCTGAGTGTGTCATCCCAACAGTGAAGCTTGGCAGTGGTGGTGCGATGGTGAGGTCATGTTCCGGTTTCCCCTGGTTTGGACGTGGTCCGCCAGTTGTGATCGATGGGAACACGGCATCCACACAGTATCTGGACGTTCTAGACAAATCCATGCTTCCTACGTTGTGGCCGTAATTCGGTGAAGGGCCATTTGTGTTCCAGCACGACAATGCGCCGTGTCATAAGGCCCGTGTTGTCAGCTACTGGTTTCCGGAGAATAATGTTCAGGAACTTCAGTGGCCCGCCCAGAGTCCGGACCTCAACCCTATTGAACATCTGTGGGATGAATTGGAGCGTCGGATTCGTGCGCCTCCGATGCGATCGCAAACCACGCATCCAACTTGTGCAGGCGCATTGAAGAAGGAGTGGGCGAAAATACCGGTTGCTTGCTATCAGAAACTGGTGGAGAGCATGCCACGCGTATGGATGCTGTGCTTAGGGCAAAAGGCTACAGTACGCGCTTTTAGACACGCTGTAAATAAATACATACCACAGGTGTCCACTTTCAATTGAGCAGTCAGTGTAGTTTCTAATGATCTTTAAATTTATAACTTATTTTCTCATTATTCGCTTTTTGTTTATTTTACTTTCATTTAAATTTGTTTCTTCATTAATAATTTTAATTTTATTTTTAAAATAAGGTCTTCAGGGAATCAAAAAATCACCAAGTGATAACACTTAACGATTCTGTGAACCAACCAATACATCTAATAAAGACAAAATTTCAAGATTTCTTTAAATATTTAAAATTAAAAGCAAGGAATTATTCGTAATTTGTGACTTTGAAAACTCCCACATTCGATTTCCATCAAAGTAACTAACTCCGTCGATATTTGATCCGCCATTTTGGATTTTCTTATTTTTTTAAATTGTTTGAATCCCTGGTTCTCTGATTATTGTGCACCGTTTCCCTTTATCATATCCCACAATTACAGTTTTAGGTCATCTGAGTTCCCCTTTTTTAATATTCATTGGTGGTAGAATTTTCCAATTCGGTTTTTATTCGCGTGGACATATTGTTAACATGTTCTCCAACGCTGAAATATAAACTCCAACAGTATTTGATCCAGAAATACTTTTTTTTTTTAAATGAACTTAAATAACACGAAATTTCGTCTCAGATTTCTGTAGTCGATTGTTCGACGATGTATGGATTCTCTTTATTAGATCACCGTATCAATAATTACTAAAATTAATAAAATTCCCAATGATGCCGATCTAATAAAAAGGAACCATGTATCAACATCAAACAATGATCCACAAAAATCGGAGAATGATTACCTTTAAATCAAATTATAAAAAATTTGTTTAACTATTTAATTTGGAAATGTTTGTATTTTATGGCGTTCTATCTCTGAAAGTAAAACTCAAGTATGAGTCTAAAAGCGCAGAATGGCAAACGTGGTACCAGCTTTAGACAAAATGTTAATTACATATTTAGTTTTGGTTTAATATAATTGTACTGAATAATTATAACAATTCAGAATAATCTTCAATTAATACTTACTGATTGAAGGATTTATATTAGGTGCCTGTTTGTTTGTAAGACACTCGTAAATTTGTCTGAGTTCTCCGATGTTTGGTGAGATGTAGTGAATGGCAGCCCAGTGGTCGGTTTGAAAAGGCTTTGTGGCTTTGTTAATATCAGTTGGTTCATACCACACTAAAAGAGAAGAACAAGAAATATTACAATGAAGAATCTCAAAACTAGTTAAGATCTTTATAAAGGATTTTGTCAATATCTAGGAGGGAGAAAAAAAAAAAGAAACCAAAATGTAATCTTTGCATCGCACAATAAGCATAAGAAATTCGAGGAAAGTCATTGTTGAAGAAAAATAAAGACTAAATAAATCGAGATCATATTTTAAGTTACAACCTACAGTACTTTGCCAAATGGGACTAGAATTGTTAGTGAAGTGATTCGTGTAAAAGCAAACAACCAGAGAAGAAGTTGAAAACAAAATAACAATCAAGAGATACATAGAAGAAATCAAAAAGATTTCGCACCTGAGCCACCTGATTGGTGGGTGTCTGGGTCGTCCTCTTTAGAGACTCATCAGCCAGACAAACTACTCCCGCTCCTTTTTGATTTCATTTGTGTCTCTCCTGCTTATTATTTTGAATTCTTTGTTATTTAACATGGGATTATTGGTAGACAGACAGGATTATTGGTATTGGCTGTTGGACATTCGTTATTGTTATTGTTGAAACTGGTAAATCAAATTTTTATTTTTTTTATTTTAACAAAATTTGGTTAAGTCATTCAAATTATATGTGGGCTTTTAAAAAATGAGCTTGGGTTGTTATGGAAGTCATGGCTTCTAAAAAAATTAGCATAGAACATCTTTTTCAATCTTGTGTTTTTCAAAAATGTGGAATTTGTTTTACTTCCGTGAATATTTGACGGGTCGCAACTAGTTTATTAGGATAGAAGTCTTGCAATACAAAATCAGCAAAAAACAACAAAATACCTTGTTATATTATCTCTGACAAAAAATATTTAGAAATTGTCTGTAAGGAGATTTGAGGGAAGTTGGACCGGGGAGAACTGAACCTCCTAGGAGATACTGTGAGTGCTACATATTTTCATATTATTAGAACCGTTATGTTAAATGATTTCTTTTTACTTCAGTTTAACTTAACTTGATTTTTTAACTGAAATCGTCATTTAGTGCTTATAAAAGATGTCAATTGATATCTTCATTTTCTAAGTAACTTGACTCGGTAGCTCATATTCTGTCAAACAGTCTTTTCCGAGGCAGGAACTTTCGTTACCCATCATGCATTGCACAACAGGGAGGAGCGAATCAAGATGGCGGTGTTCACGGTGTTCCGATGTGGGATAGGGTGTATGCTTGTAGGCTCTTTATTTATAATCATCTCCTTTTCAACGCCCAATTGGCTCGAATCCGATTTGAATGTAGCAAAAATTCGCTATACCAAGCTTGGACTATGGAACATTTGCATGAAGGACTTTCAAGACCCTCTTTATTTATATGACACTGTGTTTAATGGATGTCGTTACATTCCCATCGAAGACTTGTGGTTTCTCCGAGAGCAAATTTTAGAACCCTGTAAGTTCTAAACATTAGAAAGATTTTTGTTTTATTGGTAAAAAAAAATATTATAAGTTGTTCGAAGAATTTTAGATTAGTTTATCGTAGAGTTTTTGTGGAAGAAAAGTTGGACCTAAAGAGGTGTAGAAATGATTCATATTTTTTATAATTTGTTTTGTTATAATGTTAAATACAGATATCTAATTTATAAAGTGAGATCTTCCTAATCTTGTAATTAAATTTATAAATTAAAAGCAGCGAATATTTGTAGTCATATTAATAGAATTGGTCAGATGAGTGTTGCTGTAATTTGGTACCATGAAAAGTTTGTAATGTTTCTCAGAATTAAATCAAATTAAACTATGTTGTGTAAATTGCAAGTAAATAAGTAAAATACGAAGTTAGTTACTTAAATATTTAAAGTTAGTTAATAAAATTATTTAATTTGAAAAGCTGCTGTTTAAATAGCTAACATCAAGTATTTGACAAAATTTAATTTAATTATTGTTATTATCATTATTATTATTTTTATTTTTTTTGGTGAAGAATTTAAGAAAGAAAAACAATAGAATGCAAATGATATTATGTTGCTATTCTTTTTAATTGGAATAAGATTCCTTGTAATGTGCTTTGCGGATTGTTTCGTGATGAATCCAACAGGTGTCACCACAGAGGTAGGAATTGCCTCAGGTGCGATCGTCTCATATTCGTTGCCATGTTTTGAAACGGATAGATTTATTATTTTCAAGTGAATTTCAACATATAAATACAGACATTCTGTTTGGTTGTAGCGTATCAAGTTATGAACTGATTTCCGTTTTTTATTAGTTACGATCCAGTGAACGGATCAGCGATTGAAAACGGCGGTTACCTGTGTTGTGGAATTAGGCCTAACAATTGTTCGTTTTGACTACGCCCAAATATGACCGACGAAGATAAAATCCAGAAGCCAGGCGAGGTTTTGTGTTGGGGATACATCGTTTTTGTTGTGGGAGCATTGTTAATTTTGACAGCGTTTGCCACCCCAAATTGGCTGGCGTCAGACGAAAGACTTTATGGACACAAATTCGTTAAATTGGGTCTGTGGGAACAATGTTTCCGTTCTATCACCAACCAAGGGGAATTATTTGATGGGACCTACTTCGTCGGTTGTCGTTGGCTTTTCAGTCCTTGGACCAAAGATTACGATAAATTCCGGGATAATTTTATTTTACAACGTAAGTTTGTATTCGTAACTTCTTTATTTTTTTAATAGCAATTCTGCCTAGGAAAAACATGAGGTTTATCCTTGAACAAATTAACCGAATGTAAATTTCACATTTATTAAACTAAGCAGAAAGGAATTGCAATTGTTAATAGAGAGAGAAGAATATACTATGAAATACCAAGTAAAAAAATATAAAATGTACCATGATTATGTGGTAATAGATTGGGAAGGATATATTTGTTTAATCACTTTTTCTAATCAAATATATAAGTATAGTTCAATGCAACTATTTGATTATAATGTTATGTTTTTGATATCGAAATTATCATAACTCTTATGTGTCCTTAAAATTGTGGATAAGGATAACAACAAAAGATAAACTTCATTAACTGATTGTTTTAATAAATTTAAAAATTATAAAGTGTATCTAGGTTTTGGAACAGGGTACTGGCAATCCAAAAAAATGCATTTCGTACTAATGTTATTTTTCATTGACTATAATAAGTTGCTTTCAAGAGCTACATCCGCAGCTGTAAGAGTATTTTTCCTTGTTAGAATTGGACATACATCATTTTAAAAAAATAAATTCAAACATTTAAAATTAGGAATAAAATTTTAATATTAGATCCATCCTCAGTGTCAATAAGAGAATACATATACTAAAAAAAAATGTTTACAAATAGCTCAATAACCTATAATGCATAAGATTACCTACTAATAAACAAAACAACATTTCCAATAGAAAAAAACTATTGGACATTCGTTTATGTGCACGGATTGATTTTTTTTCGTTTTGACTGTGGTTTCTGTTTATCTGTGCAAAACCGTAACAGTATTTTTAGGACTTAACATTATATCAGCTTATTCTGTCTCCTATAAAAAAACTCTTTACCTATCTAATAGTGTGTATGAAATCTTGATTTGAGTGACTGATTAAAAAAAAAATAAGGATTACAGAGCAATTGTTAAGGAAATGTGTTTGTAACATTTAAACATGTCTTGCTGCTCTAAAACATCTGAAGTTTATCATATGTGGCTCTTAAAGTAGCAAGTTTGGCCATCTCTGTTAAAGATGAATGAATTGATTTTTGTTCATGAGGCGGAAGTCAGTTTGGACAATTTGGAAGTCTAAATTCAAATTGTTCTGTAAGTGTTAAAAATACAACTAAAAATCTGAAAATTTGAAATATGACAGTTTAAATATGAATGAATTAAATTTTTAAAATATAAAAACCATAAATCGAAACTATCAAATTTATGGTTTTTATTTTTAAAAAATTCAACTATTGGGAAAGTAAAAGAAATTTTGAATTCAGGGAATAGGTGATTATTTTATTTATTCATAAAATCAGAAATGGGAGCTTTTTTAAGTTAAAATAATTTAATACAATACAAATTCTTTTGAAAAATTAGCCTGTTACGAGTTTAAATGTAATTCATTCATTTATCATAGAAAAATATGATTCATTCAATTCTAAAAATATTTAATGTGCAGTTAAACTCATGATAAAACCAACAACCATTAAAGCACTTATGTACAATTAAAATATGTTCTAGTTTTAATTGTACCTAGTTCTTTAATGGTTGGTTTTATCATGATTCATTCATATTTTAAATTTTCAGATTTTTAGTTGTATTTTTAACAAATTGTCCAAACTGACTGCTGCCTCCCCAAAGACTAAATGTCAAGACTGAGTTTTATTAAGCCGTGCGAACACCACGCAATATTCCTGCAACTTAGTTGCGCGATTTTGACGTCACGAGTTGATATAAACCGAACAAGGTTTGTCAAGCGCGAACACGATGCAACACGGATATGCAACTCGAAAATGCAACCTACCCATGACAACGCAGATTTCAAATACGTCACCTGTGGCGTCAAGCAAAATTCGGTTATGTCGTTTCAAACATAATATAAGAGTGAATGATTTGCAACATATGATAAATATTTTTTTTTAAATTATTAGCCGCTATGGAATTTAATTTCATGTTGTTATTTCGAATCAAAAGTAACGAATGACCAACAGCCAATAAGAAACCATGCTCCCCTGGAAACAATGACGGCATAACTTTTGCATTCTACGTCAGCAGCCTTCGCGTTTGCCAAACCCGCTGTGGAAAATCCAAAAAAATCGAGGTTTTTCAACCTCTCTGATAAATTCTGCCGCATACAATTACTGCATTTCAGTATAAACTTTATTTCTGCATGAAAGAAACTCGCAATACTCTGATATTAATTGAGTATGAGTCTGTCTTCAAAACGAATCGAGCGATAAAATTTTCGACGCCATTTTTTCCATGGGCGTGGTTTCACAACTGACGTGTTCCAATGCTGCCCTGTGATTGGGGAATTCGATGCAATTTTTCGAGTTGCAGCTGTCGATGCAACTCGACTCTCGTGACAGAAGTTGCAAAGAAATTGCAACTCGTGACGTCAAAATCACTCGTGACGTCAAAATTGCGCAACTAAGTTGCAGGAATGTTGCGTAGTGTTCGCAGGGCTTTAGAGAAACAAAATGTATGGATTGGGGGAACAGGAATATTAATAAAGAATTAAAATTACAAATAATCTTTTTTTTTTCTTATTCCAGCTTTCTTTGTTGCTGTCCAAGCTCTCTTCACCTTATGCCTGGTATTTGTGTTGATTGGTTGTATTCTTGTCATAATGTATGCCCTTTGTTGTGCTCCTGAATATTATAAATTGCTGTTCTTTGCAAGTTTAGATCTTTTCTTTGCAGGTAAGTAAAAGAAACAAACTTTTTTTGATCTTAAATATATTAATATTGCATTTTTAATGTTTACAATGTTTAATGTATCTTGTTCATACAGGTCCCTTTAATTTTTCTCTATAAATATGTCTGTATCGTGTTATCATTCCTTCATGTGTAATTGCTATCTTAATAGAGAACACCAGTTAGTTATTACTGATTGAAACATTCATTTCATCGTTGTATATAAAAATGACAAAGCAGAGATGCTGGCTTTTGCCACTACTACTACTATTACTCGTGAATGGGCCCCAACGGACCATGCGCTAGCCCCCCTGACAACGTTAGGCTAGGAAATCAGAGACGAGAATTCACTTCCTGAGAGAGTAAGTCCCAGGGGGAAACGGACGAAACACAGAAGAAAGAAAGAAACAGCCATGCCACGACCGGGATTTGAACCCCTTGTGTTGGCACTGGCCACACATGGCAGACTGCTCGGCCAAGCCGCCACGGCTTATAATATATATAACTTTCATTATTTGCAGTTCCATTTTGGTGCATGAAAGCCATGACTGCAGGAGTTGTTAGACTCCTGCTTGTTTCCTATTTCCATTCGCTGTGTTCAGTGTTTCTGTCCCTATCGTCTTAATAGTCTATACAAAATTATATCTGTATCTGTAAATAACTTTTTAACCTTTGAGAAAGAGAAAAAAAGAATGGAATGAAAAGAAGATTGAATAAAAGAACTAGCTAAAGAAGATGGATTATCTGTTAATATGGTTTTCCAGATCTGTCTGTGTCTAATGTACTTTCTCTGCATTTCGAAAATAATTTTAATTTCCTGTGAAAATAGAAATAATTTCTACAATTAAACGTCCACAACAGGAATTGAACCTGCAACCTTCTTATCCATTAGGCCATGTGGACTACCTTCAAATAATTCTTAAACATTTTTTATCACTCCCTCTGTGTTTGTGACACAATGAGAGAAGAGCCAGAAAAAAAATAAAATAATAATAACATCATAATGTGATAAAATAATAGTGTGATGTATTAATCTTGAAAATAAAGAACTATTTTAATATTTGTTTTATATGTACTAAATATTTTATTTAACATTGTGCTTTAAATTAACCTTGAAAGACAGAATCTTGCTTTTTTTGGAACACATCTACTATTCCATTTTATAAACCTCCTGTCTTTGATATATAGGGTGTTCTCGGAATGCAACCCCCCCCCCATAGACTGTGTTACATATATATATAAAATGCAGATGTTTTTATTCATATTTTTATAAATAATTTCTGGAAGGTTGACCTGTTATTTAGTATTTACAAAATTTAATATAATCTTAATCTGTTTGTTTATTTCTTTCACAAATCAGTTTTCTTATATTGGAAGGACTTTGTCAGTATTTGATATTACTTGTGCTTTGTTTAATAATAATCTAATTCTTTTATTTCACAGCCTTTTTAGGAACAGTATCTGTTATAATTTTTGGAGCAAGAGGTGATGGACGAGATTGGATGCCAGATCCAGACCACAACTTTTTATCCTGGTCCTTTGGGTTGGCTGTTGTGGGAACGTATTTTATCTGGACAGCAGCATTGCTTTTTTTCATTCAGGCTCGACGAATTCGGCGGCAGGAACAGAAAGAACAAGAAATGTATGGACTTCCAGGTCATTCCAAGGCATAATAATGCTTGTATTTACAGAACAGAAAGTTCTGAGACGAGTTCAATCAGATTGTTTTATGAATAGACATTAAATGAAGAAATAGGGACAGTTACTACACTAGAGCATTCATAGCTCTAAATAAAATACATTCCATTTTATAGCATAGACAGTTTAAACAGTTTATCTATTTTTAGTTAACCATCAGTTGAATAATAGCAAGACTTTTTAGTGGATTCTTTTCAGGAGATGAATAGTTGTCACTAAGTACAAAATCGTAGTAAACCTTTTTTAAGGTTTGCAAAAATGTAGTTGTCCTATGCAGAGATCTGAAAGCAGCTGATATAATTTTTAATAGCAAATCATACAAAATTGGCATCTAAAAACTTTTGCATTATATTTATCATATAAAACTGGATATTAGTTATGTACTTCTTTATGTTTTATTGAATCTCATAATGACAAAAAATAAATAGTAATCTGAATCAGTTAAGAGATAATATAGAGTAAATTAATTATCTTTGATAAAAATGGAAAGAATACATTTGTTTTTTAAATAACTTTTGAGTTGGTTTTTTTTTTTTTTTGTACTGATAATGTGATTTTTAAGTTTTCTTAAAATATTGTACTTAATTTTAATTGTTTTTACTTCTCAATCCGTCCATGATCAGGTGAAATATTCTTATAACAGTGCATTTTCTCTATGCAAGAATTTGATTAAGTATACTGTTAAGAGAGTTTGACATATTTCAGAATAAAAAACTAAAAAAGAATGATAATACTGTACTAGTCACTGATAGTTTTTAATTAAAAAAAAAAACTTCTCATTATAATCATTTTTGCCAAATTGCTTGTAAATAAGAACAGCTTTTGAGATGCAACAGGGAAGTTGTGATTAGCATAAATGAAAGTTAAGAAATGCAATTTTATTGAAAGTGCTCCTAAAATTTTAGATCTTCATAATATAGATTAATATAAAACATGATTTAATCTCATATTTTTTAGTATCATCTCACTTCTAAGATTAGACACTTAAAATTATTAGAAAAAAAAAGATTAAAATTCTAATAACAAACATTGAAGTATTAAAGTCTATTGTAATCTGACAAAATTAGACATTCAGTATTTCATTTTTTTTTTTTTTTTTACTTATTTACTATTTCTTTGTAGAATTCCTAAAAACTGTATGGCTTCATTATTGCATTTAATCATTGAATCTCAATTTTATATAAATACACAGTGAAAAATGTTTTTTTTCTTTTGTATAGATATTCAACTATATATCTAATGCATTATTATTTACACAACTGTAATGAAAAAGAAAATCGATATACACCAAGAAGTGTCTTTTTATTATATATATATATATATATATATAGTTTGTAAATTACATTTTTTATGAATATTTTAATATTTGAATAAATTAATTTTTTAAATTTTTATATTGATGTTGGATTTTATGGCAATTTATATACATAAAAAAAGTTGAAGGGACTCTGATAATGCTGTCAAATCAATTGCACAACAAATACTGAGGACGAGCATAATTAAGGTGGGATTCCATTGCGGGCGTTTGACGCGTAGCGGTTGGCGAAGTTGCAGTTTCCCTTTAGGCTATAAGAATGAGGTTAGCGCGAGCAACTGCGAGGGTGTAGCTATTGAAGCTTTTTCAACAGTGTCGCTTTAGCCCAAGGCAAGGAGGGTGACATGCTTTCCCCGCGTTTTTCAGTCGCAATGGATTTTTTTGCTCTGGCGACAATATTTTTCTTAATTTCTTAATTACTTCACACCAATGTATTAATGGCTTTGCCGGGAACATCAAAACAAAACGGACAAAGGAAGACTTTTCTAGGAAATTCACATCTGTAAAATTAGGAAAATTGGAAAAAAATTCTCAAAGAGCATGAATGAAACATAAAAAAAATATTATTTTTATTCTTGCGCTACCTCCAAAAATAAAAAAAAAATGCAGATGCAATAGAAATTATGCCTTTTTTTTTTTCAAAATGTGGCTTTCTTTATAATGACTTCCCAATAGAAATTATATTTTATAGGAAAGGAAGGAAATTTAATTTTAATTGAAAACATTACATTAAAACTTTAATTCTAATGAAATTTATAAAAATTTAAACACACACTAAAAAGCTAATATTTTAAAATATATTTAACCCAAGCTACCATGAAATAATTTTATAATCTTCATTATCAGTTCTTTTTAAGTATTTAGGTTTTCTTTGAATATTCCAGTATGATTCTATTTCTCAGATTTAACTTGAAATTAATTTTTCAAAAAACAAAGTTTTATTGTATTATTCCATTTTTTTTTTATCACGAATCGGGCAACTATTGACCACGCGCTAGCCCAAGTCGACAACGTATTAACTTAAAAGTCAAACATATTTTCGAAACAATAAGTTTAAAGAAATTACAATAATAATACATGATTTATATCAATAAATTCAATAAAATATTTTAATTGAATTTCCGTATAAGTATCAACTTGTATTTACTTTTTCAAAAAAAGAATTCAAAACACGATTTATTTGGGCTATGTTCAGCTACACAAACTAGACTCAGCAGTCGCCAGCAGCCGGCCTATACTGGTCTCCCTTCCAGTCGCCCGGCATCTGTACTTTCGCTGTTGGGAGAAGCACGGCTTTAGTACCCTCATTTACAACAAAAGCCTGCCGTCCCTATTGTAAATACAAGGCCGGTGGCTGTAAGGGCTGTAATTGAGGCCAGGCTGACTGCGAACGCCCGCAATGGAATCCCACCTTTACTCTGGTTGGTTGATGGACCTGCATGGTGTATGTTAGGAATATTTGGTTTAGTGGACAGTGAAGATTAATATAGACATTGATTCTGGGGGAATCCAGCCTCAAATTACACATACAAATTGGAATGTTTTCAGGGGAGGAAAAAAAAAATATATAATAGAAGTACGGTTTTTTCGCATTGTGTTGTCACAATAATTTATTTAAAAAATTTCATTAATGGAGCAAAACTAAATTTTAATAAATTTGCCATTCTTCATTTTGTTAAGTAAATTTTTCTGCCTAGTACAATAGGCTCTCTTAATATGTGTAAGTGAGGAAAATAAATAAATAAATAAATAAATTTTTTTTTTATTTAAAATTTAAATAGCAAAAAATACAAAATTAGTCCTAAAACTACGCTCTTTGGCATAAAACATGAACTCAAAAACAAACACACACAAATTTTATGACTAGAAAATTGCTGAAAACAATTAGAAATTTTGGACTAAAACTACAAATACAATATCTAATTGCCAGGATTTTTATTTTCTAACAACTTCAGGAACTAATCAAATACTAAAAAAAATGACAATATTATAACTAAAGTTCCAATAACTTTTTCTAGTTTGACTACTGTTAATGTTTTACTAATTACGATTTTTTTCCTAAATTAAAAATGTTATTATGGGCATGCATATAATATATTTTTAACATTTATATAAAATATTCTATTTTGCATTCTTCATCATGAATATATGAGCACTCAAATAAACTCCAAGATTGTCTTAAACTGAATTTAGCTGTAGTTCTTCAAAAACAAAACTTAGTAAACAGATAGTCAATTCCACGAAAGCTTTTAAGTCAAATAAATAGATAATACGTGAATTGCTATCTTTATTAGATTTAAATGATGGAATTTTACCTTTTGAGTTAGTATGAATATAACAACTCTAATGAATATATGATGAATCTTCAAAAATTGATCTCTAATTACCAATTAGTGGTCATCTGTTATTGAATCCCTCATTACTAATAATTATACCAAATGAAAATATCATCTGCAATGTTCCTTAAATATTTGATCACACCTGACGTAAAGCACATCATAAAACTTGGCTAGATCAATTTTTTTTGTCCTTACGAGATTGGATTTACAAAGTTCAGCTTCAGGAATATAATCTACTGAAAGTAAAATATTCCCAAATAAAAATTTGATTGGAATGAAGCAAATTTCAAGTTCACATTGAACTCATTTAAAACAGTAAACCTCAAGAAAAGGTAATGCATCAAAATGAACTGTTTACATGAAAGGAATGGAAACCACATTGGGAATGTGTTATTTGTGGCCGTTTGGGATCAAATTCTTCATAAAGGACTGATAGATGTTTTCAAGTGAAAATTTAATATTTGTTTTTTTAAATTAACCTAAAGAACACCAGTGAAAATTTACCAGGACTGCTTCATAAAGATTTTTTTGAAAAATCCATCAGCTATCCTTAGAACAGCCACTATACAAAAAAAATCTTCCAAAACTTTGCCAAAAATCTGATACATGTAAACACATGAAAATATGAAAGTAGTCGATCATTGCAATGTATTTCAGTTGGTTCATTGGCTTTGATACCAATTTCTATACATGCCTATGACAAGGAATTTAACAGAATTTTTTTTTTCTCTAACGTTATAAATCTTGAAAAATCTCACATTATTGATCATTGTTATCTCCATATATTTACTTCAAACATTTTTTTTTTTTTTTTTCAATCAAATAATTTTTTGATTTTACTAAAACATGTCTTTTTATCACTACTGAAAGAATGTTGTGTAAAACTGCCTTTTCAATTCTTCATATATTCTCTCTCTAAAGATGCTTAATAATAGCAAAGTAGAAACATTTTAATGAAGCGCAAACTTATTCATTTCATCAAAAAAAAAAAAAAATTATAATTGAATTCTGATATTTAAAAATAATAATTCAGCAACTGAAATAGATAGTAAATTTCAATGAGGTATTGGAACATTATATTATACAGGTACTAAAATACATTCTAGAGTGTAGGTTTATTTTTTTTTACAATTAATGTATATTCAGGGATTTTAATAAATAAGCTTTTGAATTACGTATTTTAAAAATATTTATTTTTGGAATAATCTATTTTTTTTTTTTTACATATCTATCTATATCATTATCTTTAACTAAAAATATATATTTAGCAAAGAAAAGATATTTTAAAATAGAGATAAGCTGTTAAATTTGGAATTAAAACTGGACTGAATTTAAAAATATATTCTCTATTGTGCAAAATGTTATTTTTTATTTTGCTATGTTTGATTGATGAGCTAACTTGTTAAATTTTATTATCAAACTGATCATTCTAAATTAGACAGTCTATAATATAAATTTCAAAATATTTATTTTTAATATATTAACTTTTTATCACTGAAGAAACCTAATGGATTCCCAGTTTCATTGCACAGTTTGGTCCAAAGATGGGCAGTAAGTATTTAAAAACAATTAAACTGTTTTTGTAAATGGCATCAGTTCATAATGCTTCAGTGTACACCAGTTAAAACAAAAACAAAATATTTTTTTTTAAAAACCTATTTCTTTTTTTTCCTGTTCTTAGCTCACAACTTCTGTACTGGAGCAATTAACTATTTCACATTTTTAAGTCATCTTTCAAATGAATAAATATTGTCTTCCATAAAAACCTGATTCTCAACTTAAAGAGCAACAATAATTTGAGGTGTAAATGTAATGAATGGATGAATAGTCCAGTTAAATAATATTTCAACTAATTAATGAATGGTTACTAAAGCCTAACTAAATGATTAAATCTTTGTAAGGAATGCTTTTTTTTTTTTTAATGTAAGCAAAAGTTAACAAGTTAATTCATAACTTTCAAGTAAAACATTTGACTAATTGAAAATAAATATTTATATTTACATCTTTAATAAATTTTATAATAAAATATTGCTTTCTTTCTATTTTTGTTCAGAATTTTTTTTTTTTAATTTTCTACAATGTTATTTTATAAGAATTATTAAATTGTTGATCTCTTCATAAAAATATTGAATGGCAATTTTAATTTTTTTTTTAATTTTCTGATATACTGTAATTTTGCCTATCATATATAAGATAATAGAACTTGTCATTTATAAATGAAAGCTGAGAATAGGTTTCCATTAAAATAAAAGCTAAGCATTTACATGGTTCAAATTTTAGTATAACCTATATTTCTGGCAGAATATAATTTTCGTTTCAAAACAAGCATTTTATTTTTTGTAAATCTTCCGTTATCCTTAGATTACTTTTTATAAATATTTAAAGTGTTTTTGACTGTCCATTGCATTTTCTGAACTATCATAAAAAACAAGCTTTTTTTTTTCCAATTATTACACTATGTATAAGGATTTCATAATCTAAAATAACATGGCACTAATTTCCACAAGTTCTAAAGTAAATGTAACGTTGATTCTTTTGATAATAATAAAAAATTAAAACTTCAAACATTATATAGGTCTACTGACAAAATCTCTATCACTTCACTTTCTCCTGTTGGGCAAAGAACAACTTAAATATACATTCTGATCTAAGAAGAGCTTATAAACTTCGGACAAAAAAAAGCAAAAAAGCACAGTTCTAAATCTTATGGGCACTGAAATTCTGCTATAAGCAAAAGTAATGAGGGAATTCTTGGCTGATATTTTTAATAGCAATAATATCTTGCTGATTTGGTGGAGATTCTTGAAGTATTCTTTTAAAACACTGCTGCAAATCATTTCGACGATGTTGATGCTCTGAGTATAAAGTATTTTTTATTGTCAGATGACATATTTTTAAGTAAATGTTCCGCCTTTTATCTTCTGAGGATAAATCAGTTATGTTTCTCACCAAAATATCTAAGAGAACTTTGACATCATTAGTGTAAAACAATTGAGCAGTGTCGGAATGGGAGAGGACGTCAAGGAGCATCTTAAGAACAGAATTGGGAGAGGAGGGACTGTGATCGAACAACTTGACAGGGTCCGTTTCTCGGTTGAAAAGCAGCAACAGCTTCTCAGTAAACGCTTTGGCTGATCTCAGTTTCTTCAATGCTTTTATAATCAAACTGTCATTTGGGTTCTGGGCATGCAGATTTATTGCCAAAATTATACTCATAAAAATATCTATTACCTGGTCATCAACATCTGCTTCTGGTGGATCATTCATGGTTTCCAAAAGAAAAACACCGAATTTTTCATTGACGTAATCGAAAACCTGCAAGGGTGGAGTTTCACCTGAAGAAAAAATCATTGTCATAACCAAAGAAACATGGTTTAATCTCACAATGTCGTTTGTGCTGGATTGCATTTCTCTGGCTAATTCTGTCGGAAGAACAGAGCATAGGAGAATAGATATTACCACACGATCCAGGGCACACATTGCCCCAAACACTTTGAGAACCAAAAGACGGATTGTTAGTCGCACTTCCATTTGGTAATAAATGACAAGGCACTGAACTGCATCATAATTATCATCGGCAACGCAATATTGTGAAATGGCAGTGTCTGCATTGGCAAGGATGGATAATAATTCCTCCAGTAAACTTGTAATCGTTGCTTCGTCTTCGTGCAAAGCCCAACTCCTCTGCTCTTCATCGTCTTTAACTGCTTTCAATTCGCGAAATATTTGTTTCAGTCTTTTGGCATCATGACTCACACTCAAATTGGCACCGGCCTGATAATCCGTAATCATTTCAATAACAGCTTCCAATTCGGGCGCAATGCCAGGAACACTACACTTGACATGATCCAGTACTTTGATAATTGCTTCTTTACAAAGGTCATGGTTCAGCTTAGTGTGAAATCGAACTAATTCGATTAGCTCACGACCCAAGCTCTCCGGCATCTCGACGACAGTCTTCTTTCGACAGACATCAACATTAATGGATGACACATCCTGATGAATATCACCATTGGTCTGTAAAGGAGTGCTGGCTTCATTTTCATTTGGGCTCGTGTCTAACAGGATTCTATTGCGCGCTGCTTTCACTTTTTGCACGGCCTTTTGTCGACTCATGCCCAACAATTGTACATCTCCCTGCTGTTCAAACACCCTGTCTAGTATTTTATCTGTGAATGAGAGAACGCTGGAGGTATTCTCCGTTATTTTTATAACGAAACTCGTGGGAATGAAGCCGATGTGACCGACAGAATTTGCTACTTGCCACCAATTACTGTCCCCTGTCTCTTCTTTCAGTAAGAGCAGTTTGTCACCTGATTTGAATGGGAGGGTACCCTTATGAATTCCGTCGTATTCATAAAGCGCTCGAAGCATTTTCTTCGTTTTGAAATTCTTGAAACTTAATAACAACGACGTTAAGCCTGGCAGATCGGATACATATCAGAAATATGAAGGAATAAAAGTTTTCTTTGGGAAAACACAGAACCACTGATTACGTACACATCACTACAGCAGATGACGAAGCTTTTCAAAATCACCGACAGATGGCACCTGTTATCGGTTCTGCACTCTTCCCATGATGCCTGTAGATATTTTCAAATTATGAAACAGAAAAACAAAATTTCCATTAATATAAAACCAGAAGAAAAAAAAAGCCTCTTGGATAGATAAGAATCAATTAAATATTTGTGATCATCTCTGAAAATTATCGGAAAATATAATATTTTGCGTAATTAAAGCTTCTTCAAATAGCCGTTAGATGGAAGCTGAGGACAATTGTCTTCTTGTTCCCATGATTCAATAGGAAACTTTTAAGTTATAAACTGGGGTGATCTGATGTAATTTTGAATGTAAGTAACGAATTACGTTATCTAGTAAAAACGAAACTTTTAGTCATTGTTGAAAATGTCATGGGTATCATTAACAGTAAGTTATTTTTCTTAGATATTTGGTGAAAAGCAGAGATGGGCTTTTGATAATCGGAATCTCAAGAAATAACAGGTGTGGTCCAAACATGGCAGCTCAACCTATTCACACTAGGATCAGTTATCCGCCTGCTTCAGGTAAATGCAAACAAATAATTAGAAAAGATCGATTCATTTTAATAGAAGTTGAAGCAATGGAGTCTAGAAATAATCACTAATAAAGGCGTCTTGAGAAACTTCTTCAATGAACAATGTTTATTAATTTGAAGTTCTTACTGATCTCTATTTAGGGCCCGTAGGAAGAAAAGGATTTTGGTGATTTGTGTATTTGCACGATTTATGTTTTTTTTAATGAATTGAATGCGTATTTATGAGAAAATTAAAAAAAAAAAGTAATAGTGATATTTGAAGGCAATATCATATATTACATTATTTCTTCAAAACTGACTCTTTCTTAAACATAAAAGAAGAAATTCTTGATAATTGTCGAGTGTAATTTAACAGCAATAAAAATAAGCCTGAGATTTATGGCAGATTTTGAACTCCACGAATATTTTATCTTAAAAAATATTTATACAAGTTAATGTTACACTGTATAGTTAAAATCGGCGATAAAGTGAATGGTTCTAATATATATATTTAGCTTTAAACTTATGTAAAATAATTGTTGTAAAAATGTTCTCGCCGTCTTTTTATATTACATCGCAATTTCACTAAGAATCTTTTATATAGATTATCTTAAATTAGGCAGTTACTTTATTTTGAAACTTATTTAATTTTTGTGAATGTGTGCTGTCTAATATATTAATAAAGTTTCTAACTATTTGAAATAGTTATGTTTAAGGAAATGAGAAATACATTCAAACACACTTCGTATATACGTATAAAATAATTCTTTTCTATCTATTTAATGCTTTAAAAACAGCAATACCACTAGGCTGTAGATTGTTACAAGAACAATTTTGTAATTATTCATTTAACATTTTTTTTTTTTTTTTGATGAATTCAATTAAAAGGCATCTTTATATCTTGTAGAGTATATAGTTATCACTTATTCTGTTGCATTATCTAATCATTGTTTTTTTAAAATCAAAACAATGACAACAGAGTTCTTGATTTGATTCTTTTTTTTAACTTTCAGTAAAAGTTCACAGAACCTATACCTGGCTTTGGTAGAAGTTTTAGCGAAGTCAGAGATAGGCTCTGAGAACTTTTACTGAAGCTGTTCTTGTTTAATCCACATTGCTTTCTCTATTAAAATACGATGTTTCCGACTGCATGATTGTAAGAAAAAACTACTGATTAAATCCTAATGAAATACACAACAGTGTCAGCCTGGAGGATAGATTTTTCTACTCTGGTGGAAATTTAGTTAATCTCCTTTTGTCAGGAGAATTCCATTATTAGAAGGTCTGTGCGATTGTTATTGGAGTGGATGATTCCATGGCCTTTTGAGACATTGTAAAGACACTGGTGATTTAATGGGAGATGGACATTAACGTAAACAGACCCTTTGGGAGCTAAATGGAATTGAGTGAATAATGGGAAAGTTAAAAAGGGAGAGAATGAATTGGTGTTAGTTAAAATTGATAGAAAGAGAAATGAAAGTAAGGAAAAAAAAGTTGAAATTGGGAGGAAACAAAAGAAAAATCCTCGTTCAAAGTATTTGTATATTTAATACTTCCAGATCTTCAATTGTTTCACAGGGTGACGCACATAAAACTGGAGCCAATAGGCAATTCTTTTTGTATTGTATTATGTTGGGGCCGGTTTTGTGTACACAACCCTGTATAAATAGTAATAATTTTATTCTATTATTTATAGATTTAAGCACAGCCTTTGACTCGTTCAACTTATGAAATAAGAGGTATTACAAACACGGGCACACGACAACAACTAATTATAAATGAGATTCAGCCTAAAAAAAATCTACTGCCTAAAAGTGAACCACAAATCTATTATTAAACGCACAAATACTTACACAAAACCAAAACTAACAACTGCTTTAAAGTAAACTATCTAGGATTAACAATCAAAGATTCATTCATGTGGTACAATCAAACGAACGTAATTAACCTTAAAAATTTAATATTAGATTACCTGTTCGTTAACAATAAATATGGAGAAAGAAATTTAAATTATATATTGTACAAGATAATCACTCACTCAATCTAAAAAAAAGCTTTCAAACATAAACAGTTTTTGTTGTGGGGGGAAAAAAAGATAAGAAATTGGATTGTAGAACCTACAAAAAATTAAAAAAAAGAGATGGGGGAAAAAAGTTTTTTCTTTCTCTTAATACAAATAAGCAATCTTACTAAGTATGTTTATATTCTTTGTTTACATTTCTAAATCCTAAACCTCATTTTTAGAAAACGAAACTCTCCTCAGAGATTTTCTTCTCAAATTTATTAATGCACCAAAGTAAATATTTACGTTGGTTCGTTAATAAATTTGAGAAGAAAATCTCTTAGTTTCGTTTTCTAAATTCTTGCAATGCACGTTAAGTTTCTTTAAACCTCATTTTTGTTTTCTCTTATTTTTTTTGAAGTTATATTAAAAAAGAATTCAGTCTTGCTAATTGTACTAACTAATAAATTTAATTTATCAACAACTTTTTTAGAAAATAACCAAAAAATTACTATAAATGAACACAGCACTTGCTGATGGGAACTAACTGTTATTAATGAGACTGTAATCTATTGCAGTAGACTCCCTCTTAACCGGTTTCAGTTCAATCAACCATCAGTTTAACCAGTCGCCCATCTGCTGCACTGTGACTTCGCTTTAAAAAAAAAAAAAAAAAAAAAAAAAAACCCTTGCAAAATAAGAAGCAGAAAACAATCAGATTTCTTTAAGTAATTGTTTTTTTCTTAAATGTACAATACTGTACAGTTTTTTTATTACTTTAGCAAATGTGTGTGTATGTGTTTCGTAAATTTATATTTAGGACAAAAGAAGTTTTGTTTTTGGTTATTGTGATATGTGCTTGTGGTAAGTACAGTAGAGCCCCGATGATCTGCGGTGCGTATTATCCGCGAGTGCCACGAAAAATGTTTTTAATTACGAACCTCAAAAAACCAATTTTAATCCAAGCCAACAATAGGGAAAATACAATAGGCCGTACAGTTCGAAGGTCGAAAATTACTGACAGGTTTATTGTGCATCGTAATCCTATAGACCTTCTCGGAATTTGTGGATGATGGCAGGCTCTTGCTCTGCAGAAAGGTTTCTGCTGTACTGTACATATTTTAAAAGTTTTGCATATTATGTTTTTTGTGTAATAAAACGTAGTTTTTATGCTGAAGTACTTTTTCTCGTGTTTACACCTCATTTTTAGTCTTTTATTTTTTTTTTTTTT
>JAFIDM010005346.1:11736315-11767332 GCA_023159025.1 Thereuonema tuberculata
CAGTCCCAAGCTGAACAGTAAAAGAGTCTACAATATAATGAAATAAATAATCATTTATTCACATCATATATTGACATAAAGCACATACAATATATGAAGTTACTTTTATTCTGGATTTTCATATGATTATTTTTGTCATGCATTCACTCAGCTGGGAATGGGCTCTTTCGACTCTTTCAGCTCAGCTGGGAATGGTGATAATGTGCCACCACAGAGATCCACAATTGCCAAATAATGGTTGGAGAAGCATTCCTCTGAATTTGGTATCGTGAATTGGCCCAATTGTTTTCTAGATTTGAACTCAATAGAACACATGTGGGTATGTAGTTTAAAATACCATTGTGCCAGGGTTCCATCACTGGCAAATATTAAGAGAATTGTACACCCTTATTGAGGAGGGTACTATCTACGCAGTACTTCAGAGATCTCATGGAGTCAAC
Source organism: Thereuonema tuberculata (assembly GCA_023159025.1). Lineage (NCBI taxonomy): Eukaryota > Metazoa > Arthropoda > Chilopoda > Scutigeromorpha > Scutigeridae > Thereuonema > Thereuonema tuberculata. The sequence goes on from JAFIDM010005346.1 coordinate 11,736,756, forward strand.
ATCCTGTCGTGTTGCTACAGTAATTCAATCGAAAGGAGGACTGCATGTTACTAGATAGATGTTTAGTTTTTCTGGTACATCAATGTATATATTTAGCTCTCTTTCTTCAATTTAATTGGTTTGTTTCTTGATTATAGTTCATTGCTACAATTACTCAGAATGACTGTTAAACTTTCTTATGTTCATTTCTAAAGTATACTTCACTTAATGTTTTTAAAAAATATAATTTTTTTTCAGAACCTATTTTTAGATGGAAGACTCCTTTAGTAGTCCTGTAAATTTAACTTAATTCCAAGAAACTGAAAACGAGCTAAAGAATTATTTTCTTACTAAGATTAAATAATTAAGCTAGTAAAGTAAAGCATTAGTAAATTGTTAAGTAAAACTTCTGTCACTACTAATTGTTCAAAGATTCATGTATCATATTAATGCTGATTTTTTTTTTTTTTTTTTTTTTTTTTATTTCTAGGCAAACTATTGGTTGCAAGTGTGTTGGCATTTTTTTCAGGATTGTTGATCTTGATAGCATTTGCAAGGTAATTTTACTACTTGATAATTCAGAATCTATTTGTGACAATTATATATATGTAATGTTAATACTAAACTGCTACTTTTTTGTTTTTTCAGCCCATATTGGTTGGAATCTTTTCCGGAAACATTCCAAGCTTTTATTCGCATGGGATTATGGGAATTCTGTTTTGTTGATTTCCGTTATCCACGTTATCAATATGACCATGCCTTCAACGGATGCCACTATATCTACAGTGATGAATATCGAGTCATCAGAGAATGGTTACAACCAGGTAAGATCTCAAATAAGAATCCAAAAGTTTTCTTAAATTCCTGAAGATTTTTAGAAATAAAACAAACTTTTAAGTATAAATGTGTGTAAATGTAAATTTCTCATTAATTTAATGTTTATATTAAATTGTTTAAAATTTCTCATTAATTTGAAACAATCGATAGAATCGGGAATAAAATTTTCAGGAGATATATTTGAATTTACTTATGTTAGCTGACAACCTTTTAATCATTCAAGATAATGAAAACACTCTTTTTAAAGATCAGTTAATAAACTACATCAACTATGTGAATAAGTAGATCTCCACAACAAAAATGAAGGAATGGCTGAGCAGAATCTATACATTCAAAAATATAGAACAGGTTAGACATTACATACCTTGGCAATGGCATCAGCTATGATCAAGACCACTATATTGTAAATGTTACTCAAATTCTAGATGATTTGTGGAACTATAAACAGAACACTTAGAAAAAGAAAAAAAAGGAGACAAAGTTGAACTTGTTAGTTAGTTGAAAGTGAGCTGCTCTTGGTTTACTATATGAAAGTGAAATGTGTGGATAAGAACAAAGAAGCAAGAAAATACAAGCCTCAGAAAAGAAATTTCTTCAAAAGTAAAAAGATGCCTTGATCATACAAGAAACCAAGACATAAGATCTGTAATGTAAACACAAAAAATAAAAGATTACAGAACAAAATGACGAGAAAATGTAGAGTGCCAGAAAACAACTACCAAAACAAATGTGGAAATATAAACATAGGAAAAAGGTCTAAAGATAGGCCTAGGAAAAGATGGCTGGAACAATTAAGGCACAATAAGCATATTTGCCTTGCTGTGCAGAAGAAGATATCAGAAAACAGTTAATGGTTATGAGAGAAAAGTTAAAATGATAAAAATATCATTGAGATCATAATTCTTGGTGTGGAGTTGCATTGTCAGAGGAAATATTAAGGAAATCTCAGTGAATGTATTATATTTAGTCATCATTAACTTTATTTAAGTATTAAGAACAAAGAAACTCTTAAAGATAAAATACAATTTAACTAAGGGAATTTAATCGTGCTACTTTCTTGATTGTGATTTTACTTAGATTCACTAAGGCTAACGACAAGTTTTATCTAAAGCACATTGAATCAAACTAAGTCTTTTCAACGATTTCATGTCTTCAGCGTAGTTCTGAAGCTTATCTGACATAGTCATCAAATGTTTCTGACAGTAAAATGACTCTAAAGCTGAATTAAAATAAAGAGAGAGGATAGGAATCTTTTATTACAAGTAAATGGACTGTTGTCTTCAAATGCACTCTTGTTACGGTGTCTTTCCATTGGCCAAGATTAATCTTACAGGTCTAATCTGCTGCTTAACTGTTGATCTTTGACATGTTTGTATACCTATAGGTAGCTTTGATGTAGAGTTGCAACCACTAATTGTTATAATTATTTGTCCTACGAACAAAATGTTTGAATTGCAAAAAATAGCAGTAGTGTAGCTAATATTTAGGTTGACTGGCAGAATGCTAGTTATCTATTACGTTGGTTGATCTTGAGAATTCCCAACGTTGCATTAATATGGCTTGGAATAAGGTTATATAAATTTAGGAGGTTTTGTGGACAAAGTACATTAAGAGGATTTTGTCACTGTATCTCGGCCAACCTTGCTTCTCAAATGCTGTGTATCTTTTTATTCGCACAAATACGGCATACATTTCATTGTGCTTTCTTTGTTTTAATTGTGCAATAATGACAAGAGGACAGTTCTTGTGCCAGGAACAAGGTATGAATATCAAGAACAGTTATTAAAAGGAAGAGACCATATGCCAAAGAGAGAAAGAAACATTCAAACCCATAACAGAATTCTAATCTTAAGTTCAAGTAAATGGGGCACTGATGGCAGGGATTGCCTTTACCATTTGGCTGTGCCCGAACGGCATTTAATTAATGGAGGAAAAAGTACAATCCTTTATAATATTGTAATTTGTCAAACTCTTTTGAAGATTTTACTTCAATTAAATAAGATTGACCAAAAACTACTCCAAATAACGTCGATGACATTTCTAACTGCCTCTCCAATGTCTAAAGGATCAGTGGAATCTATTCACACCCAACAATACATCATCTCAGTACATTATTCAGCTAGGCTTAAGAGTTAACAAGCAAACGGATCAATGTATTGTTCAACATAAATTGGTAACTAATCATTACTTGGGTATAAATTGAATATGAAGGTCTTGTCTGTATAGTGCCAAGCCACCAAAACACATATTCCGTTAAAAAAAAAAGGAATGGTTATTACAGCTCTGCATTTTTTTCAGTATCACATTCCAAATTACATTTGGGGTTCTAATGAAGAAAAAAAAAATGGCCTTGCTTTTGATCTTCCAAATTACTGGCGTTCTCTGCAATTGGAAGGAAGCAACATTAGAGCCTCTCAGTGATGGAAGATACAAATGTAGTTGTTTTTTTTGTTTGTTTTTTTGAATCTTAGTTCTACTTTCATTTGTAGTTAGCTGCAAACTCAAACTGTCCTGAGTCTTGTATATCCAAATAAATTGACTTTTTACTTTTTATTTAAAATCAAATTAACTTTTTTTTTTTTTTTAATGGAATTATTGTCCAAGCACTAATTCAGAAAATACCAAAAGATTTATGCATATCTATGACAAAAGGGTTATTGTAAAGAATACTTTTTTCACTTAAATATAATAAGCTATTTCTAATACTCTACTAATTATATTAAATATCTTATAGGTGAAATATTATTTATATATTTTTGAAATGCTTTTCTTTCTTTAGGGTGGCTGATGTTTGTAGAAGCAATGATGTCAGTAACTTTGGTGTTTTCTTTACTGAGTTTGGGAATTCTGAGTTTCATTCTCATGAGATATTTCCTTAAATATGAGTGGTACTTATTAAGTGGATCCTTCATTTTACAAGCATTAACAGGTATATGTTTTATTTTCAATCATTGCTTAATTGTTATTTTTAATTGAGTTATCCTGTAATCCACATTACAGTGCTTAAATCTTTCATAGTTGGGCTTTACATAAAGCAGTATAGTGAATATAGGATAATTCCTTATATTAGCAGAAAAATAAAATAAAACAATATAGTAATGATTTAAAATAGTATTCATATGTTATCTTATTATCTTGAAAATTCTTTAACATGTGTTTGATGCTATTATTGTTTACAACATTCAATTACTTCCAAAAATAATTTTATCTCTCCTTGATGATAGGATCAGTCCTTTCACATTTTATTTTTTAATACTATATATTCATACAGTATTGTTCATTGAATTCGTTCAAATCCATTTAAAGAAAGGAAAAAAAAAACAAAAAACTATTTTACCCGCAAGTGAGGAGATATAAACCAACTCATAAACACAGGACTTATAAAACTTATAAAAGATGGAAGATTTTATTGTAGAAGAAGAATGGGATCCGTTGGTGAATGGGAAGCAGAAAAAGAGGGGTTGAATAGACTAAAACTTACAAAGGATTTGTTAAATGATTAAATTTCTTTCTTTCTCCAAGTAAAATCCAAAGAATGCCCTGCTTTAGAATCTTGTCGAAAAAAAAATTAATCACAAAAATAATAATAATTTAGTTGAGTCACTTTTGCCAACATGCACACACATCTTTAAAATTAAGAAATAAAATGAGGCACAATCAACTTTACTAGAAACACTGCCAAGCTTCTTCTGGTGGAGATGTTAACAAAACATCACATTTTTAAGGGTTAGAGCACGATTCCAAGCCAGTAATCTTCAATTTGGAGATGAGTAGTAAATACAGTCCATTTGAAAGGGAAGGAGTGAAGGGAACACAGGGGGAGAAAGAAAAAAAAATTCTTTAATCCCATGAAATCTACCTTATATAATTGGCTAAGTTCGTCTGTCTGTCTGTCAGTCTGTCCGTAACTCGATAGAATCCCAATCATACCACGGCATTGGAACACGTCACACATGACGTCATGCCCATCGAAAAACATCGCGCCCAAATAAATTGCCATCAATTGAAATTTACGGACAGCGATTACAGACAGAATCAACTTATATAATTGGCTAAGTTCGTCTGTCTGTCTATCCGTAACTCGATATTATTTTGTTACCACTTCACCGATTTTAATCAAATTTGACATTCTTACTCAGTTTTTTACTCTGATTTTGAAACCCAAAACCATTTTTGCCATAGAAGCTTCGTTCACAAGTTAGCGCAGTATTTAGATTACATTTACTTTATATTTGATAGTTGATAATAAAATGATTTTTCACATTTTTTTATGCCTGTCGTCCGACAGGCTTTGCTGCTAGTGTAATAGATTGTATTGAAATATTGCTGTTGAAACAGTTATTATTCAGAAGGATGAATATAGATTTGACACATCTTCTAAAATGTTTACTTTAATCAGGATTTTAGGGTTGTCATAGGGTTGTCAGGATTTTAGGGTATGTGCGTGCATAGCCATAGCATAATTCATATCTCCAATTCGTTCACAATTTTCTTTGTATTGCCTGGTGGGTTCTTATCATTTGTGCGAGAGATATTGATTATGCAATCCTTTGTAGAAATGAGAAATGTCTCCTTTTGGAAAAACAGGATATTCTTTAAAAATCCGTGTTAAAGATCATATCCCCAATTTGAACAACTCTTGTATGATTATGCTATGCAACAGGGTGTAGCTTAGCTTTCGACAACTCTAGAATCCTGGCTAAAGTAAACACAACATTTAGAATATATGTCGAATCTCTGTATATCCTGCTCAATAACTGTTACGATGGCAATATTTTGATACAATCTATTGCATTTTATGGCTTTAAAGAATAATTTTTAATTTTTTTTCTCTTCACCCCTTGCCTTTCAAATGGACTGTTCTTACTCATCTCCCTACTCATTTACATTTTGAAGATCATTGGCTTGGAATCGTGCTCTAACCCTTAATAATGGGATGTTTTGCTTAACATCTCCACCAGAAGAGATGGCTAAAATCGATTGTATCCTTTTTAAAGTTCTTGTATTTTCAAGATGTGTGTGTTGAACAGAAGTGACTCAACTAACAATTATCCACACATGAAAAAATTTTAATCTTTAGCAATAATTCTTATTGTAGTCTGAAAAAAAACCTGCTGATTACTAAAAGGAAAAAGTTTGTTTTGATTTTTATAGATTAGTTTTTGAAACCTGTAATCATTAATCAACGTTGTATTTGTTTCATAAGTCCTCAATATTTTATTTTCACCTAAAAAAAAAATAATAATCCCTTGAAATCTCAAGGAAACAAGCGAGTGCAAATATCTTGAAACAAGGTTTATCTAAGATCCTAAGCATTCCTAAAGAAGAAAGCAATGGTTCAGTCTAAATAAACAGCCTTAGCAGAATAGAAGCTGATGGGCATTATGTGCAAGCTAATTTGAAATGTTAGATGATGAAATTGTGAAATGCTAAAACAAGCAAGCAAAAAGATCCCATAAATGCAGAATTGAGAAAAATCTTAAAAGTAGAAATGAATGGAAATACAGAAGACAATTGTCAAAAGCAAAAGTGTACTAGCTTGTTTGAAATCGGTTGCAGCGATGAAGCTAAAGTAAGAAAAACATCCAAAGTAAAAGGAAAATGAATACAGATGATCCTAGCAGTTGCATAATAATTTTGCTGCAGAATTTAAATAGTATTTTATATTTTGCTCATAAGTGAATGATTCTAATTAATTTCTTAATTCTGTAATTGTTTAAGGGAATTCATTAATTTGTTTTGTTAAAACATTTATTAAGACAAGGGATGTAAATTAAGTAGTTTTTATGTTGATAACTTTCATTAAAGTGACTATGATAACTTTTTATTTATTTTTAAGCTTTTTAATTCATTAAAATCTCTACTTGTGAGCTTTTCTCAATTGTGATTTTTTTTTTTTTAAATCCAAAGTGTTTAATTAATGTTTGATTAAAAACCAATGGCAATGATGTTACTACTTTACCCAGGTCTGATACTTAGGGAACAAGATTTGTTCGTGCCGAAAAATTCTTTAATTTCATCTGAGCCAAATATAAAGAACCTTATTTGTTATTATTATTATTATTATTATTATTCTGAATTGAGTCTTATGAATGATAATTTGTTTTCTTTCTTTTTAGCTTTCTTTTTATTTTTATCTGTTGCTGTATTTGGAGCTCGATGCCAAGAACGTTCATGGTTAATGTATCCTTTGTACAATCATCCATCTTGGGCTTATGGGCTTGCTGTTATAGCCTTCTTTGTAACTGCCTTTACATCATTTATGCTTTACCAGGTAATAGAAAGCTAAAGTATTTTCATAATTTCTTATTGAAATCTTGTTTGATTAATATTTAAATCTAAGCATATTTAATTTGTTGATCATTGGGAATTTTTAATAAAATATTTCTTAAAATTTCTGTAGTTAAAAAAAAAATAAATTGAATTTTTGTTTCTTAATTGAAATTAATAAAATCTGCTCATTTCCCATCCATTCTCTTAAGTTGCTGCCAGGTATTTTACAAAAGCAGCTCTGTTTCAGTTAATGTTTAAGGGTATAATTACAGTCCATCTAACTCAGGAAGACAGTCCTCCCAGGCATAGGGAATAAGAACTTGGAAAAATTGGGGTGAAAGGGTATCAGGTAAGTGGGGGTGGGGAAGAAGGATTACGAGAGTGTTGCAGTAAGAACTTTATTATTGGACTTCTAAGTATCCACATTTCAGAAGAGCTGAATTTTCCAAAATATTAAATAAGACCTTTTTTTTAATTCCACAGCAATTTAACTAATAAAATTTAATTTATTTATTTGGTTAATTAATAAAAATATTTATTAATTTTTTTATGGTGTTTTTTGTTTTTTTGTTTTTTTTACTGATTAATAAATTTTTATAAAATAAAACAAAAAAAAAATAGCTTTTATGCTATCTAAGTGATTTTTTTTAATTCTATTGTTCTTTAAATGTATATGAATTTTACTTATTTAAACATGTAGAAAAAATGAATTGATGACTCATTAATTAGCCATTATTTTAGCCCTGAAAATAGATTTATTTTCTGTTCAAAAAAAAAAAAAAAGTTTTTCTTTTAAAGTAATTGCAATTTTTTTCTTTTTTTCATTCTAATGGAGCAACACCATAGTCCATCCCCACTGTGGTTAATCCTTTCTTCCCATCCCTATTTTTCAAGCTCCCAGTCCCTGAGTTGGATGGATTGTAGGTGATGATGTTCATTAACCCATCTCCTGCATCTCTGAAAAAGTCAATCTTATAAAGTAGTATTTTCTTTTTCTCTTCTAACAGATAAGGCTAGTAGCTCAGTAGTTTAAAATGTTTACAAATGTAGCTCACGTGACTATCTCTCTATTGTCTTTTCATAATTCCAACTTTTAATTTTTTTCCCTACCATTCATTGCAGTCATTACATTTTCATTTAGTTAATTTTCTTACCTCTTCCAATTTGTCTCATTTTGTCCATATTTATCACTTTGTTTCCTTAGGAAACATTTGACTTATTGGTTATAGCTAATACTGATCAGTCTATTAAGTTCTAGATTTAAGAATGTGGAATGGGTCTGTTTTTTAGGAAGAAATTGCATTTCTAAAAAATCTTATTTTCAAGCCAGAAAGCTACATTGGCTACAGGTGTTACAGTAAATAAATGGTAGATTGTACCAATGTTCATTTTTTGTAATTAACTGAATTTCTTACAATTTGTGGGATATACTTGCTTTCCACAAAAGCCCTTCAATTATTAATTCTATCTTTTTTAATCAGTTACATTCTTTAATATCAAATTAGATCTTGAGTTTACTTAGAATTGTATGAATTTACAGATAGGAAGCCTCAAGTTTCAGCTGCTCACTTTATCATAAGTAATTTTAAAATCATCTTCCTTAAGATAAACCGCAGATCTTTTGACATTGTGAATAGTAATTCCGTCTTTCCAATCCTATTAGCTTTTGCAGATGTTAGTCTACAATTCTTTACATTTTTATAAACTTGTCATTTCCCAATGACAAATTATGACTCATCTCTAATGAACTCCTCATAAAGAAATGCAAGAAGATTGTGTTTTCAAATCCTATTCCAAAAGTTTTGTTGCTTAACAGTTTCTTCAGATAAATTGTTCTTTCATCCTCAACAAATTGTGGATAGGAACTGTAATACTTTGGAAATTTCATAGTTCTGTTCAGTATAGATTGTATAAGCGTTATCATAATCTTGTAACCATAATCTTATTCTTTTTCATTTCTTTCCTGTACTTCTAATATTTTCTCTCTGCTTTGCTTTGCTCTGCTTTGTCTTAGTAATAAAGAATAATAAGGCTTAATGCGTGTAATGAAATAAAGAAAATGAAATGCACGCACTTGTGTAATAAATGAATGAACATGAATAAAAGGGTGGTAATAAACCAACAGTTCTGGAATACGTTGTGTTTTCCATCTTGAGGGATGGTACAAACATTTAGGGCGACACAAGGTGGGGATACAAAGTGAGGCAGAAGGGAGGAAAACGATTAAGGGGGTTTAGAAATAGTGACGGGCGTTTTGGCCACTGGTGATAGGGTTGTATGCCTTAAGCTGGATGATTTTCAAAGGAGTGGTGGGAGAAGGGTTTGACACAAAGGGTTTTTTGACTGAGAAGTCATCCATTGCATATACAGTAGAACCTCATTACAACGGACATCGCTTATAACGGATAGTTTTTTAAAAAAATATAATAATAATAAAGGATGCATATAAATAAATCACAAAAAACCTCTTCTTCCTTAATAATATCCTTTTACTCTCAATATTTCGAATCCTTTAGCAGGACCCTTCTTCTTAGAGATTACAGAAAATGTCGAGATAACTAACATTATCTCTAAACATTTAAAACAGAATTCCAATCGTGAACAAACATGGTACAAAACTTACGTGAATAACATTCTTACTTTCTTGAACAACAATCTTACATTTCTTTTAACAACAAAGTAATAACTTCATTTAAACTTACGTGAATAACAATCTTACTTTCTTTTTTAACAATAATCATGAAACAAACCAAACTTGAAAAACAATCCCAAACGTAAAACAAACCCAAAAATTAGAACTTTATTAAATGCATTTAGGAGCAATTTCTTATTTCAAATCTAATTTTTGTTTCAAAATTTTGTTGTTCTTTACAATTTTTTCAAAAAAGCTGAATGAAATTTGACTCATTTTTAGTGCCTTAATTTTCGACATTTTCTGTAATCTCTAAGAAGAAGGGTCCTGCTAAAGGATTCGAAATATTGAGAGTAAAAGGATATTATTAAGGAAGAAGAGGTTTTTTGTGATTTATTTATATTTCAGAAGGAAGATGAATTTTTAGACTTTCATTATAAAGGATGCATATGTTTATCGGACGAGTTTTACATTTCCAAGCAAGCGATTAAACATCAATCATTTAATGAAAAAAAAATTTTAACGTGCCCTATGATTCAAAGAATTGAGTAAGCAAACGAAGGCATAACGCTACAAGGAAGGATTCGCAACTTTGTAGCGTTGTTCCTTCGTTTGCTTTCTCAATTCTATCGATCATTTAATTTCGTTATTGTCTGAAATTCCACAAATTGCCGCACACACTCATCAGTTTTTATTCAGTAACCTTTGAGTCATGTCGTTAAGTACTTTTTATAGCTAACTATTGTCCTTTCATTGATGTACACCCTGATGCATTACACCGATATAGAATTATTTGTTATAAACCGGACTTTCATTAAAACGGACAACCTTCAGCCCCAATTAGTCCGTTATAATGAGGTTCTACTGTACAACAGATATTTCTCCCACAACAAACATATGGCCTATTCATGAACCTTGCCATATCAGGACTGATTGAAGATGTTCTCCATTCACCATAAGTAAATTATGTAGTTTTTATGCTGATAACTTCCATTAATGTGACTTATGATAATTTTTTATTTATTTTTAAGCTTTTTAATTTACTAAAATCTCCACTTGTGATATATTTTTTTTTTTAAATCCACATTGAGATAAGCTCACAAGTGTTTAATTAATGCTTGATTAGAAAACAATGGCAATGATGTTACTACTTTACCCAGGTCTGATACTTAGGGAACAAGATTTGTTCGTGCCGAAAAATCTTTAATTTCATCTGAGCCAATTACAATGAACCTTAATTATTATTATTATTATTATTCTGAATTGAGTCTTACACCAATAATATTATTGTTATTAAATTACATGGAAGATATGTTGATGAAATCATCTTCACTTAAACCACAACAAATTACACAGATACAAAACCATCTCAACTCCATAGATCACCACCTATAATTTGAACTCGGAAAACCTTTCAAGAAATACACAACCTATCTGACTGTCTTAATTACTAGAAAAATAATTTCATAAACACTACTGTATACAGAAAACTATTTTCTCAAACCGATTCATTTATTACAATTCTAGACAAAATCATCACTGTCGACTTTCTTAAATGCAGAGCACTAACAACATGCTCCTCAAAATTTGCCTTACACACCGAACTCAATACCATTTACAATATATTTAACCTTCACAACTACACCTTCCATATCTTCCATACCCACCTGAATATCCTAAAACATAAACTCAACAAACCAACCAAATCTCAAACCCGCTGTCAAATACATCCCCTTTCCCTTACTATCCACCCCTTGAAAATTTCATTAAAAAATTGCCCATATCAATATGCCCCTGCCTTCACTCACATTACGAAACACAACGACCCTTCTAACACTGTATACTGGATCCCATCTAAGCAGTGCCCCTCTGGGTACATGTAGATAGGGTGTGGCATGTTTATCCCATGCGTTAAGGAACAAAAAAAAAAACCCCCCCCCCCCCCCCCAAACGTTCATATGCAGTCACACTTTACAATTAGATGTGCAAACCCCTCTCACCACAATAAACTATCCCATCATTTCCTTTCAAAATCACCCAGCTTAAGGCATACAACCCTATCACCGTTGGCAAAAATGCCTGTCACTGTTGCCAAACCCCCTTAATCCTTTTCCTCCCTACTCTCACTATGTATCCCCATCTCGTGTCATCCTGAATATTTTGTTTTTTACATGTTTGTGTCGTCTCTGAAGGTGGAATACGCAAAGTATTCGAAAACTGTTGGTTTACTACTGCCCTTTTAATCATGTTCAATCATTTATTACATAAGTAAGTGCGTTTCATTTTCTTAGAAAGTTTTATGAAAACATAGAGATGTGGTTTTAACACTATTATTCATAACCAATTGAAAGTTTGCAATTTCATTTCATGCTATTGTCCAAATAGTGCTTTGGAGGTTTTATTTCCTTCACAATGAGCTCTGATGCCACTTCACAATTATATTTTCTATTATTAAAGCCCAGCGTTGTATGTATTTTTATGATTGGATCAATCTTTTCTATCTTCATTTATGAGTGATGAAATGGGTCTATTCACAGCAAAAGTAACAATTGAAGATATCCATTTCCTTTTATAATTCCTGCAAATACATCTGTCGACTGCAAATAGAAACATAAAAAACTGTTTCTTTGTACTTATTTATTTCACAATTTTCATATTAATAGAAGAAGTAATTTTCTTTTCTTTTTTTTTTTCTTTCAGGAAACAAAAGCATCTCGAGAAAGAAAACGGCGATCCCATAATCTAATGGAAGAGAAGATGCCTTACAGATACTAGTTTTACAGAAAACCTGCTGAAAGAAAATCCGTCCTCTTCAACATTCCAACAGCATTATTACTTATATTTTTTTATACATTTCAGCAACATTGTATAGTAGAATCTCATATTTAATATCTGAACTTTTTATATTTTTATTCAGATTTTATATCACTTTCATATTTTTTTAATATAAATAAAAAATATAAATAATGATTTTTATCCCCATTTTATTTTAATGAGTGTTGATGGCTTAGTTTCACCGATGTTAAAATTATCCTTAATTATGTCAGATGATTATTGTTGTTTTTTTTTCCAGACAATATTTCTTAATTGAATGCCATCTCAATTCATTTAGTTTAAGAAGTTGTATATTTTTAATTTGTTCACGGGAGATTTGAACAAGTCTATGAAATAATTTTGTTTAAATATTTTTATGATCCTTAGAAATCAAATGATACAATGTACTAAACAAACTATATTTTTGCACAATTAATTTCCAATTATTGAACCACCTAATACCTAAAAGACTTAAGGCATGATCTTGCATGAAAATGCCACCACACTTTGGTATGATTGAATATTTAAGACAGTGCAGAGCTTTTCATTGTGCAATTAAAATTTATAATCAACTTTGCCTTCTGGAATACAATAGAATCGGAATATTTAAGTTTCTCTTTCACACACAGGTCTACATCATACTTTATCATTCAAAAAACCAAAAATATGCTAAAGATGAATTTTTAGAGTAGAAACTCACAAAAACACTTGCCTATTTTATTTTTTTTAGTTCTCAGTTAACTAACTGTACTGAAATTACAACCTATATTGTAAGGATCTAAATATGTCCAGTCATTCAAAACCAAAATGCTACTCAATCCAACAGCTATTCTTTTTATTATTAAAGCTGACATCATTTAAGATTAGGAGCTACAAAAGATGAACATGTTTTGCTTTTAAAATTTCAATCTATTTGTTGAAAGTCTGAATTCCTAATCCACGTTCTGGCATTGGTACAGTCATCTAAATTTTTAACTCTGGTTATCATATTTCACCTAACGATAGGGTATCTTTGAAACGTCTCAGATGTCAGCATACCTATGCCAGAGACATTTCCCTATCTTAAGTCATATTTTTTTGAATACTGACAGGAAACTAGTTTGTAAGAGATGGATGGAAAGGAAGTTTTTAAATTGCCTGAAATTCATTTATGTTAAGTCGTCAAGATATGTGAAATCTTAATCATATGCATATGAAAGTTTGGAAAATAAAGTTCCATAAACAACTTAAAGCTTTTAAAAATGTTAAAATTAGAACGGTTTAAAGAGAAAAATTCCTAATTCCTGTCCTCTTATGTGTTCGTATTCTATCATGTTAATTTCTAATGATTGAAGATAAATTTTAAATTAGAAATTACAGTTCCACCAATATTCCCTAGATCTATGAAAGTTTCCTAAACACAAGATGATTGCTGTTCACATTCTAGGCTCTGCTGGTTTTTTTTATAATAGAGATTTGGTCGTAAATAAATATGTGAAAGGGTCTAGCAGGTCCCTGAATTCAGTGTTCTTGCAATGTTGTAATTGTGTTCTGTCAAAAGTGATATGTTCCTATTGTGGCATTTGGAATTTGGATTGATAAGATAAAGCCTATACAAAACTATACAATGTTTAAAGGATAAATATTAGTTACAATTCTTGAATTCAACATTGGACTTGGATTGCTCAAAGTACACTTAGAAAAGTCTATAAACTCTCCTATTCTAAGACTTCAGAGAGATGGAATCAATACTTAATAAAATTAGAAGGGGGAAAAAAAAAAACATAAGAAACCCATAAGAATTTAAATGTATAAAAAGTGAAATACAGTACCTGGTACAGATGAATCTTGACATACTTCCAAAATCCAAGACATGGTTTTTTCTGGTGTATTTCCATCCATAATCACTAATGATGCTGAACGAATTTCTTCTTCATAACGAGATACCTATTGAATAAAATAAACAAAGCAAATATAAACAATCCCTGCCACTTCCAAAATAATAAATTGGTCTTCAATTAATCCTTTGATTAATATTAAGCAAAAAGTAATTTAAAAAATATATTTCCATGCATGTTGATTAGAGCTTCATTCATGGAACTGATCAAAATTACACTCTAGAGGTGTTGAAGCAAATTATTATTTTTGTTTGAAAATTGTATTCAAGTAGCGCAACAATTAATGCATCCTATGCAACTTAAAAATTACATCTGTCAAAATTTCCAGTTAACATTACAATGTGCTTGCTAACAAGGGAAGTAACAGAGAATAGGGGCATAAAAAGAGGGCGATTTATATACATCCTTCGATGGTTCCTCTCTAGCTCTACCCAAAAATGCCAAGACATTAACCTATTTTGATCGACTTCAAAAGGTTTAATGAAAAAACTGAATTGTCTATTTTCCATTGGCTGAAAACAGATACACATCAAATCCTCACAGAATTCAATAGTTCAGTGTGATCTAGAATTGCACATAAAAAATGGCTCAAATTGCATGATCCTAAAAGAAGCTATTGAAGTTGAAAAGTGGCAGTTTTTTGTAGTACATTTTGATGTGCGAAAGCTGACGTGATGATACTATCTACTTGGCAACATCAGTATTTACATATAAGACCATTGGAGAGTTACTTTGATATGCAATAACTTCTGCCTGCATTGAGATAGAAACACTGTTCAAACAGTAGTGGTTGGCATGTGCTAGTTACCTAATGATAAATCTCTAGCTGACAAATTGAGCTGTTTTCAGTCAATATTAATGAAATATAGACAATTTAATTTTTGTTATACTTCTTGAACTCAATCAAAATAGGTAATGTCTTAGTGTGAATGAACTACATAAATGTCACATTTTATGGGGGTTCCCCTTTCTCTGTTACCTCCCTTGTAAGTTCTTGTACAGGGCAAAACAACCAGTAGTGAAACATTCCCCATCCCCATGTGATAGTGTGTGTGTCCGAACATCAAGGTCGATTTGAATATAAGTTATATAGTAACTGACATTAGGTTTTGAATCAGTTGAGGTAATAATGGTTATCAGCACAGAAGAAAAGGCATTTTTAGTTGAATATTACATACAGTACGATGAAAATACTGACTCAGCCTTGTATATGTGAAGGAGTAGTTTCAGCTTATGTTTCAGAAATGTACCCCAAGTGACTATGTGAATTTTTTATTATCACAAAATTCCAAAGGACAGGTAGTGTGCTGATACAGCATAAAGAGTGCATGAGATGGCCATGAACCATAACCAATGAGAATCACGGCTGTTTTTAGAACAGGTGCTTACCTGCCATACAGCTGTGGCAAGCAGGCAGCAGCTTTATGTAAACTTTCCTGGATGTCTCATCTCAAAGTAGAAAATTTGCAGAAACAGTATGAACTTTGTCCACCATAATGCGAACATTTTGGACATACCTTGGATGAATAATGCTAAGTCAGGGTATTCCTGTACTATGATATTTAATGACATTTACTGCTCCCACTCCTGGTTTCTTGTCCTTCAGTACTGTTTGTTTTGCCCAATCCTGTATTTTGAGAATATCTTTGTCACTTACAAGAAAGTAGGTTACTTGTAGGAGCTACATAATGGACCTTACTGAAACTGATTATGCAGATATTAGTTCAATTATGGCAGTTGAAGGAGAGCAAACAAACATCAGAAAGTTTCTGATAGGTTCAGACAAGCAGTGTAGTGAAAGAACCATCAGATCTTTCAGCAAGACTACAAATCATCATCATGACTTATATTATCTACACATAAGTGACTTACACATATGTAACATTGCCTGATGGCTAGCTGATGAAATACTTTATTAGTATTATCGACAAAGAAGGGATTTCGTATTAGGAATTTTTTGATGAATTGATTACTTCTTGGAATTCATTATGCACAGTAAATTAAATTGGCTTCCTTATGGGAACACGTTACGTTCAGCAAGAAAGGAGAGACTTTTCATAGTCAAGTCAAGGGTATAATTAGTAATGTTTTTCATTACTTCAAGAGAAATAGCGAGGACAAGGTTAATTACGAATTGTTAGAGAAGACTGTTGTTGCGACCAATGTATCCACATTCGCCATAAAGCGGATAGTTAGCGAGGGAAAAGTTGCAGTTGGGAAAAACCTGCAGTTGTAGACAGGGAAAACTTTTTCCACTCCTGGAAAATTTAACAATGGAAACAAAACTTAAAAAATAATTGATATTTACTAAAGGCATTGTGAATAAGACAGAATTAGAAATTGGTAATAATAATGATGAGGATTTTTGGATTGATTAAATTTCTAATTAAAATTTGGAACATTGCTTATTTTCTTTTGAGTTATCAATTTCACTTAGTTTAAAAAATCGCCACCAGATGTCACAATAAATGTCCGACATGATCAATTCATCAAAAATGACCAAATATGGAATCTTTTCTTTGTTGGCTAAGACAATAGTTACATTAAGTTTCTCTCTCTCTAACTGAACTTCATTGAAATTAATGACAGTGTCATTTAGGATTATGCATGTGAATGCTAGATTCCCAAAGAATATTATCATATCATCCTGAGTAATGGTCTTCCAACTGTCTTAAAACAGATGATCACCATATTCATAAATCAATATAATATGAATCATATTGTTACTGGTCGATTTGGCCACTCACTCATCCAAGGAGTCGCCTCGTCCTACCATCCCTGTTCTATGTCGATCAGTCCTGTGGTAGGAATGAGGCACCATGCAGCCTTAAATAGAGCGGCAGAGCCTAGCTCAGACAGTTCGTTTGGCGGCAGCTAGCCGCAAGTGAATTCTCCACCCGGAGAAAGTGAGAGACAGTTAGCCCGAGAGGCTGAATAGTGAGTTGGTGGCCGAGAGCCACAGTCAGAAGAGTGCGAGTTAGTTCGGTGGCTGAAGAGCCACTCAATTCTCTCCAACCGGAGAAGAGACATTTTAGTGGGCATAAGTCAGAAGTTACTTCCAGCCAGGAAGACAGAGAGGCTGCAACTACGAAGAAACCATTCCTAGCCGCAGAAGGATTACCTGAGGCCGCAGAGCTCCAGAGACGACCGGGCCTAAGAAGGTGTGACTACGAAGAAGCCATTCCTAGCCGCAGTGTTCCAGAGACGACCGGGCCTAAGAAGAGTGCGACTACGAAGAAACCATTCGTAGCCACAGAAGGATTACCTGAGTCCGGAGAATTCCAGAGACGACCGGGCCTAAGAAGGTACGACTACGGAAGAAGCCATTCCTAGCCGTAAAAGGTTTACCTGAGTCCGCAGAGTTCCAGTGACGACCGGGCCTAAGAAGAATCTACAGGGAAGTTACCTATAGCCGTGAAGGACTACGTTAGTCAAGAGGAGTACGCAGTGGACATTTTAGAGCCAAAGACTAGTATAGTTAGGACTATTGGCAGAACTATATTTAGGTAATAAAGAGATAAAGTTTCAGACTAACTTCGGTTAGTTCAACGTTCACTGAGGTGAAGCCTTTATCTCGAATCTCGCATTAAGCCCCCCAAGCTGCCGGACGTTCTTGGTGTTACGACCCTTAGCCACACACGCAGGTAGCCATATTGTGAAATGCTCTTAAACGGCACCCGATGAGTGTCTACATCTATTATATGCAATTGTTTACTTGTTATTACAGGAAGCTTAACAAATGCCAACAGATCCTACCCAATTCTATTGCATTTGATGCCATTTACAATATTTAATTCTTCCTGATGCCATTTTACAAAAGATATCTTGAAATGCATCCTGGGAATGCTTATAATGGCAACTCATATATTACCTTAAGTCTTCAGATCTGTCTCCAATTGAATGTCTGTATGTGATTCAGTTTTCTAAGGATCTCAGGAATACTGCAGATGCTTGTCAGTACTTATTCATGATATAACATCTTTATCATCCTATGCCACAGCAGAGGAGGATTTACAACAAAACTGTCCTCTGGAATTCTTTCAAGTGCAAATTGTCAACATTGTCAATTGACTGACTGATTCTAGGTTCAACTATTTTTTATTTGTTAATCTAACGAAGTGGCGGGGGAGGAATGACAATCTGAATTTTGAAACCAATTGGCTACATTGTCAAGTAAATCCATTTAATTGCTGTAAATTGTTAACTAAGCCTGTTTTGTGGATATGATTGATTGTTTCATTCTAAGAAAACACGTTTTAATTTTTTTGATCTATCTATCCATTCTTTAATCTTACAAGTGACCCAAAATCCTTCTATTTCATTTATTTTTGTATTTTATGAAATTTATTATTTTTATTCATCTTCTTGTGATAATTTATTGACAGTTTACATTGTGGTAGACCACATTCACTGTCGGTAATAAAAGCAAGAAAAATGTTTTGGTTATACTGATACCACTGAACAACTGGGGAACCTGTTCACATACACACCGATCTGCATTTGTAACAAGGGATGGTGAAAGAGACAAAATCTAATCAAAGAAAAGAGCAGAACTATATTGTTATGAACATCTCCATTTTCTGTGAGTGTTGACAATAGATTCAACAGATTCATGATGACAACTCAAGGCAATCTCTCTCTCTCTCTTTTCATATTTTTTTTTTTGTATTAATTTATTTGCTTAAAAGATATATATTGGGAAGAACAGAAGGTTGCTCACTACAGTATTTTGTTATGTGGATAAGTAGGATTTAATAAGAACATTTAAGAAGATTGAGAAGTTATTCTCAAAATTAGTTCCTGAATCCAAGAACATATGTTTATTTATAATTTCTCTGAATTCTTTTTATATTTGTTTGTTGTTTTTTTTTTTTTGCAGTGTCAGTATTTTAACTTCCTAAAATATACTTGGCTACTCTGCTTTTTTCCCAAATAAATGTAAAACTTTTTTAATTTATCAATTCTTGGTTTGTTGATTTTACAGTGAAAAAAATGATTCCTTTCTTATGGAGTAACCCAGACTCTTGAAACTACAAACACTTTTATATAGAAAGAGGTCACAAAATAGTGGATTACATTGAATAAACTGTGTAATATCCATTTATGTAAAGTGTTTTTTATCAAAAAATTAATATCAAAGTATGAAAATAACCTAAAATTAGAAGCAATGAAATAGTAATAAACGGAAATAATTCTCTACTAATTCATCATTTGAGTTTCAGACTTAAGAATTACTTTTTATTTACTGTTTGTATTATACAATCTGAGAGTTATGTAAAACCATCTTAATTGTTTTTGATTGTTTACTTTCATTGAGCTCAACATCTTCCACTCATGTTTTCTAAAAAGGGATTTCTAATTACTAAATTTCTTACAGGATAATTTCCTGTTCACTGAATTGCTGCTATCATCTTCAGTTCTGAATTTCATTATCCAATGGAAAGAAACAAGATTTACAAGATGGACTGATGAATTTGTCAGTCATTGAATCCTTACAAAATTTTCATAAAACTGTTTTTTCTTTCCCTGGTTGTTTAATGTCATTCAAACTTAAGATTTTTTTTTTTTCTCTTTCAATGACACATATTTGGCTTCACAAGAAAAGATCAAGAGATCACATTGAGGGGATGAAATAAAACAATTTTATCTTTGGAATAGACTATTCTAAATCAAATTAAAAGAGAGCATTTAAAATTGGACTATTCAATTTAGGTTTAGAACATGAGTAAGCTACCAAATCCACTGCCTAGAAGGACAATATTCTAGTTCCATTTTTTTTAGTAAAATCAAATCCATGAAATTATTTATTTTTTAAACATCATCAGAAATTTTGTGGTTGAAAAAGTTGAATTGCTCTAACACAGTCCATTCTGAAATATTTCGTTAGGGATTAAAATCAGAAAAGCACCCAGAATTTCTGAGCAGTCGTTTCACACGCAAAAGCATAACATTAATCAATTTGTAAAAATTCATTAATTAACCATTAATAATAAAAAAAAGTCTTTAAAAATTAATTGGTGTAGACAAAATACTTTGTTAGGAAACTTTGAACTTTATGGTTTATAAAAAGTAAAGAATATCTATGAAATATTTAAAATAATAAAATATTATTTAAAAAAGCATTACTAAGAAAAAGTAATTGGCCAGTAAAATTAGTAAAAACAAATAAGCAAAAGATGACAAAGGACAGAATCAATGACAGCTTTTTCAAAGAAATTTTAATTGTATAGAATGTTAGAATTAATATAAGGGTTTAAAAAAAATATGCTCAAGAATACAATCAGTTGATGAGTAATGAACGCTTGACACTAGTTTTTATTAACTGATCATTGTATTGTGCAGATTGTTTTTAGACTTTCCATCATGAGAAATTAAAGAATCAGACAATGGACAGAGGAAAAAGAAACCTTTAAAATTTTTGTTTTTGTTTAAGAGGAGTCGGTGTGTTTGTACAATCTTATGAACTAAGGAAATGCATAGGAAAGGAAAAGTTATTTCTTTCTAGCACCAGACTGCACAACAATCAAGCATAGCCAGGAAAATTTGTAAAATTGCTAAACTAAAAATGCACAATAAAAAATAAAAACAAACCCAACAGTTTCAATGGCTACCAAATCATCATTTTCAAGGTAAATAAAGATAAAAATACACAATGGAGAAATAAATAGCAAATTACAAGCCTATTTGTCATATAGTACTAATGGGGGAAGTAAAAAGAGTCATGGGAATGTGTCAAGTGCATAAAAAAAGTCACTTGAAGACTTGGTGGCCATCAAAACCATGGCTTTATTTTATCTTTATTTGTATTGTGCAGTTTAACTTATCAATTTCAAATTTTTCATTGCTTGCATGTTAATCCCTGTGTTGCCTGTAAAATTCCAAACCCTTCTCAGCATTCAACAACCTCAGTTATCCCTAAAGTTGCTGACATGATGAAGATGAAGAATTGATAAGTCCTTATGTGCATTGTCAAAAAGATCCAATTGCTAATAGGATACACTTGTGAATATGAAACCCATCAAAATAATACTAGTGCTGCTTTGCACTATAAGAAAGTGATAATCATTGCTTTTTGGACCAAAGTTGAATATACCTACCTCACCTTTCTCAAACTAGGTGAATCATATTCTGCCCAAAACTGTTTCAATTTAGAGTATCGCCTAAATTCTAGATTGTGCTTTTTTTCTGGTGGATATGCAATGGTATGTAGTACCATCACCTAAGCAAAATGTATTGTGAACATGCCAGTAACTTTGTTATTTTCATAATAGGAGCTTACTTTACTTCTGAATTATCAGCTCTGTATCTGCTTTGCAGCAGACAGATGTTCATGTGATTTCTGAATTGATCCAATTTAAATCAGTGGAATCGTTTTTCAAAATGAGTCAAATAAGGAGTTACTTTATGCCAGTGAATAAAAAAAAGGAAGGCTGAAGAAGAAGATATTGTTGAAACTACTCGAACACACTGACGGTACGCTAATTCCTTGTTTGATGGGGTTTAAGTCAGGATTCTAGGCAGGCCGTCCATTTCTGGAACTTTTTTGTCTGCAAACCATTCCCTCACATAGCTCGTTTATACATGGAGCAACGTCATACTGGTAGAGGCAATGGTACTCTACAGTAGGCAGTACATAACAGTCAACATGTCCTTGTATCCTTCTGCATTTACATTGCCGTGCAGTGGTATAAAAGGACCGATTCCATTCCATGAAAACACTCCCATACAGTAACATCACCTCCTCCAAACTTCACTGTTGACACTGCACCTGGTAGCAGATATCATTCCCTGGGCATTTGCCACACCCAAACTCCCATCAGACTGCCACATGGTATAGTGGGATTCATCAATCCACATCGCATGTCTCTACTGTTCCGCTGTCCAGTGGCATTGCTCTTTACACCACTTCAGGAGGAGTTTAGTATTCACAGGGAAAATGTTTGATTGCTTCTTGACCATGAAATCCCATTCCCGTGACCTCTCGATGAACAGTCATGATGCAGGCTAGGATGTTAGTATTATTGTGAAATTCACAGATGACTGTTTCAATTGATGTCTGACTATTTGCACGAACCATCTTCTTCAATACTCTATGGTCCTGGTCTGTCAATATACGTGGTCTACTTGGTAGCGTTTCATTGTGGTTGCACCTTCACAATCGTGTCATCAACAGTCGATTTCGGCAACTTTAGAAGAGTTGAAACACCCCCGACAGACTTATCACTCAACTGCAGCCAATGACCAGTTCAAAGAACATTATGAAATTGCTTTTATAAAAATCATATATTTTTATAAACTATTTTACTGGGTTCAAAATATTCAATTGCTTTTAAGTCAATTGCAGTTGTGGACGTTCCTTCTGTTTATGTTGCTGTACCTCCTCCTCCTTCTGCAGTTTCCATTTCGCATTAGACATGAAAAAAAAATAAACACAATAATTGTAAAAATCAACAAAATAACCGTCAAATTGCAAAAGAAGTAGTAGAACGTGTTGTTATATTTACGAAAGTGAGTGGCATTTTAACTCTTTCTTGTATTAAGACCACTTACAGTTAATGCCGCTTGTAGTGATGAATTAAACTATTTCCATAGAGAAGTTGCATTAACAACCCTTACAACATTCAATGGATTGAAAGAATTAAAAAAAAAATTAAAAATTAAATTGGCACATGACAGCATTTTCCTCACCTTTGGGAACTGGGCTACTTGAAAGCTATGAATTCGTGAAAATGTAGTCAATGAGTTAGCTATGAGCTATTTCAATACAGAAATTACGTGCAACTCGTTTGGTAATGAGTGCGTTATTTTGATGTTTATGCTGCAGAGAACATTTAAAAGTGGGACAATTCAGTCTAGCTTTTATTTGTTTGCAATTCTTCTTTAAGTTATACGAGAAAGAGTGTGATTCAGTGTCTGTTCAGAATAAGAAACTAAACATACGAACTTCACACAATTTTTAGTGATAATAATAATATTTCAAGGGCTGTAGGTTTCTGGTTTTTACTAACGATCTACAATAAGAATAGTCTATAACAATATACTTACGTGATGTGTTGTTATGTGTTGATGTACTTCCATATCTCCAATGCCAAATACACATTCTCCTTCGTGGTTCAGAATTGCACAGTAAGTGGCCGTAGACATTGAGTCAACATAATGGAAACCACTCGTATCCTGAAGAGAAAAGTAAAATAAAAAATTAAAAAGACAGAATTTATTTTTTTCCCTATCATTTTCATTCCTTACAGATATATGTCAGATTAATTTCTTTTCAAAGAACAAACTTAAGAAGGTTTATAAAATGTTTTCCTAAAGGTTTTTCCTCTATTTACACAGTAAATGTGAGCTACTGATAGAAAATGAAAACAGATTGAAAAGCTGCTCAGAAAAAAAAAAATACAGTGCCCATAAGTCACAAACAAATGTGTTTTAAAGAAAAAAAGATCGCGCAATAACAGTATTAATGTTCTTTAACACACATCTGTTGAGTTAGTCCACTCTTCCGTGAAATATCAAATAGAAATTTTGGCAGAACTCCGAACGGCGGTCCAAAATTATGAAAACCTTTTTAATGACAGTTAACAGTATGATTGTGAAGGATAACACATAGCCAGAATTATTGCACATCAAATCATATATTTTTCACTCAACATATTTAAGTATTGTCCGCAGTACCGGATTAAGGGGGGAGCAAAAGGGAGCAAATGCCCCGGATGGCACGTCCGGGGGGCGGCAAAATGGGATTGAAACAGTTATTGCATTAAATAGTGAAAAACAGCTACAGGGGAGCATGGGGCAGTGGCGTAGTGAGCATAACTGGCGCCCGGGGCACAATACCTTTTTGGCGCCCCCCCCATTCCCTGAAAACCCGAAAAACATATAGTAATACATGTCTTGGGGACCCTTTGGCGCCCCTCTGCGAGTGGCGCCCGGGGCATGATAGACCCCCTTGCCCCCCTCTCGCTACGCCACTGGCATGGGGCTGACTCCCCCCCCCCCCGATAAACTTCCTAGATCCGGCACTGATTGTCCGAATATGTGCGACTTATGACTAAAGCGTTATTACTCTTGGTGCTTGCGGTCTACCAGCCATGGCACGTTTAAAGTGATTTTTAAGCAACAATACACAACGTTTCATTAATAACAACAATAACGACGTCTTTACACTTGACACAATGTTTCATTAATAACAACGTTGGGACCGCGTTCGGAGGTTATCATAATTTGGGATCGCCGTTCTGAGTTTTGCCGAAATTTTAGTATGTTTTGAGTTTGCTTAAGTGATATCACTTTTCTTCACGGATGACCTTTTTGAACAAAAGCTCTTATTGGGCAAATAGCTAAAATATGTTATAGTGAATATAATAATTCTCTGGCAAATGCATCAGCAGAATTTATGCCAACAACGAATTCGATGTCTGAATAACCAACCTTGAAAATGTTTTTCTTATTATTTCTATTTTCGTACATAATATCATTTTAGACAACACTACATCAGCGACTGATAGCTGACTTTGTCACCATGAAATTTCGTTATTTAATTATAACACATTGTAATTATAATGGATTAAGAAAATTTCGCGTCGGAAATAGCAACTATGTACCATTCTAATCAAATTGGAACCATAAGTGACATTTTTGACCGGAAATAAAATTCCAAAACAAAACAAAATTCTTCCGTTCTTACGTGTTAACACAATCGTGTGATATGATATTTGGATGGGAGCGTGGCCACAGCGAGTTTTCGCAATCGTTCTTATAATTCTGGTTACGCTTGTTTTTTTAACGCGAATTTGTTCCAATTAGAGACCGTTTACTAGAATACAACAATCACCCGCGATTCCGTCCCTCCAAGCGATCCGAGACTGACCCTGGCCGATCTAAGAAAAACGCACAAACCTACTACTTTCGTTAGTTGACCGCATGTGTTTACATTGCTGTGGTGGTTCGGTTTTCGTCAACTGTTTACCAACTACTTCATTAAAGAAAGATCATTATTCAGCCTAAATCATGTCTAAGTATATTTTAAGCAAGTCAGAGGAAAGTGAGCGAAAAAAAGAAAAGAACTAACAATTGAAGAGAAGCTTGAAATAAAAAAAGGCGTTTTAAAGGAAAGAACACGTGACGTCGTGAGCGCAACTGAATTAAGGGAATCGACATTGCATTCAGTCTGCAGCAAAGCCAATAAAAACTGCAATGGATGGAACTGAAAAAGCTCATTCACGTCAAAAATTTAAAGACAGCTAAGCTAAATTAATTTCAAATCTTTCAACTCTCAAAAACAAACTTAAATTTTTGACAAAGTAAAATGCAACATTTATTTATTTATTTATTTATTTATTTATTTATTTATTTATAACACTGTTTCCTTCTTATTTTCATGTAAAGTTTACCTATTTTGGTGTTTCAAAATGCTTGAAAAAGTTTGGACTTTTTTTTTTTATTTTTTCCAATACAACTATTGTTTTAAGTTCGCTAAATTCTAAAAATCAGGTTTCCAGGAATGCATCCATCGCATTCATCCATGTAGGAGGACTTCCTATATATATATATATATGCGGAGTGGCTACTTTATTAGAGACACTCACTCTAATATTTGTACGGGTCCAATACTGACACAGAGTGACATAACAGCAACCAGTATTGTATCAAAGGCTCGGTATCAAGAGAACTGTGTCTCAGTACAGTTCGCCGGAACATGGATAAGACAAAAGATTTAAACAACTTCGAACGAGACATGATCGTGGGGGAAAAAAAAATCCGGTTCCAGTATTTCGGAAACTGTGAAGATCCTCGTCTTTTCTCGTGCAATAGTACCGCGGGTGTTCACAGTTGGGCTAAAAAAACTTCAAGCAATAAGCGCCACTATGGACGGAAAAGGATTATGGATAAAATAGGTAACAGACGACTGGCATGAATGTCTGTGACAATAGAAGGACAACAGCACGACAGATTGCACCTGAGTACAATGCAGGTGCATCAAAACGCATATCCGAACGCACAACACGATGAACCTTGTTCCTGATTGGTTTTAACAGCAGGACATTAGCAAGGGTGCTCTTGCTATCACAGAAAAACAGGAAAGCGCGTCTGCTGTGGACCCAGGAGCATCGCAATTAAACACTTGATGTATGGAAAAAGGTGTATGGAAAAGGACCACGCTGATGTCAAAATGAGAATATGGCACAGGCAGCACGAATCCATGGACCGACGGGTGGAATAGTGGATTGCGGGATGTTCTCCTGGGACATACTTGGTCTCCTAATACCCCTGGAAACATCTCTTAATGCCACGGGCTACCTCAGCATTGTTGCCGACAGATGCACCCGTTTATGGCTAAATTGTCCCCGATGCAGATGGCCACTTGCAACAGGACAATGCACCCTGTCACCGTGCTCGATTGGTCTCCGATTGGTTCATATGGAATATGACTCTGATTTCCACTTGCTTCATTGGCCGGCTCAGTAACCTGATCTCAATTCCATCGAGGATTTGTGAGACGAGGTGGAAAGATCCATTCGAAGCCTAGAAACTACACCATCCAATGTGAACCAACTAAGTCTGCTCTTCTGTCCGCAAGGGTCAATATTCCTGCGGAACAGTTCCAATAACTTGTAGAATCTATGCCTAGAAGAATTACGGCTGTGATCAAAGCTAGAGGAGGACCAACTCGTTATTCGTATGGTGTCTCTAATAAAGTGGCCACTCAGTATATATCTAGGGCCAACGAAGACATTTCATGCCCCGGGTAGATAATTATTAATTTGATATATTTTCGCAACGCCCTTTCATATAATCATAATATAATTGGCCATTGCGCCACGGCAATAAGTTTCAGAACATCTCTATAAACTTATGTTAACTACTTGATACTTATTTTGTTTTGATAATATTGTAGTTAAATTAATTTTTTGACACATCGAATTCCGTGTCCTATTAAGCCCCAGCGGTCGTCCTCAATCGACATGGACTCTTAGTAGCTTCTTTTCAGTTGTAGCGACTAGTTGTAGGAGTTAGCGAATATTATAAGTACTTACCATTCCGTCCATTGTTCTCAATACCATATTTGCTAATCCGTCTTGTCCAAGTGCGGTTATAAATAAAGGAGATGTTCCTAATTTATGAAGAGCTTCTGCCACATTTCTCCCAACGCCACCTGTCGACTGACGAATCCGACCAACGTGAGTACTTCCATTCATCTGAAATAAAAGAAAAAAAAAAATCCTTAGCAAATGATTCCCTTTATATTTCAAAATAATAGTAATAATTTTTAGTTACTTTTTTTTCTTTCTATATTAATCAAGTTGGTTATGTGTATTATCTCACCACTAATTACTACCTAAATATTTTAAATTAGGATCAGCTGTAAGCTGCAGTTGGAGCATGTTGTGATTATTTTTTTATCGGATCAGGAATTTGTAATCGAGGAATTCCTCTTTCTCTTAAAAGGTTCAGAACTGGAAGGAAATCCCTATTAACTCATTATACGTAGCAACACATGATGACGTAATCATCCAACCAAAAACAAGACTGAAGCGGATAATAATGAAACCTTCTGTCATTAATTATGATTTTGTTTTTCTGTTATTGTTCTTTATTCTTAAAATCACTCTGAAGCATTTTTTAAGCACTTGAGAACTTTTTATTTGGATTTTTACATAAAGCTTTGTTTTCAATAAAACCATATTTACAGAACATGAAGATTTTTCTGCTTTTTCAAATTTAGGGAATACATTTGTCAACAAAAATTAGAAATACGCTTTCAAATAATTTTAGTCGTTTTTACTTTGAATTTTAATTTCAAATGTTTATTTGGGAACTTACTTTTCAAACTACAATGTTTAATACAGTAGACTCTCGATATCTCGAAGTCGAAGGGACGCTAAAAAAAATTCGAGATAGCGAGTTTTCGAGATAACAAGGTCGAGATTACATGAATATGTAATATCAAGGGGAAAAATTATTTTTCGACATATCAAGGTTTTCGAGATATCGAGAGTATACTGTATTATATATCATCATCATCATCATGATGTGCGATCTTCGTATATACGAAGTTACGCGGTCTTCGGAACCTAGTGACCCCCGAAGGGCGAACCCCTAGGAGAAGCCGTAGATAAACTAGGGAACAGATACTGGGGGTGGTTTCCCGTTGCCTTCCCCCAGGACGCCATTAAGGAATGACGTCCGACCAGAGAGAAAGTGAAGAAGAGGCTGGACAACACAGGAAAGGAAATTGAAACAGCCATGCTCTTGCCGGGATTCGAACCCAGGAACTGGCGCACTGGATGCCACGACTGGCCGCCGCCGAGACCGCACGACCACGCCAGCACGGCGTATTATATATAAAAAAAAAAATAAAATAATATTTTTAGAGTCTTTTCTTAGCTTATCTTCTTTTCCATGTTTAAACAAGTAACAGAAGAAGAAAAGAAATTACAGAAATATTATGGGAAATTTTTTGAGAGAAAAGAATCTGGCAACTAATTAACTAAGTTTATTTCCTTCAATTTCGAGATTATTTATATTTAGCAAATATTTTCAAAAAGTATTAAGGATGGAAATAAAATAATTTGCTATCAAAAATAATGGAAAGGACCAACAAAATTACGAACAAAATAATGCAAAGGAGTTTAATTGATGAGAAAAACAAGCAAGTTTTGATAATATTCCAATCACTATTTCTAACTCGACGAAATATGGTTAATATTATCTCCGCTTCTCCTTACAGCTGAATTGTTATGCACGAAAGTTTCTATTTGTGCGGAGTTATAATAACATAAACATTATAACAGTTTGAAGCATTGATCACGTCTAACAGAATTACACACACATATCAAAAAAACAAAGCAAAAGATAAAGATAATTCCAATATAACAGAAAGAAAAATCACAGTAAATTTCCAGTTATCTGTAATTGAGAATAATGCACTGAGGTAGACTTACACCTGAAGAAGTAAGTTGAATCTAAAAAAAGCTTACAATTCAATGAATAACTAAAATAGAGGCTAATTATAGTCTAAATACTATGTACCAATATACTTTTTTATTTATTATAATACTGAAGAGATGATTGATAAGTAATAGAGACGATTGATCAGATATATTTTCCATTTCTATTTTGTGCATTTAGTGAAACTATCCTTAAGTAGAAGTTCAATTATCTATCGCATAGTCATTCCCGTTAGCTTCGGAAGATTGCCTTCATTAAGTTATTACGAAGCTTTAAATGAAAACCTTCTAAAAAACACACAAGATATACAAAGAAATCGACTAGTTTCACCGCCGAGAGACGGTTTTTTCAAGTAAGTTATTACAAAGCTTTAAATGAAAACCTTCTAAAAGAGTTGTAAAAATATTGTGATTATGATTAAAACTGAAAAAAACCGTCTCTCGGCGGTGAAACTAGTCGATTCCTTTGTATATCTTGTTTTTTTTTTTTATATAAATTATTTACATGTTTAAATTAATCAGGTGTATGGCTTTATTAATGCATTTAAATAAATCAATGAAATCATTCCATCGAATCGAAAAAAGAATTTTCTTTAATTTAGACTGTATTTTCCTACCATCAATTGATCGTCGCTTGGTTTAAAATATTTAAAATAATGAATTGCTTAATTTGTTCAAAGAATCAATTCAGAAATTCGTTTCATTTTTAAATCTTAAGCAGAAGTAAACTTCCAGTTAAATAAACTTACTTTTTTATTTTTTAAGAGGGAAAAATCTCATCCACTGATGTCACTGTTAAACATATCGAAATATTCACAGCAATTTATCAGCGGAAGCAAAGTTGAAGAAAACAGATTTATTTTTTTTGGAACGGACACTTTCTTATGTCTTTATAAATTAGAAGGATTTACCATAAAAAAACAAACAAACAACAGAAATATTTTCTTTTCTTCTGAGGAATAAAAATGGGATCAAAATAATCCTACTAAGAAAACCAGAAATTAAAAAACGTCGCAAATTTAAAAACATTTTAAAAATTTTCGATTACAATTAGTATTTGTTGTAATTCAGGTTTGCAGAGAGATTAGAAGGGATTACATTGATGATTAACTCCTTCCTACAGATCAAGTACATTTCTAAAGTATTAAAATAACTATAAAACTATTCTTATTTTTATAAATTGAAAATTTTATTTGTAAATGTTTAAGAAAAGG
>JAFIDM010005346.1:11767732-11780915 GCA_023159025.1 Thereuonema tuberculata
CTCCATCGTGTATTCACAATACCTCGTACGCCTTTTGAGTCTTGCACTGGCTGATTAGCTCTGGCTGGAGAGAGCCTAATAAGCTCGAAACGGCCGTCCCAGAGAATCAGCTCAACTCAAAAAGACATTCTTATTTAAGAATTTTAAGATTAGCAAAGAACATTTTTTTACCTACTTTCTTCCTCAAATCATTCAGTCTGTGTGTATGTATTGAAATAAATTCTAGAATGCTGGATGGGTCTTCTTGAAACTTGATAGGCATATTTAAGAACAAGAGATGATCGATCTTTTGTGTTGAAATTTTTATTCACAAAATATGAGCGCGTTTGGATTAAAAGGAACTAAAATAAATAGTGATTTAATACATTTTGTCAGAAAAGGAAAAGTTTTTATTGTTTGTGTTCAAAAGAAATCAGAATTAAAAAGTAACTATAGAATCAAAATATAAATATAGTAAATATAAAATAAAAATATAAATTTAGAATTTTCATTTGTGTCGTTTCAAGACAAAAAAAAAAAAAAGATTTTTCGGAAAAGTGGGTTCTTTGTTTCTAATGGTTTTTCATTAGAATTTAAAACAATTTTATTTAAACTCTTTCTATGTTTGACATTATTTCGGCAATAGGAGACATAACCTAAAACATCTAAATGCTTTTCATGACTTAAATTCATTAAGGTTTTGGTTTCAAGAGATAATTTAATGCGGTCTAAGGAACAGCTGATTCAGATGAGGGAGGGAGGGAGGGTTCTGCTGTGATTTAATGGAGCCAATTAATTGCGTCTAATTACTCTAGTGATGACGATTTACGAGGTTGGTCAAATGAACGTACGTTCCCTAAATTACTGAAATCTTACGTCATTACATCTTGGAAATAAATAAGAACTTTAGTGAAAAAGTTAAAACCAATGTTGATTTAAAAGCACGTGATTGACGTCAGCAAATATTCAAAGCTCTTTAACTAAGGACAAGAACTCAAGAATTGCTTAATTCCTAAAGACAAGAAGAAATATATTGAGTTAGAGAAAATTTCGGAAAGATTGGGAGGATGACATAAATTGCTTTTTTATTATTTTATTAAATGATACAAAAAATTAAAAAATTTCTATAGAAATCAAGATTTCTACGATGAATTAAGAATAAAAAAATGTCATGTGATTTCTTTTTATTCATTTCTACCAAAGAGAATATAAAAACTGTCTTTATTAGTATTATTTAATAGTGACTTCAGAAATATCAATTAAAGCAATATTTAATTAACATTAAAGGGAAATATGTAATATTTGCCAACCTACGATGGAAAAAATAAAAAGTAAAAAATAGAAAACAATCCTTTTATTTTTTACATGCATTGCCTGAAAATATTAAACACCCAGAATCCTTTAGTTGGGTAGTTTAAAGATGAAGGATTTCAAATGCTTTATAAAAAACCTACAAATTACTTAAATTTTGAGGTATTTTTTTAAGTGTATTTATTACTTTGTCGTCCTGTTCAGTCCTCTTAGGTTTACAAAGGAAAAAAAAAAAAAACTAATGCAGGTGTTGAAAATTCTTAAAATTCTTTTCGTCTTAATGATGTTTTATGAGAAAATAAAAATGCTACTTAATGATAAAAACACTTGATTTGAACTGATCTTCGTAATTAATTTAGTAAAATATTTAACAAACAAACCAGATTTAAACAGAGCAAAATAACATACATGAAAGAATGAAATAAAACTAGAATAGAAAGGGCAGGATTAAAATCCATCACAAACAGTGATTGGATATATTTAGAAAAAGTTTTCTCTAATATCATTAAAGATTCTTCCTTTAGAATGGTTTGAAATGTCACCTCCTTTTTCCCTGCTTTAAATCAATGTAATATTATTCCTTGATAAGGATTGGGTTGAATTTCTGTCAGGTGATGCAGAAGACAAAACCATCTTCCTCAGTGTTCTTGGGTGATAAGACAAATGTAAGATAAGCGAATATCTTAAAGATACCTCATTTAAGATTAGGTGACAGACTGTGATTGAAGATTGTTTCCATCTTCCTAATAGATTTCCGTCTTATTTTAAGAATGGTTAGATCTTCATATATTACAATGTTCAACACAGCCCATTTTCTAAAATAATTCAGATAAAGTCTCAGTACTTCCACTATTCATTGCTTTTAAACATTTCGTATGGTTGTCTAAATATACATTGTTTACATTCTAGTTTACGTGATGTTCCTTCCTTTTAATGTTACCTATAATCAAAACATACAGAAACAGCGTCTGATGGGGCTTCTGTAATTACAATTTTAGTTCTAAAACAGTAAAACATAACATTAATAACTAAGGAATCAAATTTAAAGTTCATTCAAAAAGTACTAGGAAGCTTTGTATAGACAGGGTGTTTCTGATAGACTCAGTTTTGATCCTTTAATCGCTTTGAGTAGGAAACGGAGAAAACAATTGATATCTTTTACAAACTGTGAAAACGGAGAAGAAGAGTTCTTAGAATCATTAAAGTCACTGTATTATTTCAGTCTAGATAAGAAAATGGGTAATTTCTAATTTTTTGAAGAATATTCTTTCGAAAGTATAAATGAAAAGATGATGATACAAAAAAAAAAAATAAAAATAAAATAATAATAATTTGAAAAAAGGTTTTCAAGAAAAGCAATGGTAAAAGTCGTAAAAATCGGCGCTTCGCGAAAACGATGTGTGACGTCTCACCACCTTTCTTCTTCACAGACGAATGCGTGTTGCTCGTTTGACTGTAAAAGGAGTCTTTCAGAAAACAACTCTCTGCATTTGGCAAACTCTGATTTGCCCCTGAGTATCCTAAAAATTTCCATGGCACACTAATGAACAGTAATTATCTATATATATAAAAATGAATGTATCTTTCTTTCTTTCTTTGTCTCTTTGTCCTTTATACACTCCTAGGCCCTTTGACCTATCTGGACCAAACTTTGCAGAATTACTCTTTAGGACACTGCGGAAAAGATAGGCTACCTTAGAACCTGGACCCACCCCACAAAAGGGGTTGAAAAGGGGTAAAAGCCCTGAAAAACCCAATATCCACCTAGTGGTGAAAATAAGAACTACACAAATATTGTGTAAAGTGAAAAATTCGCTCTCCTATGGGGGGCAGGGACACCACACTTGGGTGGGAGGAAGGCAACACAAAGGCTGAAGTGTCCCACCCCGACCTTATATTTAGGGCCATTTCTCGGGTCCCCAAGTCAATTGCAAAGAAGGAAAAATTCGCTCTCCTACGGGGGGCAGGGACACCCCACTTGGTTGGGGGGATGGCGACACATGGGCCTAAGTGTCCCACCCCCGATCGACACCGGAACCTTATATTTAGGGCCCCTTCTCGGGCCTCCCAAGTCAATTGCAAAAAAGGGAAAAATTCGCTCTCCTATTTGGGGCAGGGACACCACACTTGGGTGGGAGGAAGCCAACACAAAGGCTGAAGTGTCCCACCCCCGACCGACACCGGGACCTTATATTTAGGGCCCCTTCTCGGGCCCCCCAAGTCAATTGCAAATAAGGAAAAATTCGCTTTCCTATGGGAGGCAGGGACACCACATTTGGGTGGAGGATGCGACACAAGGGCCTAGGTGTCCCACCCCCGATCGACACCGGAACCTTATATTTAGGGCCCTTTCTCGCCCCCCCCCCCCCAAGTCAATTGCAAAAAGGGAAAACTTCACTATCCTATGGGGGCAGGGACACCCCACTTGGGTGGGGGGGATGCGACACAAGGGCCTAAGTGTCCCACCCCCGATCAACACTGGGACCTTATATTTACGGCCCTTTCTCACGAGCCCTTTCTTTCTTTGAGTGGCATTGCAACGCATGCCGGGTACAGCTAGTATTACATAAAAGTGTTATTCTGTCTGTCATTGTCATAAGACTTTTTACGTTTTTCCAATTTTGTGACCAAACTTTTTGTGACCAAACTTGAGATAGATTGGTCATATAAATGGATAAAATGTAGAGCGTTTTAAGACAAACAAAATGCTACAAAAATCTTTCGAAAAAAGTTTTTGGTTTTCACGATGGCGCCTTTTAAAGCGTCAAATTTTGACTTTTTATCAATTTAAACGAAAAGTATAAAAGTTGGAAGAGAACATTATATTGAGAAAATGTTGGTATTTGAAAGTTCTATCGAACGGTATATCAGTCATTAACAAACGGCGTTTAGAAGATACATGCAAAAATGAAGTGTTTTTGCGGCAATCCCCCCCCCCCCCCCCGTGTGAGTGCCAACGTGCAATACACCTGAGTTAAGTGGAGAAGCTCACAACGAGCTGGGAAGTCGTGTATTCTCCGATCTCCTTATTAATTTGCTAAATAAATAAAGTTTTTTTTTAATGTTATACATGCAAGTCTAGATGGATAATAATACACCAATTCTAAATTAACTTTGTAGTTCCGTTCTAGATGAATTCTTTAGCCTTCTAGAATATAGTAACTACAATTCTGTTGTTTTGTCCATTTTTTGTTCTGACGATTTTAAGTGGTTTACCATTTTATTAATTTAGGTAAATAATTTTACCTAATTTATGGGCACATTCAAGTTTGAATTTAATGAGGGTAGTTTAACCCTATCGCTTATAACACAGTTGCCATTTTTGACAGTTGTATTTATTTTAATGTAAAATAACATGTTAGGATGAGAAAAACATAAACTGATTTAATTTCGCAGATAAAAAAACACAATGATCAACACTTTGGCAAATTTATCTGAAATTTCCTGATAATACAAATTCCCAGCTGTTCTACAAAATTAGAAAGTAGAATTTGGAAAGTATTATTAAACTTTTTATTTTCCAAATTCTAATTTCTAATGCAATTTATCTTAATTCTAATTTATCTTACAATGAATTTTAAACAAGCCAAAAATTCAAAGTAGAGTGACGTCACAAATAGAGCAGCGTTTCAAGGGTAATTTCGTAGAGAAGTCGTTTTTCTTACAGAAAACAAAGGAATTACAAAATAAATAAAGGCCATTTTTTAATTAGTAATCATGATTTCAGATGCTAATGTGTTGTTCAAATATTTTTTTTAATAAATAAAATATTTTGGAAACTAATCAGACAGAATCAACAATTCTTATGTAATAAAAGTAAAATTTAATGTAAAGATTCTTTGCTTTATTTTAAAAATAGCTTTTTTTATTTTAGTGCAAAGTAAGTAAAAGAAAAGTAGCTATTTAAGACATAACGAAAATAATAAATTACAACATTTGGGAATTACTTATTTATGGCTACTTTTAATACATCGTATTCCTCCTCTTTGTAATTTTGAAAAGTGAGATTTTTTTTTAATTATTAATATTTATCTTAGAATGAATTCTTTAAAGATTTCTGTTTCTTAGTAAACTGGAAGTAAGACGCGGGGATTGTGCTGCTGGTTCTCATTAGCAAAAGGTAAATGTCTTGAATAATTGAAGGCGATGATCCACTGGTTCCTCCTCGTGCGTTTTTCTCTTCACTAAATACATACATTCATTGGCTACAAACAACTCAAATGTAGATATTTAAGACACAGAGAAAATATTCAAGGACGAATAGAAAATGTTAGAATTATCAACTGACAGAATTGATTTGGAAAGAAATCTTCAAAGTCTGATTTCCTAAATGTTTATTAGAGGAAAGAATAATTTTAAGAATTTATTCGAAGCAGACCAATCTCATTTCCTAAGAACGAAAAGATTTTTTTTTTCCTTTTCTTTTGGGAATAAGAGTTCATTGATTTTTTTTTAAGAAGGAAATTAGACTGTCTATGTTTTCCAATTTCTTTCCCGAATTGAAGGATACGAGGTTGATTCAATGGCTGCCTGTTGCTTAGCACAAACACAAATACAAGGAAAGTCAATCGATGATAGCATCGGTTATTTGCGGCTTCACAGGATTAGGATTAGAAGTGGTTTCCTGAATGAATTACAAGAAATCCTTTGTTATCCTATTAAAGTTTAAGATAAAGGATTTTTTTTTCTAAAGGCATTTAAAAATAAACCATATTTATGTACGAAATATGTTAGGATAACAAATAAATATAGGAAAATACAGGAAATAAATATAGGAAACCTATGGATGAAATATTTAACGATTATCAACATCACTTTTTTGCAGTATTTAATCTTGAAATCAAAATTTAAAAATAAATAAATGAAAGTAATGGAATGAATCCGTTGCTATTAAAGACGCACTCAGTTTTAATTGGGTTTAGGTCATTTAATAAGAATTTGCCAAATTACTGTCCTCCAAATGAAAGTTGGCCGGCGGAAGTTTGAATTGCGCAGCCCTTCCGGTAGCTGATCAATTATGTTGTCCTGTCACAATGGACGCCGTCGTCTGTTTTCACTGAGAAAGACATGTTGATAACGCCAAATTAAAACTTCTCTCGACTATTTAGCGTTATTTCAATACCAGTTGCTAACAATAAGTATTTATATAAATAAATAAATATATATTATTTATAAGTATAATGCTCTTTTGTAAAGTAACAAGCGATTACCGTAATGGCCGCGTCCTGTCATAAAATCAGACGGAAATGCCTGACCAGACTAATCGATCATACATGCGCAGATCTCACAAAAACAGGGCGGCCATCTCTCATTTGGAGGACAATAAATACTTTTCAGGAAAAAGAAATTGTGAAGGTACATTGTTTGTTTTGGTTGGTAGGATAGTTTTTTACTGTTTTCTACAAAATAAAATTAAAAACAGCAACACTTTGAGGAAAATAGACAGTGAATTCTTAAAGGAACTTCTTGATTATTATTATTATTGTTATTCTTATACGTGTGTTTATCTCAGACAAAGTCCGGAAGCCTTGTAGGCGGAGAAATTCATCTCAAGCCATCTGTTGTAGAAACCTACGGGTGATATGACATGTTTGTAATAATACACTTTTCTGGATATTTTTGACAAGATTTTGTTGCAGTCCAATTTTTTCTAAATTATCAATAAAATTCTTTGAAACAATTCCGGTCGCCGATATCACCAATGGTACTATTTGAATTCGTTGCTGCTTCCATAGTCGCTGTATTTCAATCGCCAGATTTTCATATTTTGTACATTTTTCAATTTCAGTTCTGGAAATGTTTTGGGACAGTGGGACAGAGATGTCAACTATTGAAGTTTGTTTCTCCACTTTATCAACCAAAACAATATCCGGACGATTGAAGTCAACAGTATTGTCAGTAACAATCGGTTTATCCCAGTAGAGGAGATACCGTTCTGTTTCAAGAACTGGATCCGGCTTGTACTTACAGTATGGCGGGGCAGAAGTTAAAATTCCAAATTTGAGAGCTAATTGCTGGTGAATAATTTTAGCAAATTGGTTGTGTCGATTCAAATAATATGAATTTGCCAGCATCGAGCAGCCTCCAATTACAGTATATGATCCACAGTTTCCGAAGCTGAATGGCATTTTCGGCAAGAGTCGTCGTCCAATGTTTTGGTAATAAACTTCTGATAGTTTTTTGTGCTTATCACCTGATCTTGAATGGCATTAATAAATCCTTCCGTTTCTGGGTGAAGGTAGCCACTCGTTAGGTATTGTATCGAAATTATTATTATTATTATTATTATTATTATTTATAGAACGATCCTTTTGGGGGTTTTCAACGAAGAGTGACCGTAAATGATTTTTAATTTATTTTATTCTTGTTCCTTCCCTAAATACTATTACGAAATTAAATAAAGAGATAAGATTTGTATTTTCTGGATACGATAGCAATGCAAGTGACAGTCAAATAGATATAAAATCTAATCCATCAGATCATTTAGATGTTAGGAACTTATAAGTAAAACAGGACATTAATCACACCAAACAGCGATGTCCCCATTTCGACGGAAATTCACGTAATTTGTTCCCTAGAACAAAATTTGATTGTTTCTTTGTGTTTAAGATCCAAGTGGACGCAGTAACTCGAAATCTAATTACGGGATGTACTTCGTAATTCAGATCTTACGTGGAGAGAATCTTGTAATGGTTGCATTGCTATTAATTTCTTTTTCTTGTAATAAGGAAGGTAGTTTCCAATTGTTATAATTTATTAAGAGTGAATTGCTTTGTTCTCCATCCGTGTTTCTTCATCTGTTTACGTCTTGTGTCTTGACCTTTTCAATCTGCTCTGGAAATCTCAAGTCAAGAGCCGTCACTTAAATCCGTTTTAATTCTAAACCAATCTTGGCTTTCAATTCATCAGTGGAAATCCTTCAAATAATTTAATCCTTTTCAAATATTATTAATCTAATTATATCTAAAATTGTAAAATTTTGATCCGAAGTGGAAATTTAGTAGAATAAGCTTTAATATGATTGGAAAGAATCAGATAAAAATAAAACTAAGACAATTTTGAAAATAATGATTGTTTTTTAAAATCACCGTTAGGATAAATTTTTAATTCTATTATACAGTTCCTTCAATTATAAACTTTTAAAAATCTCAACATTTTATAATTTGGATTGAATCTTTCATTAAATGTAAAGATTTGATTTACTAGTAACTAGCAACGCGCACAATTTTAGTGGCTTCCTACTCGGCTTCCCTGCTGACTGAGAAAATGATCTCGGAATCCAAGGTCACGTGATCGCCGTATGTGTATGTGTGTGGCAGGGAAGTCGACCA
The DNA here is from genome assembly GCA_023159025.1 of Thereuonema tuberculata. Lineage (NCBI taxonomy): Eukaryota > Metazoa > Arthropoda > Chilopoda > Scutigeromorpha > Scutigeridae > Thereuonema > Thereuonema tuberculata. The sequence goes on from JAFIDM010005346.1 coordinate 11,776,354, forward strand.
AAAATGAACGGTTCAGCCTTTGACCTTACCTGACGTGACTCACGGTTGACCCACGTCAATGAAATAAGAAATGTAGGCATCCTCAATAGTAAACCTCAATAGTTAAACATTGGACACCTTATTTGTATTTCTGTGTCTTATGGTTTCGGAGGAGGAGCGAACAGAAAAACCCAACTTTTTCTTTTATTTATGTATATGGATAGATATCTTAATAAAAAAATTAACTAAAACTTAAAAATGTTTTTTCCTAATTTTTATACTAAATACGAATTTTTATTTGATAAAGTTTTTTTTTGTTTTAGGCTGTTAGTTCAGTAGATATTTGTTTTGATCAAATTTGTGTAATGTAATATTATCTGTGAAATTCGTCGATTTCTTTTTAATCTATTATCACATTGTCTTCGTTCCTTTGTTCATTAACCTCCTCCTCAATAAAATTAAAAAAAAAAGTATTTAAATACATAATTTTAATTATACACTGCTGGTCATTAAAAGTGAAACACTACGAAAGATAAGAGCTACCAGTCATAGTTATTTTACAGATAAGTTAGGTATAAGGGTGAAATGATTACAATTACAGCTCGATGCGACTTGTGGAACGTAAAGAAATTAGTATCTCGTGTAGACACAATGGGCGATAACGTCTGCTGTACGGTCTGGCATAGAGAAAAAGAGAAGTTGATGTGCGTTTGGGGTAGTTCAGTCCATGCGGTTTCAACACGTTGCCAAAGTTCATCTGCTATAGTCAAGGGTGGTCTATGGTGTGGCAATCGTTGTGCAATCATGGACAGGACGTGTTTCGTAGGAGACAGATTTGGTGAAAGCGAGGGCCAAGGAAAAAAGTTGAGCATGGTGACCATACAGGAATTGTAGGACGTTGCCTACCACGAGCGGTCGTGCATTGTACTGTTGGTAAGTGATCCCAGGTAGGCCCTGAAGATAAGGGACAAGAACACCTCAGAGATGTAACGGTAACTATTTAATGTACCAGGAATGCCTACCAGGCGCGAGCGGGACTGGAATTGAATAGCACCCCATTCCGTAACGCCTAAGAAGGAAAAGGAGAAGAAGAACACGGAGAGTTATGACCATTTGAAATTGTTCAGCTTGAAAACTTTTTCTCTGTACTTAAAGGATAGATGCAGTGAGTTCCATCTTATTAGTTCAAAAATTAACTGCTGAACTAACAGACCAGCTTAGTTTCCTGTGAAACAAGAACTAATTAAAGTTCATCTGCTTAGGGTAATATCACTGCGAGACAGAAAATAAACTATAAGATTTTTGAAATTGAGATTTAAGAAATAAAATTGAGGTGCATATTATGGTATTCTATAATAGTTTCCACAAAGTAATTAAGATATGTTTCAGATTCGAAGAGAAATAAGCCAAAGGAACGGAAATGAACGAACTCTATTTTACATAGAAACAATTATTTCTGTTCACAAATATCCCGTAGCGACTCTGTTTCTTTTATTTTTTAAATAATTATTAATATGAACTCTATTCCAGTTGAAATTCTCTTAGGTTCGAAGACAATCGTAGATTTACCAGAATTACAGATCGTTCTTCATAACTTTTGTAATAGAAGACTGTCTTTTCACCCACAAATGATTGAAGATTTATTCTTTTTTCTTTCGTAATTGCGTTAATGACTTAACGTGGAATAAATAAAAACAACTACAAGATCCGGTGACTTCAATAACTTCGCAGTAAATTTTCTTATTAAATGTTGATAAAGAATTAAATAAAATTCCTTTATTTGATTTTTGAATGATATAAAATGAAAATGGAATCATATTGCAAAGAAAAACACAATTATTATCTGTTTCTCAAGTCCTAAGTTCTTAATAAGTCAAAATGCTCTTCCCTCTTTTTTTCTTTTTGAATCTAATTAAAACTACTTTAATTATCATTAGTTTAGGATTCATCACAAGTAAGGCCTTAAAAAAACATATTTGGATCCTCCTAAAAGCTGTGATCTATTTGTTAAAAGCCCTTTTTTTATTCCCTATTAAAACTCATTTCGATTTGACTAAACCATAAGCGTTGGCTCCAGAAAGACGGTCGTCGATAAACGCTTTTGATTGGTCTTCCACTCGTTCTTGCTTCTATTTGAGGAATTGATTTTGTTGGAAGGCGCTACAAATAACGCTGCTTCTATTGCACAAAAATCAAAAGCAACCGAAGAATGTAGCACCTGTAATAGCGCCATTACCGTGTTTCATCGATGGTAAAAACACCGGTGATAACTCCTTTACCAATCGACGGCTATCATTTCAGCCCAGAAACAAGTCATTTCAAAATATAATTGCTCAGAGAACAGTATTAGATTTTACCTTGACATTTTAAAGAACAAATTTCGAATCATCAGAGACATGCAATAAGAATTGATTTGTCGCGATTACAACCAACCATTGACTTCTATTTTTATTGAAACATTTAGTAAAAGACGTTTTCTCTTTATATTTTACTAACAAAAAAAAAAAAAAATTGTTTTGTTTTTAAGTTGCTTCTTTTTTGTTTTGCTCAATAAATTCTTTTTTCTTTCTTACATCTTTAAAACTACTATTTTAAATTACTTTAATTTTTTTGTAATTTACTTTTAATAAATTCTGTAAGGTATTATAAAAAGCAGCTGATATGTTGTTTTTATTTGCTCTAAATTTAAACAATTGAACTTCGTATTGCAATTCTTATCAAAAGTATTTCCTGGACAGCGACACAAATATTCTTTTACATCTTAAATATTTAAAACAATCAGTCCGTGTTATTTTTTGAAATAATCTAATTCTTATGGATATTTCATTTCACTCTGATCTCAACTGTTTTTTCCAAAGATTTACTTTAAAGTTTCTCGTTTGTTTCAATTGTTTTTTATCTTAAAAAATTTAAACTAATTTATTGTCCTTATTTATATTCTATTGTAAAATCTTAAATTTTATTTCTGGAATTTTTGCTTATTTCAGTAAAAAAAAAAAGAAGATCATTTTATATTCTTTAATTTTTTCCCCGCAGAAGTTTATTTTCTTGTCCAATATCTGAAAGAGTAACATTTTCAATGGAAACAATATCCTTTATTCCAAAGAACAGAGATTTCATGTTTAGCTATTACAGTTTTGGAAATAGAATCTGCAAAGATCATATCAAAGGATACTGGGAATTCCTTTAAAGAATATTGGCTGTTCAGACTAAATCGGATTGTTATATTTTGTGCATAAAAAAGCTAAAGCATCCCAAGGGGTCGCGGAACTAAAACTTCCTGACCAATGGATTAAGTTGAAGTCAGCTTTTAATTCCCAGAAAAGAAACTCGGTACCTGTTCTTCACAGGGCTGGGTAGCCCCCAGGATTCGTCTCGACGAGAATTCGGCAGTCGAAAAATCCCCGACATTCACTGGGATCAGGAAACGAACCCGGTTCCTGGAGGCCACACTTGGGTCCAGCTTAATAAAGACTTTGAATGAATCAACCAGAATATATTTAAGAAAACGTTTTAAAGATTTTGTAAAGAAATTTTCATAACTTAAAAAAAAAAAAAGTAATTTCTCAATTGCTGATGATTATCTTAGATTCTTCTTTTTATGCTGCAGAGTCCTTTTCTGCTGTTGTTCTTACCCCAAATATAAATCTTGAGGTTATGGAATTGATCACGAATAAAGAGAACCAACCAACGTAATACAATGTTCATACATTCACAGATAATGCTATCATTCTGTAAGATCTGTAACAATCATCATCTCATTACAAATCTTCGATGAAGTTAACAATTTGAAAAATCTTAATCGTTTGACTTTCAATCGAACTGAAAACTACATTTTCTTCACAGATATTTGTAGGCAATAATTGTTCATCTCTGAAACTGTTTTGTAATTTAATTTCTTTAAGAGATTCAATGAAACTCAGGTTAGCGAATAAGAATAACTTCTCTTTAACATTTAACGACATAAGTTTTCAGTCACACCTTAGTTTCGAATATTTAGGGAATATTAATACATACGACAGCAGCACTCTTGTCATTATCTTTCCTTAGAATTTAATACAAAATATTTTCGACTAAACAGTTTCTTTACAGACTGTCTTTGTCACACATGTATCTGCCAAATCTAACAGACTTAAATTTTGTAAAATCATTTGTATTCCACTAAGAATAAATAGCGTTCGAATGAAGCCGATATAAAATCCAAATAAGAATTTCTATGTTGTCTGAATTCGTTTCGGATCAACATAACTTCATCCAATCATCTCTATGGATGCCATAGACAGGGCTATAAAAAGATGAAACTCATAAGACTATAATAATAATAATAATAATAATAATAATAATAATAATATCGCACAAAAGCCTATGAAAAATACATCTTAAAAACTAATATCTCAGATAGATGCAGGCTATGCCAACAGATTATTCAATCCATTCAATATATTTCAGGAGGTTGCCCAGTACTCGCTCCAAAGGACTATTTACATCGTCATAACGACGTGGCCAAAGTCGTCCATCAGACCTTAGCCAAACAACATCGCCTTATAGAGAAGGAAACACCTTACTATAAAAGCAAACCGGAA
>JAFIDM010005346.1:11781315-11834850 GCA_023159025.1 Thereuonema tuberculata
GCCACAAACTCAGTCAGCCTCTTGTCGACATGGAAGCGTCGAACAGATTGGCTGACGAGTGGTGAGCCGTTTGGGAGACCGAAGGGTTCATGATCGCGATACAGGACCAAGTCATCCCTACACACAACTACAAGAAACACATTCTACACGACGCAAACACGCATGACAATACATGCAGGAAATGCCGCACTACGCGTGAGACGATGATAATATCAGGCTGCCCCCTTCTCTCCCACACAGACTACCTCCACCGAAACAATCAGGTAGCGTCGATCGTTTATCAACAGCTAGCACACAAACACTGACTTATTAAGAACACGGTCCCGTCCTACAAGTACATTCCACAAAGCATATTAAAGTCACCCTTATATAAGCTGTACTGGGACCGCCCCATTCACAAAGACAAAACCATACATCACAACAGACTTGACATCACACTTGTTGATAAGGTCAACAAACAGACCTATCTTATTGATATTGCAGTGCCTATTAGCAAGAACATGCAGAAAACTCACACAGACAAGATCAATAAATACACCGACGTAGCACACGAGCTCCAGAAGAAATGGAGGCAGGACCGAGTACGTGTTGTACCCATCGTCCTGTCCACCACTAGTCTGATGCCTTACATATTGCACCACACTACGACTTCACAAAAAAACATTTATGCACGACTCCAGAAGGCTGTAGTACACAACACGCATAATTAGGAAATTTATGGACACAACCTCACATCCCTAAGCATTCTTGCACACGTCTTTACACTTGGCAATATGTGCTTTGGCCCCAGCCATGTTGTCTTTGCTGGGGAAACCCAAGGTCTGAAACTTTTACATAACAATAATAATAATCAAAATAATAGGCTTAAGATATTAAATGATTGAAAATGAGGCTAATCAAATGATTCAGTCTATAACCGGAATATATATATTTGTCCTTAAGCCCCACCCCCAACAACCGCTGCTGGATAGATCTCCTTGTAACTTATAGGACGTACAGAGAATCTTATTCTTATATTTAAAATCTTTTCACAATGAGTTCTTGTTGAAAAATTATTACGAGAAGACGATAAGAATTTCCAAAGATAAGCACTGCAAACAAAACAATGAATTTCGAACAGAATTATTAATAATACTGTAATTTGATCGTTAAACTCGATAACCATAATATATTTTTCCAAGGAAGATTACAATTTTATTGATTCAATCCATCTGGATAAAAAAAAAACAATAAAACTAACGAAGCTTAAACATTCCAAAAGTTGGTACATCAAATTTCCTTTTCTTATTTTAGTAGGTAAATCATAACAAACAGTTGCTACAATGAAATTCACGTTAGATGACAAATGTAGAGCAAATATTTACCAGGAAATATTTATTCAGCAGAAGATGAAGATAATGAGGAGGAAGAAAATTCTTCCAAACAGAAAGTTTCAAGAATCACCACCAGGGAAATATAAAAACCTCACTGAGTTAAATGATGATTACGAATCCAAGATGAAAGTTAAAGAAGAATTATTGACTATTGTAACAATATGATGTAATCAGGAACTGTTTGTCCAGTTGCGCTATCGTCAAGTATAATACATTCAGTATTTCACTAGCATACCATTTGGCTCAAGATCCATGTAGTTCTTTAGAAATCCTTATCTTTTATCTCCGCATTGTTTACTCAATCAACCTCTAGAACCGTAACGATAAGCCTTGTTCGAGGTTTATATTTCATCCATTTTATTGGATCTACAACCATGAAACAATTTGAACTTCATTCAATCCACAGCCAATAAAAAACAAAGTGTTATTCTGACGGAGGCTGTTTGTTGACAAAGAGTGAATTGTCCTCCCATTGATGTAACTGTTTATCAATGTATAGGAATATCTAGAAGCAGCTACTACTTCTTCAGTTGATTTCAGTTAAGTATAAACGGTGATGATTTATTCATCAAAAATTTACCTTAAAATAAACTTGAAAACTATTTATGCTGGAAATACTTCGTAAAGTTTCAATGCTCTCAAATCTAATCAGTTATTTTAGCTTCAAAATGATCTTTTTTTGCTTGTGGCTTTTGGTAGTTTTCCATAAGAATACAGAAGTGAATGGAAAACGAATGGAAAAGTATGTTCATGTTATGTAAGTTGTTCATTAAAGAAACAAAACAAAATAAAAGACTTAAACAAAATAGAAATGGAAGAAGCATCTTTTCTATATCTTGTAAATATCTATATCTAGAAATCCTATTAAATAACACTCCTTTAATTCCCACAATATTTCGTCCTTCTTTGCGAAGGACTTCATCAGATGATACCAGAGGACAAGAAACTTTCTTCTTCCTCTAATGTAGAGGAATTATTAGAGTAGAGTAGAATTATTAGAGTAATGTAGAGGAATCATTAGGATTACAAATAAGAACTAAATAAAACATTTTCGTATACAAGTTAACAACTGAAAACTATCTTATTCACTAGAAGCTCTAATATGTTTAAGGGAGAGATTGGCTGAACATATTAGAGCTTTTAGGAATAAAAAAAAGTAGTATTTCTGACTGGGCAGATCACTGTGAGGAAGAAGGACACAACCCAGATCCAATTGTCAAAATTGAATGCGAAATTTATGAAGAAAAAGAGAGACTCAACATCGAATCTTGTTTGATCAATAGCAAAAATTGTATTAATAAGGATAAGTTTCTTAAAATGAGTAGTGCATCATTTGGATATGTTAAAGAATTTATGAAAAATTAAGATTTTTAGATATTAAGGATGTACTGCAAGCAATATTAATAATGTTATTGTTATTTATGAAGCATCATTATTATTAATGTTTAATTGTTATCATTATTAATAACTATGCTAGTGAATAAGATAGTTTTCAATTGTTAACTTGTATACGAAAATGTTTTATTTTTAGTTCTTATTTGTAATCCTTACGACATGTAGAGGAAGGAGAATAGTTTCTTGTCTTCTGGTACCACCTGATGAAGTCCTTCGCAAAGAAGGACGAAACATTGTGGAAATTAAGAGAGTGTTATTTAATAGGATTTTTAGAAGTAAATTATTTACAAAATAGAATTGTAATGGAAAATGGGTTCAAAAGACTGAACTTCGAAATGGATGGCGAGTATTGAATGATTAAGAAAGAGGTTATTTGTTACGACTGTTTTTCTCAAAAATATCTAAAAATCTTGAGACTACATTTCTCGCAGAAGAAAAAAAACTAGCATTAAAAAACTCTTAAGGCATCCTGTAACGAAAGATGGTTAACAAACACTGTCTTCAACAGTCACCATCAACTTTAAAATATATCTGACTGAAAATCAATTAAAACAGTTTACGTGTTAGTTTTCTAAATATAGTAAAGGACGATACTTACTAAGTACTCTGTAATTTTAATTAGAATAAGTTCACTTTTGAAGTAAAGTAAAAATACTTTTTAAATTCAGTTTTTCCTCCAAAATTTTTACTTCGATTTCATCTTTTTGTGAAGATTTCCCGAAATTGGATTAACTCGAACTAAATGATAAGAGGTTGTTATTCTAACTAGTAAAGAACTTTTAAAATTATTGAAATGTTCAAGAAGCAATTACTTCCTAATAACTAAGTAATTATCTAAGATATTAATTGACAAAAAGTTCCTCTTTTACAGAACAAAGAAGAGAAGATGGACATTTCGTAAAAAAATCTTGTGTCGTTGCTTAAAATGCTGCTGCATGAAGAAGCCGAATCGGTTTTGTAAACTATAACAAAGTTTTGCTATTTTTAAAAACATTTATTAACGAAGGCTACACAGGAATAAACATTCATCATCAGAGGGAATCGGGAACGACCGTTTCGTCCTTTTTTTCTGCATGTTAAATTTGTTTCTTTATATTTATTAAGTTTTCAAATATAAAAAACTTAATATAAATTATTAGTCAATATTAAGAATCAATTTGGTTTACTCGGAGATCATACTTATAATATTCAAAGAATGAATTTAAAAAAATTAAACTGTATTCATAGGGTAAAAATTGGAATTTCACTTCTATTTATTAGACACTGATATAAAACATTATTGAAATTGTTAAAATAACCTTTTTGGCAATTAATTTCCTTCTTTCCAAATCACTGCTACTTGGAAGATGAAACTAATAAAAATACGATCAATTTATCTAAACTGAGATGCGAAAAAAAACCCCTCAGGATTTTATATTAAAAACAGCATTTTTTTATTTTTTTTTAAGCATGTAATAAAGACATTCTGAATTATATTAAAAATCAAAGGAAAAAAAAGAAGAAACAAAGTGAAAAATAAAGAGGAAATACATAAACTTAATATCAATTCTCGTATATTCTGCAAATTATATGAAAAAGACATTGTTTGCAGAAATTAAAGTATTTTTAAATTATTTACGTTATTATTTATATTAGTTGTAATTATCATCTTTGTTCATCAAATATTCCATTGTTATTTATAATTCTCTAAAATACTTATGCTTTAATAGTTTTCCAAATTTAGTGAATCATTTATGCAAAGCTCGGGAATAATTGGACTTCTCTATTGTGTCAACGCCAAAGTTTGTCCAACAAATAGGAGTTGTTCATTGTTGCTTGGTCGGCGTCCATCAATCACAGCACGAGGCCCGGATATGGTAATCAATCAGCTCTTGGCAGCACCAATCGATAATCGAAGCAGAGAAGAAAAGCGCTTTATCCCAATCAATCGTCGGGTGGCGCTAGCCGTCGTCGGGAGGCAACCTTGACTCGGATTCCCGTCCTCCACCCCCATTCCTGGCTTGCGCAGCAGTGAGCTGCATTCGTCCAGGTAATCGATTCCAGGCTGCTCTCACTCGGTGCCCGGGCCTTCTGGAGTACGGGTCGGGCTCGGATCCTGCTGTGGCGCGTGCACCATCCAAGGTAGGAAAACTTTTCCCTTCTTTTCGGACGATTCCCGACTCCTCCTCTGGAATTGCAGGGATTCGCTTCAAATACTGTTTTGCATTTGCTTTCTAATGAACAGCCATTCTTATCTCAACAGATGGTTCCGTTTCTCATTTTCTTTGGGGCATTCTAGAAATACTAATTTAAAATTTAAGGCTTTCCATAAAAAATGAATGAAGATACACTTCATTAAAAACTAGCCTTCGATTCTAATTTACGAAGCAAGTTTACATTGAATGAACAAAGGTGAAGAAGGGTTTCATAAAAACCTTGCTTTGTTACTTTGTGAGAAGTAATAAAAAAAATATCAAAAAAAACGAGAGAGAAAAAAATATTTTGATTTGACACCGATACAAATCATCAACGAAAAATGGAGATTAAAGATTGCGCAGTTGCCTCTTTTCAGAAGAAGGATCTAAAAAGTATTCTATAGAAATAAACAGTTGAATGCTAATAAATCGTCTCCATTATTTTAATTCATTTCTATTAATTTATTGTTTTGATTTTTTTATCTTTAAATGCAAAAGGAAACTTTCGAACCCAAGGGATTTTTTCCATCTTTCATTCATTCGTATTGAACTCAAAAGAGTAAGAATAATTTTTGGAAAACTTTTGTAACATTATTTCTTTTATGGCAAATCTAAAAGCAGTGAAAACAAAAATTAAAATAATTTTTAAAAATAGTTTTTCAATTAAATTCTTTTTCATAATTATGAATTCTGTTTATAAGCATTGATAAGCAATCTTTTACTTTGGTCATGTTTTATTAATAATTTTGAAATGTAAGGATGTCATTGTTTTTTTCCGATGTAGATTTAATTCACACTTTTATTTACTGCTTTAATTAGATATTGCAAAATTACAATTGATATAGACACGCATTTGTCAATAACAGATCATTGAAAAGATTTTTGTATTATTTAAATCGAGGATATTTTGAATGCAATTGATATGCAATGCGATATTTTAATGGAAATGAATATCCTTTAGTAATGAATACTGAAAAGATATTCAAAATAAAAAAAAATAAAAAAATCACTCGCTTAGTCTCGATCTGAGTTAGGGTTTTTCTAACAGAAAACTTTTAAAATAGAAGCAATTATTAATTTTATTTTTCAGTTTCATTAAAACCAAATAAAAGTAAAAATCAAAAGATAATGACAATGAAATATTCCTTTTTCTTCTATGAATGTTAAAAGGCCTCATTTACAATATTTGAATAATAAAAACTAATGTTTCTGTAAAGTAAAATCTGGTTCAATTGGAAATCAAACAGTTTAGAATCAAAAAGAAGAAAGGCTAGAATAGTAGAAAATAAAGAAAGAAAAGAGCATCAATAAACAAAAATAGAAAAGTGTTTGGATGATAAGAAAAAAAAATGATAGAATTATTAATAATGAAGTCTTTGAATTAACTTAAATGTTGAAAATCGAAGGAATTAATTACTTTGAAATATCAATTCATAAGAAGTGATTTTTCTTATTTAATGAATAAGAGAAGTGTGTGTTTGTACAAGTGAAGAAGAGGCTTCATTGCAACACATCGAAATCAAAGTGAAAATTAAACCTTGGATTTATTTGGATTCAAAAATGAACATTGAATTAATTTTACTAATAACTAAGAACCATTTCTACAGATCTAATTAATAACATAAAACTGAGACGAAGATAAAACAAAAAACAAATTAGAACAATATATACAGAAGATCTTATATTATAAAAGCGTTATTCTGTGCGTCATTGTCATAAGACTTTATGTTTTTCCAATTTTGTGACCAAACATTAAGAGATAGATTGGTCATGTAAATGGATAAAATGTAGATCTTTTTAAGACAAACAAAATGCTACAAAAATCTTTCGAAAAAAGTTTTTGGTTTCCAAGATGTCGCCTTTTAAAGGGTCCAATTTTGACTTTTTCTCAGTTTAAACGAAAGTATAAAAGTTGGAAGAGAACATTACATTGAGAAAATGTTGGTATTTGAAAGTTCTATCGAACGATAATCACTCATTCACAAACGTTTCTGCGTTTGCAAGATGCATGCAAAAATGTGATTTTTCGCTTTAAATTTTTGGTGTGTGGCGCCAACCCACAATACATCTGAGTTATCCGGAGAAGCCACAACGGGCTGGGAAGTCGCATATTCTCCGATCATCTCAACATTAATTTGCTAAATAAATAAAGTTTGTATTTTTGAATGCTATATATGCAAAGGTTCCGGAGCGAAGCGACAGGAATAATAAAAAAAGATGAAGAATAAAAAGACGATGTATTTATAATTCAAAATTTCTCTAATAGAGACAAAGAAAACAACAAATCAAATAGATTCTCATAATAAAAATGAGACATTCAATGAATGTTCCTTCGAAACCTACAGTGTTTTCTCTTGTGTTTCCCATTTCTTCTAAGCCAGTGGTTCTCAACTTTACGTAATCAGTTCTCCTCCACCGGATATCAGCTAATACAATGCTCATGAAATTTACGAATAGAATCACAGATCCTACAGCTATTTCCAATGTTTATGTAACCAATCAATCTAATTTAAAAAAAAAATCAGCAAAATTCTATAAAAATAAAGTTTAACGTGCATTTTAAAAAATGTAAATCAATAAAGGATTTGCATCCTGAGCTATCACGGACGGAAACTAGGACGGTCGTTTCTGCCTTATTAGGCGTCCTCAGTCAGTTTTACCCTCCGTGCTAAGCTCAGAGTGCGTGCAAAGGTTAAGGATTCCACCTATCGCAAATGGTACCTCAACCACAAAACACAACAATAAAAATAAACAGCTTTAAGTTTTTGTTCCAATTAGTTTTAAAAAAGAAAAAAACTTTCTTTGAAATTAAAAGAGATAAGAAAAAAGAAGTATCTTTGTAAAACAGAAGCATTTAATGATTGATACATTGATATAAAAATAAATTATTAATTTAAAATAGCATAAATTTAAAATGAATAAGCACGACTAGTTTCAAACGCCTTTTCGGCGAGCTTTCTCAAGCTGCGCAATTTAAAATATTTTTACGTACCGGTACGTTAAATTTAATTCTTTTAGTAGCATGTTAATTTTAATCATAAAGAACACTTTATATCTAAAAAGAAAATGTAGTAAATAATGAAAGAATAATATTCTGTGAGTAAATAATGACTGGGCTCCCTCTCCACAGTTTGAGAATTACTGTCTTAATATATATTTTCTGAACCAGTCAACATTTCTTTGTTTAATCAGGACCTGCAAATGGCTTTTGTGGTTCGTTTCAAGTAAGTGAAAGTCAAAGTTCGATAGACATATTTTAAAGCTAAAAAAGGTCTTATAAAATCAGATGAATTTTCTGGAATAAAAATTGAAAACTTATGTCTTTCTTTATATGAAGCTGATGATATGGTAAACGGATTGTCAATTTCCTTCCCAGTCTCCATCCAATTCTTTATATCCCTCTCCATCTTCTTGTTTCAGTTGTTTCATTCATTTCTTCTTTGTTCAGTCTTCATTGATCTCAAAGAACTGAACATCTACAGATCCTCTAAATTATTTATGAATTTCTTCCATAGTCTTTATTCCTCAACTAACAAAGAATCAAGAAATGGACTTAATCATTGGATGGAAATTTGAGAGAATCAGTTGAATTTTTCCCTTGTCTTTCAATCTATAACCTTAGTGCGTAAATCAGAATTGCTTTTGAAAAAAACTTCCTTCCTTCGATGGCCTACAGATGGCGACAGCACATAAAGCTCCCCCTTTATCACAAAAGGAAAGCGAAGATATTTAATAAATATGATGTATAGATTTCTTCTTTATTTTTTTTTTAATATGCTTGAATTTTAACTTTGATTTTATCTTTGCTTTCAGTATTTAATCATTTCTGAAAGAATCTATAACGAAACGTTTATTCCAATTAATCATACTATTAATAGGCAAAATACGGATGTACGTTTGTTTGAAATCAAAGTGGAGAGAGTCAGCGAGAGAATATTTTACAGTGTATTTTTAATTTTGTAAGTAAGTCAAAATTCAGTTTTAAAAAATCAATCTTTGGTAATCCGACATTTTTTGATAATCCGACATTCCCTCGGTCCCGTAACTGTCGGATTATCGCGAGTCAACTGTAATTCCTATGCCCCTGTAAGGCATTGTGGGATACTCTCTCATAGGCTCAATTTGGAGGAACCTATTATTTTAGGGCAGGAGGTTAACTTTTTTCGCCGAAAGTGCCAGGAAAGCAGGTTGATATTAAAAAATCATGAATCGTATAACGATGGTCTTTCGGTCAGAGCTGTGGCGCTACATAATTGGCATAGCACAAGTTCAGCAAATAAATATAGGAAGAATTCCAGTATTGGTTAAGGAAAATGTTTAAAAAATCAATATCTCCGAAACAAGTCTCCAAGGAAAACTTTATGAACGATTAAAATTGAACAACAATAATAATGTTTATACACAAAACATCTTGTGTAGAGATTTTTGAGAATTAAATAATTCATCAATCTAGATTTTGAAAAACGGTATTAAAAGTTTTCAGTTCTTTATATTCATCAATCAACTATCAAGAAATGTTCAACAAGGAAAACACGAAATTATAACCATCATGCTGAAAATGTGACGGAGACATGAGAATGATAGCTTATTTTGGTCTCGGTAATAAATGACAAAATCTGTAAGTAGAATTTGTATTGAATGTACAAATGTCTGCTACAAATAGATCGAATGCAGCAGGGTTTATGCATTTTAATCCTTTTAAAAAATGAGCTTAGAACATCTTTTTCAATCTTGTGTTTCAAAAAATTGCACGGTATTTCAAAAATGTGGAATTTGTTTTACTTCCGTGAATATTTCACGGGTTGCGACTAGTAATGAATTAATTTATTTGTTGGTGTTTCTTTCTAAATTCAATTTATTTGGCTCTTCGGTTGTAGAAGTTCTTCTCTACAATGTATTTCTCTGTTCTTCAGAAATAGGATTCTTTTCCAGATAAGTTTTGCCAACAGGAGGAACTTATCTCCGGAATTGGAGAGGAGTAGTTATTTTAAAACTTTTAATTACATCATTTGAAATAGGATCTAAAAATTACTGGATGGAAAGTAGGGACGTGGTTCGTAAGTCTTGTTTTATAAACTTAGCGTTAAATGTTAATTCAAGAAGAAAGGTTCAAAAACTACAAGGCAAAATAGAAACTGTCTGCACTTTTCTTAGTCCAATACAAAGAGTTTTGGAAAAAACACGAAATCAAAGTTCCCACAATGAAGTTCTTTGGACGGAAGTACGTTAAGACAAAACGTTGCCTTCTAAAAAAAAATAACTGAGGATTTTAATAACAAAAGCGGTAATGTTCTCATACAGATGATTAAATTTGAAAGATTTCTAAATAAAGCATAAACACAAAAAAAAATACAGTATTGGGCAAAACAAACAGTAGTAAAAGACGTAACTCAGGAGTGGGAGTAGTAAATGTAATTAAATATCAATTGCTAGTACCTACAGCATTACTCTAACTTATCATTATCCATCCAAGATATGTAGGGTTTGTGCTCAATATTCGCATTATGGTGATCGCACAGTTCCTACGTTCCTGTGAATTTTCTACCTTGAGATGACACGGACAGGACAGTTTGATGCATGACAGGTAAGTAGTCGGCTGTGATTCTCATTTGTTTTTACTGTTCCCGTGCATCCCTTCACTCTGTCATTCATTTACCTGTCCGTCGAAATTTTTAGATGACGCCAAGAATCACTCTGTCACTTGAGGAGATTTTCCCAAACATAAAGTTGAAACCGTTCCTTCCCATGTGCAAGGCAGGGTCTGTCTTTTCGTCTTAGACCGTAGGAACGGTTGGTCATATTCGACTAAAAATAGCTTTTCTTCTGTTCTCAGAAGCATAACTGTCTCGACTGATTCAAACCCTAATACCATATTACATTCAAATAGACCGGACACGTCCTATTGTCGCGTAGGGATGTGGAATGTTTCACTACTGTTTGTTTTGCCCAATACTGTAGATAGATTAGTAGGAGAAGCTCAGAGGAAAAAAAACAATGGGAAAGTTTATTTTATTAAATGGGTTGTAATAATAATTATAACTAATAATAATAATAATATTTCATATATTATAAAAGATAATACAATATAATGATGACGTAAGTTTTCCATGGATTTCTCAGATGATTCTATTCATGACTTACAGGGAGAGGAGGATTCTTCAACCATTTGACTGCGATCAAAGACGCAACGAAATAGTGAAGTTTTAAAATTGATGAGTCACCAACAATGTTGCTTAATATGTTCTTAAAATACTTTTTCTACTAATATTAATTAAGTCAAGGCTGAATTTAAAAGCACCAATGAAATAAACAAGAGAAAAATGATTTTGAAATTGTTCTCCTTGTGTTTGTTGATGATTATATTTCATCAACAGCAAAGAAACAATAAAGAGGAATAATAATGACTCCGAATAGTGGAAAATTATATATTTAAGTTTAGAGCGATTAATTTATTAGTTAGGAGAAGCAGGAAAAAATACCTTAATTAAAATTAGTTAAATAAGGAATTGAAACATTGTAACTGAATTGAAACTTAGCTTTAATTATATCACTAATAGTTCTGAGAAATGTTTTTATTTATTGAATTATCTCCGAAAATCTAATGGAATTCTTAAGTTCTGTTGCTTTCGGAGAAAATAGATCTTCTGTAAAAAGTCAACGAGTTTAAGGCCATTGTAGTTTTAAAATCCACTGACGGATTCAACTGAGAAAAAAAGACAAAGTGTTTCAATTTGATTCAACATTCTCAAGTGTTTTCGATGAAAAATAAATAAAAAAAATTTAATTTATTTTCATCCTACTTTAAAGAAAATTCTGTTTTTAACAATATAGTTAAGAACCTTCTTTGTTGATTCCAAATAAATTTGAAATTCAAGATTTTGATGGTCAGAAAATAATAACTGCTGTTTTCTCATTTGTTAGCCATTCTTTATAACAAGAATTCGAGTTAGTTTTTACAGAAATATTGATGAAACTTTCCGAGCTTTGCCGATACAATATGTGTAGACCCACGTAGTGTATAAGACTTCTTACTTGTTGTAGCAATGGAAGACTTCTCCTGTATTTTATGATTCATCGGATATATTAATATATCATGAAATTTGAACCAAAAACATTCAATGACAAGTAACCTAAAGCAACAACTTAAAATATTTCCTGCGAAATCAGTGAAAACAGACCAACAACTGCTTAGACTTAATTATTCTTCCAAAAAACTAAAGTGTTTGTAATATTTCTATAAGACGAGCGCCGTCTATAGATATATTTTGATCCTGTATATATCTATAGACTGCATATATCTTTTGATTCTGAGTTAAGTTGGTATTTTTCCATTCATTAGAGCATTAATTTAACCTGAGGGTGGATTTGGTTACTGAAATGTAATTTGTCAAAAAATATTTTAACACCAAATCTCCGCTGAAGTTAAGAAATTTTGAAATTAAGGAAAAAAAAATCATTTCAAAAAAATTCATTTTTTTGAAAGATCTAAATATCTTTCATTGAAATAAACTTGCAGAATCTAAAGGTTTTACTTCGATTTTGCTCAAATCCATAAAATTCAAAATGAAAGAAACATGAAATTTGTAAATTTAAGATCTATTATAAAACGACCAATTTCTTTTGATTGTAGATTGTTTTTGTTTTTGTTCTGTGAAAATTCAACCACGTGAGTTACTTAAGCTGTGATTCTAAATAACAAGGATTAGCTTCTGATTGTTTCTTTTATAGTCACTTTGGGAAATAAACAACCAGATAGGGTTTAGAACACAAACAGACATCGGCAAATGTTTATCATTGTAAATTATTTCACTAATAATAAAAGAACTTACATTCTACTTTCCTTAAAAATGCTTTCTTTTAAAACGTCTTTATTTTGTTTCTTATTCTTTGTCGTGAATTGATCAAAAGCCAACATTTCTATTCCAATTCTAATCTGAAAAGAAACAGCAGAAATTTGCCATTTTCTGAAAAGAAAGACTCGAATCCTCTTCCTTATTTCCTTCCATTGTCGAAATCAAGTTAATTTTAATCGTATCAAACCACGCGCAATAGAACGCCTTAAAAAATTAAGTTCCATTGTTTAAGGCAATGAAACATTAACAGAATAGAAATCCATTGTTTACATTCTAGGAGGGGTTTTTTCTGTCACTTCTCGCGCTGATTTTTTTTTACATTTGGTAAAGTTTCAAACCTAACAGTCCCTCGTCCTCCAATGGGCAAATCAAGTTTGAAGAAGGTCCATCCAGTGGTTTACATTAATTCACGTGCACTTGTTATTAGTCCATTGTAATAAAGTAAGACTCGTCAAAACAGTTACTTTCTCAAATAAAACTCTAATTTCCTTCAATTGTTGATTTTTCTTTTTCTTTTAATTCAATTCTGCTAAAAACAAATTTGAAATCTTCCATTTCTTGAAAAGTAATGAAAAACTTTCGTAATTCGATTCATTTTAATTTGATTCATTTTGAAGAATTCGTAAACTTACAAGGGCATTATTGTAATAATTATATTATTTATAATCAATTAATTGTTTTTCTTCTAATGTTTTTATTCGCCTTCACGTGCAAATATTCGCAGATGGATTCTTTTGGAGAAATTGAAAATATAAAAGAACGATCTTGTCTTTTCCGTAAATAGGCAGATCATGTTTCAAGAAACCCATTCACCGGTTCAGTATTGGCCCACATGAATATGAGTCTAATATTCCTTAGGGAAGTAGGTTAAAATGAACTTATTATTAATAATATCTTGAAACAATCACTGTTTATCATTCTCAAAGCAAATCATCTTCTTGAAGGTGTAGAAAGAAGAACTCTATAGGTTCTTCACTTTCCATTTGCTATAGGAATTTTTTCTATAGTGAATGATTTCATTTGTAAGACTTTGTATTTTCACTTCATTTCTAATGTCTATATCAGATCTAGTGAGAGATCGGAGGAATTCTTGTCTTCTATTTCCACTCTTTTCTTATCTCTTTCTATTTCGTTTTTACATTTTACAATGATGAACTGTTCAAGCGCAACCATCTCACTGATTACTCAGTATAACGTTTCTAATTTTATAAGATTTGTTAAATTGCTTATGTAACTCTTTGTATTTATCGATATATGCAATTTATGAATACAAAATTCAATGTGTGTATATGTATTTAATTCCCACTGTTATTCTGTAACCATGGTTTTATCTACAAGGCATTTCCAGGGAGTACGTGAAGCATACCAGGTTGAGAACCACTGATATAAACATTGTGCTGATATAAACGTGAAATAATAAACAAAATTTTGAAAACGTGAAATCATAAAAACGTGAAGTACAATAATGTTCACGGTTTCACGCTCAAATTGTTCAAATAATTGTCTTTTGATTTTTAAATTCGTGTCTTCTTTTTTTATTAAAGATGTCTAGTCCTAATTTATAATAAAATCATTGTCTTATAAAAACTGCCAATCATAAAGTTATCTTCTTATAAAATAAAGCTGCCAATCATAAAGTAAAATCGTTCTCTTCTTATAAAATATTATTTCCAAATCAGAAAGCTGCTAATCATAAAACTGTCTTCTGTGCTGATATATTTTATTCCTACAATCTTTAAGTGTCTATCTATTAACCCGATCAGAAGCTTTTTTATAATCAATAAATACAATGTATATCGGGAATTTATAAATGTTCTATAAATACTGTGTCTATTTACCATCCATTCTGAATCCAATCTGAATCCATTTCGTTTCTCTTCTAATTTTTTTTAAGATTATTTATTCTTAAGTCATTTACTTAATTTTTATATAATGAAATTAATAATCAAATGCCTTCATAGTTGACCATTACCTTTATTTAAAGATACTAATTAAAATAGAATCTCTCCACCGTCTATTCGTATCAGATTCAGAAATACAATAACGGAATATTAAATGTTGGACGCAGTATTTAGCATTAATATCATCACACTATTTGCTTCTTATTTTTAAGCTTAGGAAGTGCTTTCTCTAATTCTTTCATAATAATAATAATAATTATATTTTTTAATGACTTTGCTGTTTTCTGCTCTAAATCTTTCATCATTTAAGAATGTTCACTCCAGTTATGGAGACTGGGTCCCTCTGTTCAATCTAGAATCCATAATTTTATTAAGGCAGTTTTTATTGATCACTATAGAATCAATCAATAATGGATTTCCTATCTCTTTTTTTTTTTTACTTATATTTGTGCACATTTTTGTTTTAAAAACAAACTATCAGTATTTATGAAGTTATTAAAAATAAAATCTCTAAAACATTATTTTTTTTTATAATTGCTTTACAATAGCCTTACAAACTAATTTTGAATCGCGAATTGCATAGAATAATAATAAAAACAATGCTTTTCTCATGAATATTTCGGATTTATTCTTGAAAAAAAATATTAAAAAAATAGAGAGAGAAAATAGAAAAAGAAGAATAACAACAGCAATTGAGGAGACCTTTTGTAACTTGTATTAAGAGACGTTTAAATTGTTAGTTTTCTCATTGGAAATTAACTTTATTCATTCCTACAATATTAATAGAACCATTTAAACATTAAAACCAAGTTAATCGTGAAATAGTTTATATTAATATTTAGATAAAACAAATAATATTTCTAATCTTAAATAGTAATTTTCAATGAAGAATGTTTAATAAAAACTACCAATTTTCAAATATAATTACCAATTAATCTTTTCGTATTAGATAATAAAATTGTTTTCTTTCATGTGCTTCATCGAGGTTATTGTAAACAATCGAAATAACTTTTGTTACAGAAAATTACAGTGAAATGAAATAGAAATATTACGGAGTTTCTTAAAAAAGCGTATTACACATGTTTTGAAATGAAACTTAATGATCAGTATCTGCCCAATATACATCATCAATGGATCAGAAGCACATTAGAACAACTCAGATGTTGAATTACTTCAACTAATTTTTCAAAAAATCAGATATCAACGCTTTGAGAAAATGTTATTCTTTTCAAGGAGAGTTAAATATCAAGTTGAATATTTTAACCTCTAAAAAAGAGTTTGACAGAAAAACAAACAAATTATTGAATGCAATGCTGTGATAAAATTAAGTCGGAATTAACGTTTTAACTCTTAAACCAGAAATTTGTAAATGACAATAGCACATAGCTATCATGTAATTATTCTTAATGCTAAACGAAAAATGTAATATTGGACTTTAAAATAAGAAAAATACGTAGCAGAAATATAGAATGTTGCAATAAATGAGCAACAGTGGATCAATTGATACAATTATTATTCGATTGAATTCTGTTTATAATTGGTTTTCATGAGAAAATGAATCAGCGATAGGTTTGGAATGAACGCGGAAACTCTGGGGCTTTCTAGCATCGAACCACTTTGGAAAATTGAGGGTGGATGGATGACAAAATGCAGAGAAATATTTATGGAATGATGAGAGCCAATGAGAGAATTTCAGTAATATTCTCTGTAGTTCATTCTCGTAATAACTAAATAAGAACGAAAATTCATGTATATAACGAGATGTGTCATGTATATTCTCATTGATAATCCTGAATGACAAAAAAAAATATTCACAGATTAATCTGCTTCAAATACAATCACCTAAAATTACAGGAATTTTTTTCCCTTTGATTAAATATGTTATTTGTTAACATTTTGTTGTAATCTTTCGAATTGCAAAATTAAAATTTAACGTAATTGGGTTTTTATTAAAATAAAAATTCCCAACTTATTTCATTAAGAAAAAAAAGAAAAAAAAAACTGAAAACGACAAATGTCTTCCAAAACGTTGAAACAGTTGGAGGCTGAGCGATTTCCCACCCACTACTTCTGAAGTTATTCGAAGGAACACAAACACGAAGTTCATCTGATGAATTATTTTGAATTTCAGGTGGTTTGTGTTTTTCTTCTGAATTAAAAATTCTCTTTGGTCATTTGATTCTGTTTTAAACATTCTCTTGGAAAAACACTTATTCTTTGAAAAATCTTTAAATATTCATAAACGTTTGCTTTCTTTTGGGAAAATTAAAGACAGCGAATAAATGTCAGATTGAAGTTTATGAAACAAAATTGAAAACTTGAATTTCAATGTTGAATAGAAAAAAGAAATTGGAAAAGAAAACATTTCAGTTCAATGAGAACCTTTAATTATTTCCACGAGGGTTTAAAGAAAATGAATACATTTTAAGAACATAAGTCATAAGATTCAAAGGAAGTGAAAAACATCGATTGAATCGTTAAAACAAAAGGATAACATCTAGAATTAACATGGAATAAGAGAAAGCATTACGAGAAGAAAAACAAAAATAAGTGGGCTTTTTTTTTCAACAGATTAAAAAATCCCTGCTTCTTGTAAGAACATAGTAGAAAATTGAGATTTATTTTAGAATTTTCCGTGAAATATATATGATATGAAATTTAAGATATTCATGGTTTATTCGTTGAACATAATTTGTAATTGAAAAATACTTTATAATTTATGCAAAGATTTTTAGATGCCAAGTGTTTGTGATTTTTAAGTACTACAACAAAATCATTGATTATTGAGAATATTATAACAAGGAAACATAAACACACACAAAATAAAAACTTTCACTGAACTGTTTTTGGAAATTAGCACGGGGAATCCAAGACAGACTGTTTCGGATTTCCAAACAGACTGTGTGTGAATTATTATTGAGCTTTATTGTATTTTTATTGCTTTTAATTTCAAAATTTCGTTATAAAGAATTTATCGTGAAACATAAATGAAGAAATTAATACAATAACATTTTAATGTAAGAAGAAATTAACCAAGTATAACTCTTGAGCAAAGGAATTAATGTTATTCAAAGAAAATTAAAATTTCGGGCGAGAATTTGAAACTTTAATTCACGAAACTGTTGTGACTTGTTCAGTTCAAAATGTCTGAAATCGATGCTCTTCAGTTCAGTATCGTCCAAGGAGAAGGGATAATCTTAAGGTAGGCGCAAGGGAAAATGTCTGGAGAAGGAGGTGTATTGCTTTAGTTCTGAGGAACTACCACGTCTACCGATAAGAACACAACATAGAAGACTATTGCATTCTTTGTAAAGTTCCCCAAATAAAACAATATATGTATGAATTTTAAAAACACGAATTCACGACTGACCAGAGGATACCAGGAGGATAAAAGAACTTCTTCTGCATTTAGAGAACATTGGCAAACGAACAATGGCTATTAAAAATTAATCTTGAGGAATTCACTGGAATTATTTCTAGACTCATTTAATTTTAAGAATTTATTTCTAACATAATAATTAACTGAATGTATACATTTCTAAATTTTTAAATCTTTAGAAATCATCAATTGTGTGATTATGATTAATTACAAGTATTACGACATGACTTGATTTACATCCTATTTGTTCGTCTTTAACAATAGAAATGGCCTTTGGTGTTTTTATCAATTGATTATCAATCATAAGCGATATTCACCAAAGAGAATAGATTTCTATACACGAGGAAAAAAACAACAACATACATATTAAAAACACAAGATGTCGATGTTCAAAAATTTATTGATCATTTAAGTTGAATATTATTTTACGGTTTTCTTAGAACTGTTAAACTGTAACAGAAAAAAAAACCCCATAGAAAAATTACTGATTCTTTTTGTAAGATCTCAGGATAGAACATCTCTATTTAACGGACAACAAAAGATTACTATTGTCACTAGTTGGGTTCGTTTCAAATGTTTAACAATGAAATAAGTCAGTCTGAATCCATTCTCAATTAGTTCTCTAACTATTTTTGTCATTAAGTATTAACTATTTTTACTCTAAATAAATACACTTCATTAGTAGCTGCGTTACGTGATTGGTTATTTTATGTCTGGCTTAAGTAGGATTTCACTGATTTCACAGAAAGGAATTTCAAAGATTAAACAGTTCGTAAAATTTATTCCATCAGTGAATTGTTCTCGTAAGTTAATGGAAGCGAATGAAACTGTAGCAATTTTAAAAGTTGAAAGCCTTTTCTTTTTTTCTCTCTATCTTTAGAACTATTCCTATTTAAATCCCTTGACTCTTCTGAAATGCTAATTCTTGTAACTTTTTCGTTGTAGTCAATGTTACATTTTTCTATTTTGATTAATTCGTTGATTTCTGAAAATAAGTTTCATGAAATCCACTCTTCCGTCTCATTGTTGTCGTTTAATTATAGGGGATCATCCACAAGTTTGGATGATCTGTAGTTCTAATATATCAAAACCAAGAAATAAAATTATAACATTACTTAAAATGTAAATCTATTCTTTAGGAAAAGACGTGTGTTTCTTTATAAACTAAATTTTTATAGCGAATGGTTTAATATTAAGGAATGCCATGTAGAGGTTACATAAATTAAATATCTTTGAGATGGGCAGAAAACTAATAGGGATTAAATCGATTACACTGACAATTTGTTTGACTGAATTAGTTCTGCTTCTTATTTGAATTAAAATTATTTAGACAATTGTAACCTAAAAATTTCCTAATTTAAATCTATTCTGAACATAATTATCAGAAATTTGAATGATTAACTTCCTGAGCTAAATAAGAAAAATCATAAAAATTCCATTTCAAGTTAAGTGTTTTTTTTTCAATTTTATTGTTTTAACGACTTTCACGTGATCATCAATAAAACTTTACGAAGTAATCAGGTATATTTTTTTAAATCTAATTTAAAGGAGAAGATATTTAAAGTAGTAGTAAATTTTATTATTTAGATGGGGAATTACATATACGTATTTACGCAATGGATTAGAGGAGCTCGGTTTCCTTTAGGGCTGGTAATTTTGGAGAGCAGTGGAAAAGAAAGACAACTCCTTCCTTCGATGCTAAGACATTTTTTCTTGTTTTTTTTTTTAATTAAATTTATACGAATAAATATGATTTTGAGACTTTAAATTCACCTTAAGAATTTCCTATGAATTTCAGTAATTCCCAGTGCTTTTCATAAACTAATTAATGATTGAAAATAACTTATTAAGCTTAGTTAGGAACAGAATTTTAATAACAAATAGTCAATAACATTTTCATTTAAAATCTATTTTGATTCTGTTCTTCCATAATTTCGATTTTATTGAAAATTAAAGAAACGTTAAATTCCCAAAATAATTCAGGTGAACAAATTTAATTGAATTTATTAAATGATTAAAAAATCATTGATTTAGTCATTTTTAAATTCCCTAAGTTTTCTTAATCTTTGTGAAATCTCTCATTACAACTCCACTGACTTTTGCTGTTTAATTAATCAAATTCTTTCCAAAATCTTAATATCCTTAGAAAGATGAAACTTTTTTTTAACCCATGTGATCTCCTTTGTTGACTGTTATTTCATGAACATCGTCTTCCCTGTACATTTAAGCAGAGGAAGTTCATTTATATATTCTTACTCTGTTACTTTTTAATAATACATTCCAAATAATATATTTAGGTGACAACCAAAGATGTTCCGTTGTAATAAAAAACTTGGGCTTTGGGAAATTTTTCTTGTTCTATTTTAAAAAGATCTTCCAAAAAACTTCTCTTCCGAAATTTCATTTTTTGAGCTGAGAAGTTGACATAAATGCGCAATAGAAATCCTAGCGAGGTCGTGAGTGCGCATACGAAAAACCACGGCTGAGATTGAGGCAAGTGAATTTGGGGAAGGTCGCGGAAAAATGTGTTTCTTTGCCATGACAACCAAAATAACCAACGAAAAATGGTTTCACTCAGGAAGCAAGAGGTGGAGTCTTTTTATTCTGAAAGAGAAACATCAAATACATGATTTATTCTCTTCCAATGGATTTCCAATTAAGCCAGTAAATTACTTAGATCTTGAAACTAAGTTGATAAATGATTAAAAATGAATAACACTGTTTTTACATGAAGTTGATTATGAGTAGAATGGAACAAAGAATTTCCTTGAAAGAGAAAAGTTTTTTATTTAAAAAAAAATAATAAAGGAAGAAATTAAAAAGTAAAATCATTAAAATAACTTTGTGTAGTAAATGCACAATAATTATAAGATAATGAAAAAAAAATTCTCATTATTTTTTGAAAAACGGATTTTAAAAAAAAAAGTCTCTTTTCAGTGGAAGAGAATGTAATCTGTCCAGTCTATAAAAATAAGTGACCGATTATAACGAGAGAATTCTAAGGGCATCAGCCAAATAACTCTGTAAAGTTTTCTGGAATATTCTGTACCAACGACGTTTACCTTAAGTGGAACGAATTGTTGGAAGTCATCAGCGATGATCAAATATCAGACCGTCGATTAATATTTCAAAAACAAAAATAAGTATGATCTATAGATTGATTAAGACAGCCAATGGTTCCATTAGATGAAGGAAACTGATTGAAATAAGGGAAGAATTCAACAGGAAACCTACTTCCATAAACAAATGCAGAGATAACGAATTGAACACAATTTCAGACAGGGTGATTCGTTATCTTCTTTGCTGTTCAATTTAGCTTTGGAAAAAAAAAAACCAAAACAAAAAACCCCCAGAGCATCTGGATTTGAAGTCAGACGAAATACGAGGATGAGTCAAAAAGTAACGTTAATATGGCCATAAAAATTGAAAATCTCATAGTAGAGAATTCTCATCTTATGTTATGTCTTGCCACTTGAGGAATCTGCGGGCGCATATACTTTGGCCTACGCGGCGACTGTGACGTCAGCAAGTCAAAGCCAAGATGGCCGCGCAGTTAGAAGGATGTTATAAAGAGGAGCAGCGTGCAGTTATCTGGTTTTTAGACAGTAAGGGTAAGGTTTTTGGGCAGTTTTGGGGCAGGAAAACTGGCAGACATTCATTATAGGATGCAAAGACAGTATGTGGATAGTTGTTTGTCGCTTCAGCAAGTTTACGAACGGCACAGTAAGTTTAAAAGTGGGGTGTCAAGTACGACTGATGCAGCTCGCTCCGGCCGGCGTCACACTGCGACTGTGGCTGACATTATCGCTGCAGTGGCACGATTGATATGAGTGAATAACAATCAATGAGATGGTTGAAATAGTGTTCATGGCATACCAGATCATTCACGATATGCTAAAGTCAGCAAAGTTTCCTCTAGGTGAGTACCAAGACAACTTGTCCCCCAAATCAAAAATTTCGTGTGGATGCTTGTGATACGCTATTGCGACATTATAAAGTTGATGGGGATGACTGTTTACAATGTATCGTCATTGGTGATGAATGTTGGGTCAAATATTACTAGCCAGAGACTAAGCGAGCAAGCAAAGAGTCGCGACATTCATCATCACCGAAACCAAAAACATTCTGCGCAACTCCGTCGGCTGGCAAAGTAATACTCACGCTCTTCTGTGACTATCCAATGCTGAAGGTCCAATCCTGAAACATTACATGACCAAGGATTTACTGTGAACAGTGAATCGTATTGTGATCTGCTTCAGACCCATTTGAAACCCACAATCAAGTCAAAATGTCGCGGTTTGCTCCGTTCTGGTATGCTGTTGCAGCAGGATAATGTTCAGCAGCATACCGCTCGTGAGATGGTAGAAAAACTAACATATCTGCATTTCGAGTATCTTCACATCCTCCATATTCACCAGACCTGTATCGAACTTAATGGGGACTATATTAAAAAGTGATGAAATGTTTTTGTTTGTATGTGTGTATATTTTGTCAATAAAAAATAATTAAGGTTACTTTTTGACTCGCCCTCGTATCTACACAAATTCTCGCTTACACTGATGATATTCTCATAAGAGACAGAACTAAATTTTAGGTCCCATTTTAGGCCCTGCGAGAAGCAACATTTAACCTCATCAAGGGAGCCTAGACTTACAATCAATGTCCAAAAAATAAATTACCCGATTATCCGAGTATCCGCTTTAACCGAGCTATCAAATATTTCTAGGATTTTTTTTTTCGCAAATTAATCTTCGTTCGTCTAGTCATATGACCCCCTACCTGGAATCGGGGAATGGTTTCGACACCAACAATCCTGTTATCCTTAAAAAAATGCCAAAACATTGCTGTAGAAAAACGCCAAAATAACGTAAAACAAAAAACAATTAAGGACTTTTTTAAGTAAAAGAACTCTTTCAATATGAATTGCATGTGATGTATCTGTATAACTTTTGTATTTGTTAAAATATACATTTAAACCTAGACGATTTATTTTATTTACAATTTTCGGTTATCCGAGTTAGTCTTGATCCACATTAACTCGAATAATCGGGACTCTACTGTATATGGAAATATGTAAGACTGTAATGAATACTATGTCGTTTCAGATATTTGAAAAAGTCCATTAGTTAAATATGTTGGGAACATTAATGACAGATGAAAAAGTATTACTACAGAAGAACTAATTGTAGAATAAAGATACCAAACAGAAGCTGCTTTGAATTAAATAAGTTACTCAGAACAAAAAGGCTAGATTTAATAGAAACTCTTGTATGACCCATTTTTATTTATGGTTGTGAATGTCTGGATCTTAAAGGAGACCAAAAGCTATTAGGGGGATTTGAGAGTAAAATTCTGAGACAGATAAAACTGCATGGAAAAAAAACTGACGTTCCAGAAGGATTACATAAATTAGGGAAATCAGGTGACTTGATTCTATTGAAGAGGATTTGAAGAGACTGGATATCCAAAGTGCAGATGAAAGGTTTTGGATACTTTCTTGAAGAAGCCCAAGGACTGTAGTTCCAGCTGCAGAAAAAGTAATTTCAAAACCTTTTCAAGGACAATATCATGAATATCATTAAATATCAAAGTTTGAGGTTACTAACAATGATTTACAATCGATTGTATTCTTAGTGTCTAAGAAAGCGAACTTAATTAGTAGCTCTAGTTTTCAAGAAAATATTTAAAACACTATTTTAAACACTTTCAAGGTCTCGGATGTTAAAAAAATGAAACTCGAAATTCAAGTAGGAAACCCTGTTTCAGTGATGATTCCCTAGAGATAGATTCGAATTCAGAAAAGGGACAAAGTATTTTTCTCAGTCTTTGAAGGAGAAACTGACACTCTTATTAATAAAAAACAACAACAACAACTGATATAATTAATTCAGAGAATTCATTTTTTTATTAATATTAATTTGAAAATTTTACCATAGAAATTAATTTGAATTGAATTCGGAGCCTCTGTCTTGTGTAATTAGTATTTGACAAAGAATTTCCATTTGATACTTGGTTGCAATCAAAGTTCATTTTCACTGTCATTTTCGTAGCAATTTATAACGAACCGATAGTTAACTGTTGTCAGTGGAGTTCAAAAGCAAATAACTGAAAACCTGATGTGTCTCATCTTACAATTATGTTACATAAACAATGACGTATTCACTACTTTTCTGGTCTTATCTTATCCCTTTGGTCAGTTAAGCTAAAAAAGAAGTGAAGTAAAAAATTGCAGAAGAATCAAAACGGATCGAAACAGGTTTTGAGAATTGTAACGTAAAATCCATATTTCAATACTTAAAAACGAAAGAAAATAAAAATTACCCGAAGTTCCTGAAAAACTTAAACTTATTTTTCATTAAAATCTTGCATTTTTTTTTTTAAATCACGCTTTTTTTTAAAAAAAAATAATACAAATGAAAAATTTCCGTTTTTCTTTTTAATCACAATGCTTGCTGATTATATCAATAAATTTTTATTTTTATTTTCTGAAAAACTTAATTAAATTGGCATTACTTGCTTAAGAAATGAATCCAAGTAAATTTCATCACATTGTAGCTTTCGCGTATCATCTCTAGTGAGATTTTAGAAGAGGTTTAACATTTTTTGTTTAAAATATCGATAGAAAAGCTCAAAAGCATAGACAGTGCTTTCGTCATCTTTTCAAGCTCATTTCTCACAAGGAAAAAAAAGATGAGATCGATTCTTGTTCTTTAATTTGCATATCAAGTTTCAAAATGTAATTCTCCATCAGTTCAAAAATCTTCCCATTTCTGACGAGTTTCACTCTCGTAGGTTGAAAAAAATAAAAAGTACATTGACATTTTTTAGAATCTGAAATGAAAACAGGAATTATTTCAGTTCGTTAAGAATTAAATTTCATTTTGAAGAGACGTACAGTATACTATCGATACCTCGAAAACTTGATATGTCGAAAAATTATTTTTCCCCTTGATATTACATACTCATGTAATCTCGACCTTGTTATCTCGAAAACTCGCTATCTCGAATTTTTTTTTGCGTTCCTTCGACTTCGAGATATCGAGAGTATACTGTATTTATATTTGAAAATGTGGCAATCAGAAAACATTAATATATTAATATTAGTTTAATTAAAGATGTTTTACGTGTGTTTTACAGCCAGAACCCAGTCATTTCATAATATTAGTTTATTTTAGAAAAGGTCTTTGGATAAGAATATTTTCGGAATTATTTAAACTTCATTATCAAAATGAATTGTTTATCTTTGACATTAAATCATGAATCATCTTCAATTTCAGGGCGTGGTTCTTGTTTTGTAAACAGGCGAAATCAAAACTAATGAATATCAAATGAGATTAAGTTGATTTTCATTTAAAACTCACTGGATCAGATTCTCTATAAGTTACGAGAGATTTTCAAAACTTCTATTTTAGCTCCTAAAATGAAACTGCTCTCTTTTGAAACTTAATCCATCCGAATTAACATATCTACGCTAATGCTTACAATATATTAACGCTCTAATTCTAAAAGTTCAGTCAAATGGTTTTCTGAAAAATAAAAACTTTCTTTTCGAAGCCTGATACCAAATGAGCTTCAACATTGAGCTGCTATTGATCTCTTGTTTATTTCTCTGTTTTGAAACAACTTTTCCCATTTGGTTAATTGGTTCAAGAAGATAACTGTCAAAAAAAGAATGGCAAAGAGATCTTGTAATTATCCTAATTGTTGAGTTTTTTTTCTTTGATCCTAATCTCAAAAACAGTCACTTTGAAATCAAGACACACCCTTTGAACCAATACATAAATAATAACCAAAACCAAGTCGTTTTGTTTTTTTTGTTACAGAATTATTAAACAAAAGATAACAATTCGTTAAACAAGGCAGTAACAAGAATTGAAGAGATTCAAATACTTTTATATCAATTCACGGATTGTATGAAGTTATTTATTTAGTTTTTATATCTAAAAACAATGTTTTATTTGTTTACTTGTTCTTATTCGCTGAAATAAATCTTGTAAAAAGCAAAGCAAAATTAGAAGACAGTCATAGAATATTATTTTTCCCTGTGGGATTCTAAATGCAATTTCCGTTAAGTAAACTCTTTCTAAATCTAATAACCTTTTTGATGCTTATTTTTGGAAACAAGTAGAATTCATCATTTCCAACTGCAATATTCTCAAGTTACCAACCAACAGTAAATTACTAATATGAACTATTACTAATATTCTTCTTCATTTCTTCGTAAAATTTAATATAAGGTACATTAGACTCCATTTCAAAATTATTCCTTCTTTATTGGCAATAGTACGCAAGATTAGAATCATCTTGCTTCTTCAAGCCTTCTTTTTGAATTCTATCAACAATAAGCTTGTTGTATTAATAAGGACAGAGGCTATGAGGTGAATGCCAACACCCTATCATTTTTTCAGGATATGATCAGGGGAGAGGAAGAAAAATTTCTATAATGAAATTTAATAATACTTTCTTAAACAACTTATTATTAGCATATTTATTACCTCAATAATGTATCATTGCAGAATTGAACAGGTTTTTTGCAAATTTTTTATCTTTATTAGGTAATAATGGAAAAAATCGAATAGGTTTTTCAATAATTCAAATTTAAATAATGCATCATTACAAATGTAGACATGCTTATTTATTGTCATAAATATAGATAAGGTTATTGTTGTATCATTACTGATGTAAGAAAATGTAGACATGCTTTTTTTTTGTCATAAATGTAGACAAGCTTATTGTTGTTGATATAATTCAAAACGAAGGCTTGAAGAAGCAAGATGATTCTAATCTTGCGAAATATTGCTAATAAAGAAGGAGTATTTTTGAAATGGAGTCTAATGTACCTTATATTAAATTACTAATATTTTTATATCATATTTTGAACGAACTCATCGGATACTTATGTAACATTAGCCCGAATTGTACAAGCGTATAATAAGCATGAAATTAAAGTGATCATTTATAATTCATGCATTTAATTGAGGATTTGTTTGGAATCAACAGAAAACACTTTTTTACTTAATTCGTGGACTAAATGAAATCCTCTGGACGTAATTCTTTCTCTACATAAGTTGACTCAATTCACAAAACCAATCAACGCAAAGGAACAAAATTAAATGCTGACATTTTTAAAATAATTATAGATGTCAGGCATTTGAATTCTCTCTGTTGCTGATGTGCAATAATCCAAAACACTCAATTGGATTACATATTAAATCTGTGGCTTAAAATTACCGATTTATGAATTCCTGTAATTCTCTTGATATTGGTACAAGAACGTACAAATGCTACAGAATTTTAACACTTTATATGATATAGATCTATTAAGGCATCTATTTTTTTTTTAATTTTGAGTCACATTTTTCGTGAAGACTTACAATTTCACGGAATTTAAAATTGATTAAAATAATAGAAAGAATCTTATAAAAATTTAGATCTCAGTAATCTTGGATACAAACATTGGCGTTCGTAAAAAGAAGGTTGGAAACTAATACTGTTTTATTGATATCCTCGGAATTTAGTTTTTAAACAGTCTATAATTAATAAGTTGTAAGACACAAGTTTCTATTTTATTAATGACTTTCTCTCTCTTTTTCTATAAACAATTAACAGAAGCCATATTTCATTCTAATGAATGATTGAAAATAAATACATTTGGAAATGACCTTGTTATTATTTCCCTTTCCCTTGTAACTTTCACAACTGAACTTTAATATAATTTAACATTTTTCTTAGTTAGTTTAAATTTTCAATTTAATCACAAAATTGAAGACCATAATCCTATTGATTTCCTTTGAAATTTCTCTTAAACCGATGGTTTATTAGCGATATTCCTACACTTTAACATGCACCTGTTTCTACAAATGCCGAAAATCACCAGATAAAATTGGTAAATTTTGGAAATTTATGAGAAAAGAAGTGAATATTCCAACTACCACCGATGTTTATTGAGAATGCAACACTGGAACTAACGCTGAAACTTATAATATATCGTTCCTAGAACAGCTACGAGATCTCAAAGGTATCGGAACCAAACAGATCAATGTCAATCGTTTCTTGGGAGTGTAGTGACGTCTGAATTAGAAAATTTTTTAACTTTTGTTGAAGAATTGTTTGTTTGAAAGTTGAAAGAGCACAAGCTCTTATTCTCTTACATGGTCACTTTCTAAAGTAATTATTATTATATGTTAGCTTATGTATTATAATATAAGAAATTTCTTTCGTATGTCGGTTATCAACTTATCTTGTATCAAATAAACAAAGAAACCAGAATTCCTTGCTGAACAAACGAGATTCTTTCATCGAGCGGCAAATGAAATAGAAAAATATCCTTAAATACAAACTGAATAGTGGTTAACAGGCTTTTCTTTTAGAGGAAGAGTAAGTAAATGCGTGCATGTGTTAGTGGGAATGTTGAAAATTTCGAATATCGACAATCACCAAATGTGATGCAGTAATAATTCTGCAGAAAGGATAATTATTTAACATCTGTGAAGGACTGAAGGCTGATCTTTCTGTTCTTAAAGGACAGAACAAAATTGATCTGGTTTTTGGTTATGATGCATGAGTTTAAAGTCATATCAGATGAAGATAAACCAAGCACTTCGTACGTAGCTCCTCACCCAAAAATGCCAAGGATTCAGGTCTTAAGTGTAAGGTGGCAACACTCGTTTCGAAAGGGCGACTGTTGACCAGTGAAATGTTGTGGCAATTGTGAAGTAAATTCTCCAATGTGAGACATTCTCTGTCTTTTATGAAAAGGGTTGTTTCCATGGAGAGATAACAAACTGCCTACATATCCCGATAAATATTTGAACGTTTACATTCAGGTGATAGATTCAATGACAATGCTGAAGGCAATTGGCGAATAAAAAATGATAGTGTCAACTTATCAATATTGTTACTTTGAGGGAATGCAGCTGGTTCGCAATGGGCTTCTTTCTAGCCCAGATCTATCAACAACCAGTTCATTGTTTCACAGAGATACAAATGAACTTCATCACTCACCCATTCTAGGATGTTCTCCATTTCAGTTATTATAAAAAATCCCGTTAGTTAAAACATTAGCTGTCATTTTTACATTCAATTACTGGTTGTGAAACATTTATAACGATAACACTCCTATATTATAATATAATAATAGCAATAATAATGTTTAATAATCATGTAGGAGAGTAACAGCACTTTTCGGACAAATATTTTTAACAAAATTAGAAATAATAAAAATATGCCTGTTTTACTGTCCCTCACTTCTGAAAATTTGCACAAAATAATATCTTTAAGAATATGTTGTTTAATGTTTTTTTTTAAAATCCACTTACATTATTATGCATTAATATTTGAATACAGAAATACAGAAATTTTCAAAAGCAGAAATTTAAATTTTTAAACTGAAATGTGTGACTCAAATCCACTTCAAGCCAAATAATTATTTTTGAAAATTAAATGTTGTTTGTATTGACATTAATATTAAGAAATCTGATGTGATCGAAAAATGTAAAATAAATATAATAACTGTAAAATTACTTCCAAGTCAAAATTGCTTCAAAAAACAAAAACAAACAAACCATACTTCTGTCTTTCAAATAATTGGACCAATAATTGCTAATGATGAAATGGAATTGTAAAACAAATATTGATTTCCTGAAGTTCCAATCAATCGGATTCTAGGGAAGATAAAATTGTTGTCTCGTCCAGACATGGATTGACTTAACTTGATTATTCCGATTGACAGAAGGCTTTGAAAACTCCCACGAATGATATCAAACAAGATTTATTTGTAAATCATTCATTCATGAAAATAATTCAACCTATTGGATATTTGCATTGATCTTAGATGGCAATTTAGAGAGGAGAAAACCCCCAGCGCATTGAAATGATGAACAAACCCATATCTAGAAATGCTGATAAGGAGCTGTTTCAAGTCAGGATCAAAACTAACTTTTTTTTTGGTAAAAATCGTTAATATTAAGAAATCTGATGTCCTCGAAAAATGCTGAAATTTATTGGAATTTTGCAAAAACATCTATTTATTCCTAAATTAAATACAATACATTCTGTCTGTGCAATGCCTTAAACATATTGCTGCGTCAAAGGATTGAATGAAATTCGAAAAGCAAATTAATGAACGAGATACGAAAGGTTTATTTATTTATTTATTTATTTATTTCGTATTGTTTTAAAGTATCTGAGACCGGTGATCCAGTAGTATTGGCACTGGACTGAGGACTGGAAGAGCCGGGTTCATTTTCCGGCGGAGGTCGTGGATTTTTCCTCGGTTACTTCTCTTGGGCTCAAGGGTCATCGATGAGCCAACGGAGGGAAATAACCAACTGTTCTAATTTTAAGATATTTAATGTTTTTAAATTGCAGTTCAGAATTTTAAGACTGTTCTGTTCTCAGAGATGGCTCCTAGATTTCGATAATCTTTCTATAATTATCTTTAAAACTATTGTAGTTGAGATATTTTGCATCCTTAAAAGAAAATGTGGTTTCTTAATATAATACAAACACACAATTATTATTCATGGCTCAACTTACAGACCCTTTTTTCCCATTTGAAATATTTCTTTAATTAACTCTAAAAATTCAGCCTATTTAAATCAATTTATTTTAATTTGTTTTGTTTTTAAAAAAAACACGTATCATTTTCGAAAACTATAATTTTAAAATGAAATTTTGAATCGATAAAACAATTGAAAGAATATAAAATCAACACAGAGTTACAAAGAAAAGAAATAAATTTTTTACAAAGGTTTTAAAAAGGAAAGTGAGGATGAAGAAAGAATTCTGTTCTAATCTGTATAAATAACAGCTACCCATTGTATTATTCAATGGATTCTTACAAAAAGATCAATCATAATCTTTAGGGAAAAAATTACGAATTAATACCTGTTTTATCATAACATTTTGACCAATATCTGTATAAAATAAAGTAAATATCAGAAAGAACATGAAAATACGAATGGTTTGGGAAAAGATTCTGCGAAATATTAAAAATTGGAATAACATATTTCGCAGAATCTAAAAATTGGAATAACATATTTTAATCGGTAAAAAGACTTAATTTAAAGAATAAAGATAAGTTAGAATTAGATTCCTTGGGACTTTTCTGTCATTCTAACTTTATGTTAAGATCTGTTGCAATTGAATATTTTACAATAATTTTACAAGAAATAATTCCTTTAAAGAAAGACTGTGATAAAATACAAGAACTGATATTAATGAAATATTGCTAGAAAGATGGAAAATGACCTTTAAGGAAAACTTTAAAGAAATAAAACTAAATAATAATAATAATAATAATAATAATAATTATTATTTGGGGAGACCCAAGGGTTCATGATCGCGATACAGGACCCAGTCATCCCCACACGCAACTACAACAAACACATCCTACACGACGCAAACACACATGACGACAGATGCAGGAAATGCCACACTACGCATGAGACGATCGACCACATAATACCAGGCTGCCCCCTTCTCTCCCAAACAGACTACCTCCACCGAAACAATCAGGTAGCGTCGATTGTTCATCAACTGTTAGCACACAAACACTCACTTATTAAGAACACGGTCCCGTACTACAAGTACAAACCACAAAGCATATTAGAGTCATCCTCACATAAGCTGTACTGGGATCGCCCTATTCACACAGACAAACCATACATCACAACAGACCTGACATCACACTTGTTGATAAGATCAACAAACTGACCTATCTCATTGATATTGCAGTGCCTATCAGCAAGAACATGCAGAAAACTCACGCAGACACGAAAACTCGCGAAGATCAGTAAATACACCGACGTAGCACACGAGCTCCAAAAGCAGTGAAGGCAGGACCGAGTACGTGTTGTACCCATCGTCTTGTCCGCCATTGGTCTGGTACCTCACACATTGTACCACAGTCTCAGCACACTAGGACTTCACAAAAACACTTATGTACAACTGCAGAAGGCTGTGGTACTCAACATAACACGCATAGTTACGAAATTTATGGACACAACCACACATCCCTAATCATTCTTGCACACGTCTTTACACTTGGCAATATGTGCTTTGGTCCTTAACCCGCCATATTGTTTTTGCTGGGGAAACCCAAGGTTTGAAACATACAAACATAATAATAATAATAATCAAAATAAAATTAATTAATATTATTAATCGAACGATAATTTGGAATTAGGAAACTTCAGTGTTAATGGCGTTTTAAATTCTAACTTGAAATATTTATTTTTAGTTTTGATGCATTTAATTACATGTTTCTTATATGTGTAGATCTGTAGGTTTAAGTATATTTGGAAATTTAGTGAATTGGATTCATGACATTCAATGTTTTGAAGAAGAGAAATGTTAAGTGTCGCAGTGGAATAAAAGATAAATACAGCAAAAATCTCTTTCCACTTTGTCCAAATGCGACGACACTTGGTTGATGGCGTCACTTGGCAGCCACCACTAACACAGCTCTTGGCCGATTAGATTCCTTTTTTTTTCTTCTGGTGGAGGAGGGGAGAGTAACTTCTTTTTGAATTTGCGAAGTTATTAAATATTATAACTTCAGAAATCAACTCTTTAAATCGTAGCTGGCGTTTGACGTCGGGGCAAATTCAGAAGCAAAGAACCAATTTCTAAATAAGTAAAATGCGAAGAGACTCCATCAACCACTTTATGTCCAACACAATTCGACTGCGCATTTGTTATACATTTTATATATCTTTCTTTTGTTTATTTCATATCTCCAAAATACTTTTTTTTTAAATATTTCTTTAAGTAACATATTTATTGCCTTTTTACAATTTTATTTCGATAGTTCAGGAATAAATCCTTAGTCTGAAGTTTAGAATATTCTTTTTAATTTCCTAATAGCGAAATATCTATTACTATATTTAAAAGTTACGATTTATCCTTCTAGAATAGTCTATGACTGATATTCCTTGGATTATATAAGAAAAAAAAAGTCACTTCTAATTGGAAAATAGCTTTATTTCTTTATTCAACTGATCTCTGGGAAATAAATGGCAATGAGTGACGTTGCTGAGAATAGTGCTTTCTCTGCGCATGCGTTCAGTCAAGGAATAAAAATTGCAAATTGTGTTCCCATTTTCGGAAAGGTCGGCTTTAAAAGAATTCTATCGAAATTCAGTGGCTGTAACTTGGTGGGACATAATTTGAAAGTCAGAACGATTCTCGAGTGGTTGCCACAAAACTTCATTTAGTTCAATCAATTCGTTACCAATGGACATCCGTTCCACTGAAACCAACTACAAATAACTACTATTTTCTATCTTTCTCTTATCTATTGTTAAAGGACAAATCGGAACAATATTTAAATTGAACATTAGAAAACTTGTTTTAAAGAAACATTAGAAAAATAAGTTAAACGAGCTATTTTGTTGGATTTTGAAGTAAACACAAATTTTTAGTTAGCATACTAAACATTTTTTATCGATTATATTTTATTATATCAATAACAAATTGAGTATTCAGGATAGTTAAAGGTTGGAAATATCTAAGTTTCATCGCATCATTTAATAGACAATAAAGAAATACATTCACAAATTACTTTAGTTAGGCTTTGAAAGGTTAATATATTCTCAAGCCCAAGTTTAAGCCAAATATCGATTTGGAAAAAAAGAAAAAAAAAGAACCTGATTAAAAAAAACAAAACAAAACAAAAAAAACATTTCCTCCGAAGACTGAAATAATCAGAACAAATTTTTTCTTCTCAGTCGACATTTGTGTATTAAAGTAAATTGTTAATATCTTTCTTTACTTATTTACATAAGGAATTTTATTAGTTTCCTTCGGTAAAAACAGAAACGAACAAACGAACGATATTTCAATATTTTGAAATGAAAGATGGAAGCTTTAGATGTTTTATTTCAAGGCATTGAACTAGAAAGAAAATCATTTAGAATAAAACTCAAGTAGAAAGTTCTAGAACATTGTTTAAAACAAATCATAAAAATTAAAAGGTGGAGAATTGAGTAAATAAGATAAAGAAAAGAAAACCATAAGAAATAACAATATTATTGTTAAAAAAAGACAAATGTTTGTCCACATACAGGTTTAATACAAAACAATCATTAATATTAGTGAGATTAAAAAAAAAAACTGATATCGAGTTTCAAGAAGTTGTTCACTAGTCTAAAAATCATTAGGGAGATAAACAGACAAAAGACACTACTAAGCCTTCTTTATCTTCGGAAATTAGACTGACCCATTAAAAATAAACATCGAATTTGAATTAATTTTTTAAAAACATTATTTAAGCAATTTGAGAATATTTTTGATAAGATCAACTTTACAGAGATTTCCTAATATATAAAAAAGAGGAACCTACGGATTAATGAAGTCAAACGAATCATTTCTTAATTCTTATTTCAGTTACTTATAAAAAAGAATTGCTCGTCTTAGATGATAAGCAAGAAATAGAAACGTAGATAATAAAAACTTAATATTGTAGAGGTTGAAAACTTAACAAATCATTTAATAATTTTTATCAAATAATAATAGAATGAAATGGAAGAGTTCTTTGTAGATTTTACAGATAATGTATATTATTTGAAATGTTGAGCTATTTCTTGGGCATTGGAATGGAAAAATCAAAAGAACTTGATGCCCCAAGAAAAGACGTCGTCGTAACAGAATCTCTTTAGTTCTATTTTGCAATGATATCTTATCGTGAAAATGAGAAGAATAATCCTCCATTCCATGACTTTCTGATGGGAGAGGTTGCACGGGGGAGTAAATTATTCGCCAAGAGAACTCATTGGTGGAGCTGCGTTCGTTCTTTGTGCCATTTGACAATGACATAAGGCCGTGGGCTTAGGCATGTCTGTTCAAGATTGTGCAATTCATTTGTAGCCACCTATTCACTTCACCAATGCAATCTTCATTTTTGTCCGTCTTTCCATCTTCCCAACATGAGGGTTTTTTTTTTCTTTGAGCTTACAGTTTAACTTGGAAACTTGTCTCTTGCAAAAAAAATATGGAGTTTTTTTCTTATTCCTGTTTTTTTTTTCGTTTAGAAATTCCTCAATAGATTTCTGATGCAACATTCAGATAAAAAAAAAGAGTAGAGAATAGCAAGAAACAATTGAAACAAACGCTCTATTTTCGTAATACCAAACTGAATTGAAAACGTTTTACTAAAAAAAAATCAAATGGTTAATTTAAAGCAGAAATAATTAAATTAAAACTTCCTTGTGAAGTTTATGTTCTTTAACTTATTTATTGCAAATTCTTATATTAAATATTTTGGCATAAAATAATCAAAAATATTTTGTCTCTCGCATTTTACCGAGATTTTTCTGATACATGAAAATTAATCGTATTTTAATAATCTGAGTTAAATTTATTACTTAAAATAAAAATTGTCAGATAAAGGATGAGTAACTGCATTAAACCATAAATTTCAGGAACAACAATTCTTCTGCTCACATGACATATAAAAAATATAAAGAGCACTAATACAACGCCACGTTTATTAGTTTATTCTTAATGCCAATACTGAAAATCAGATACTCAATACATATCTAATTCAAATATAAACACACATAAATTTTCAATAAATCATGAGTCAGATATTCTTCAAAATAAATGAAAAAACATCAATTCATTATCTTTTGAAGACATCTGAGCGAAATTTATGATAACAAGAAAGTAAATAACAAAACCAACAACAAAAATAAAATATTATCAATATAAATTCTAGAATTCCAACAATGTAATCATGCCTTCTCTTCTATAACTCTAAATCTTCAATCCAAAATAAAAAATATAACATAAATTGAAGTAAACAGTGAAATTGAACGTCTTCAAGTTCTGTGTTTCCTACAAAACTATTCTATAAAAAGAACATCGTCGTTTAAGGCTAAACTTCTATAGAAAAAAAAATATAAACAAAACATAGTTGACGATAAGATTAGAAAATCTTAATATCTGTTCTTTAGTTAATGTGATTATTTAGATAATGTGGAGTTTTCCTAACGATAATATTCAGTCATTAAAAATATAAAATAAAATAAAATTATACAAAAAAGAATTACAGTGTCATGTGCAAAGTTGTTGATAGAACGGAACGTGCTATATTTATTATTATATTGTACTTCCATAATTACGTTACAAATACTGTTCAAAAACTTTAAGTAGAAACTTAAAAAATATAGAAAATATCTGTCTTGTATACACACAAATATAGGTTTGGAAAACAGCATTTGAATCAGCAAATATCCAATGCTATCAAAATAACAATTATAAAATGCCACTGTTTTGTTGTAAGTTATCTCACCAAAATGCCGGCTTTCTCATAATTATTTAGCTTTGAGCATTGGAAAATATTTTTAAAATTATTGAAGCGATTATATAATGATTAGGAATTTTATATATAAAAAGACGAGGATACGAAAGCCTAAATCAAAAAGAAAAGCAAAAAAACAAAACCCAAATATATAAGATGAACTTTAATTTCGCTCAGAAATAAAATTATTGTTGTTTATGACTTATTAATCCATATTCGCTTTACTATCTAAAAAGCAATAAATATAAAGATTTAGTAAAGAAATAGATAAACAAAGGAAAAAAAAAGATATCTGTACTTTAATTCTCTACAAGCAGCCAATCTCAACACTGCAATAAACTGTCTTCTGTGAGGAGATCCACAAGGTTATTGATTGCTCGAATAATTTACGATTGTGGTTTATTGGAAACCCACTATATTGGGTAGAACAAAAACATCACCAAAAAATAAAATAGATCTTGTCTTCGGTCAAATACTGTAGTCGATTACTAAAATAATGTCCAAGACGAATATCTCACTTAAATTTCTATTTATAAAATTCAGGAAACTCTAATTTGAAAACTTCTAATTTGAAAACAATATTTATTTGTAAACATAATGAATTTTAGAATAATTTATAAAATTTACAAAATATTATCGGTTTCTAATAATTCCCTGTAATTATTGTTTTTTATATAAAATCGTTAGGAATCAGACGGCACTGTTATGCTAATATTCAAATACTGTTATTACTTATTATTCATTGAATGACAGAAGGAACAACAAATACTCTGTGAATCATTCTGTTGAAGCAACACAATTTTAAAGAACATTCTGGAACTTTGCTGAACAGGAAGGAATGTTAAAAATAATATTGAAATTAAATTAACAAAAAGCTTTCTCTTCTGTTGCCTGGTTTAAATATTGAATCTTTGACTTGGAAGATGAGAATCTACATAATGCACCACCACGCCAATAGTACAAAAAAATACCCATAAAATATACAAGTTTAACAAATGTAATTTACTAAAAAATTTTTTTTTAATCTTTCCAATATTTTATTTAATTTGCAATTCTTATTGATTTTTTACACATCTACAGGAAGGGAAGTTGAAGGTTGGGCTATGGTTTCTTTAAATTTCTCAGCTAAGAACAGTCCTAGAATAAATATTTTACTAAACTACTACAAGCGTATTCAAAAAATGAGACAAAAAAACTTCTAAAACATTTAAACCTATGAAACCTTAGATTTCAAAGTTTTTAGAAGATCAATGATAAAACAATAGGAATATTAATTCAATAATTTTTGAACAGTTGTTTTGAAAATTTAGATTTAATATTTTGAAAACCTTAATATTTAGCATTTAATGTTATTTCTGAATAAATAAGTTCTGTTATATCTAATAATAATAATAATAATAATAATAATAATAATAATAATAATAATGCAGGAAATGCCACACTACGCATGAGACGATCGACCACATAATATCAGGCTGTCCCCTTCTCTCCCAAACAGACTACCTCCACCGACACAATCAGGTAGCGTCGATCGTTCATCAACAGCTAGCACATAAACACTCACTTATTAAGAACACGGTCCCATACTACAAGTACACACCACAAAGCGTACTAAAGTCATCCTCACATAAGCTGTACGGGGACCTCCCAATTCACTGAGACAAAACCATACATCACAACAGAGCTGACATCACACTTGTTGATAAGGTCAACAAACAGACCTATCTAATTGATATTGCAGTGCCTATCAGCAAGAACATGCAGAAAACTCACTCAGACAAGATCAGTAAATACACCGATCTAGCACACGAGCTCCAGAAGCAGTGGAGGCAGGACCGAGTACGTGTTGTACCCATCATCGTGTCCGCCACTGGTCTAGTACCTCACACATTGCACCACAGTCTCAGCACAATAGGACTTCACAAAAACAATTATGCACGACTCCAGAAGGCTGTGGTACTCAACGTAACACGCATAGTTAGGAAATTTATGGACACAAGCACCCATCCCTAACTATTCTTCCCAAAAAATATTTTTGTTGTTGTTATATTTGGCAATATGTGCCTTGGTCCTTGACCCGCCATACTGCCTTAGCTGGGGAACCCCATGGTTTTAAACTTTTTCGATTATAATAATAATAAACCCTAAGTTAATGGAGCCACAAAAATAATATAATGTGAATAAAAATTAAATGAAAAAAATAAAAACAAAAACAACATTTTTGATATTTGATTAATTAATGTAATTGACATTTCTTAATTACTTTTTAAAGATGTGTTTTGAAGATGTAATTGCTGGTTTTGGATTAACTGGCAATAATCCAAGCAAATGGAAATCCTAAATATAAATGATCTGATTATTTTGTTCAATTATGAGACGACGAAGGTATTGCAAACTTCCTTTCATTGTATAAATATTGCAAATTTAAATCCACCAAGTCTATTTCCTTGGCCATTAAGATTCCTCTGATAATAGAAGCTGGAGCTCATGGTTAATGTTTTTGGTTTGATTTATTCTGCTCTTTTAATCTCTCTAATGACTTATCAAATGCAACCTGGCATCTTCATTCTGTGTCTTCGGAACAATATCAATGTTTAATTGT
This sequence comes from Thereuonema tuberculata, assembly GCA_023159025.1. Lineage (NCBI taxonomy): Eukaryota > Metazoa > Arthropoda > Chilopoda > Scutigeromorpha > Scutigeridae > Thereuonema > Thereuonema tuberculata. Next base: position 11,820,297 of record JAFIDM010005346.1, read on the forward strand.
TTTCGTGCAAGAAATGGACTAACCAATCGATTGTTTAGCTTTCTCTCTCTCTCTCTCCTTTTTTAAACTGGAATTTTTCCTTCCACCGTAAGTAAAGTTTATGAAAGTAGAAAAGTGCCATTTTGTCACTTGATAGCAATCGAGGAAACACGAAAAAGAACTTTCCGACAATCATAAAAAATTCGATTCTATCGGCTTTTATGCAACGAAGTTGATGTTAGAAAACGATTCACCCGGCGAGATTAATCAATAACCCATCGGACTGAATTTACAGATAGGGGTTCTATGATTCCTTTTTCAATGTAGAAACATTTACATTTTAAAAAGTTTAAAATTGTAATTTCAATCATAAAAATCTCAATAAATTATTCGAATTATTCTTAAATTCAAAAACTTAAAAAATGCCAAAGTTAAAAAAGAAATTATAGAGAATTTAAGATTTGGTCTGACATTTCATTTCAAGGATAAGTTAAGAATTTCATTTTTTAACTATTTGCCTATTTTTTTTTGTTTGTTCATTTATCTTAAATTTTTGATAAACTAATATAATCAGTAAAGATAAATTATATTATATTGTTAGATCAGACTTTTTTTAATAATAAAATAAAAATTGTCTTTCATATTTAAAAGATGGATTTGATAGTAATACTAATTAATAAGAAGTAATTTTTTAATTTCTGAAAATTTCGCCTTCAAATGTCTCAGGTCTGAATTTCATCAATTCCATAATTTCACATCATATAAATAAGTGAGAAAATAAATTTTTAATGAAGATTGAAAAGACCTTTTACTCTCTTTTTTTCTTAAAAAATAATAAAAAATAATTACTTTATCTATTGATTTACTTATAGAGATAAGAAACAGCTAATATTGTACAAAACTAATTCAGAATTTATCGATCTTGATTAGTTTTAAAAAAATCTTCATTTTGAAAATTAACAGATTTATTAAATAGAAGAAAAATAATCAAAACAGAATTAACAACAGAAACACTCGAGAAAGAAGAATTTATTGAATCTTAAAGAACCTTATTTGAAAAATTCCTTTGTTCTTATTCTTTGTCTTTGAATTTCAATAAATAATAAGACTAAATCCTCTGAATTCCTCACTAATTGTGATCTATGTTATTCAATGAATTGAACAGATCAACAAAGCTTCATCTATTTAAAAAGGCTTTAGTCTATTATCAAATAAACATTCAATTCCACTTCATTAATCCATTTGGAATCATTGGATAACATTAAGCTAAAACAAATGAACGCGAATGGCGAATTACGAAAATTCAATTTCCGTGATTGTGCTTTTTTTAAACCTGAATATTTTTGTAACAATCCATTTCATAAAACAGTGACTTATAAGGATCTATGTAATTGCAGAGATAACATCATAAGAACAATTATCATAAGTTGAAATATTTTTTTTAGGGAACATTAATAATTATTAAATAAAATAACTTGAAATATAATTTTAAAAAATGCTGATCAAATCTTAAGGTTTTCTTTTTACAGACATATGTAGATTAAAATTATGTCAAAAACCTTTAATAATAAGAATTTCATATATATATATTTCATTAACACAAATAGAATGAATAAAAGAGTAATGTGATCTAATATACTTCAGTTTTTTTTTCTCTTTATTAACAGATGTCGCACAAAAATTTAAGATGAAGTTTTAGTTTGGTTTTATTGTCAGCTGGTTAACCTCTGATTTACACTCTATTTTTTTTATTTTTACTTTTTATTTTTTGTTTGAATTTACTTTTTTTCTGAAAAGAAAACCTCTCTGGAATTAGTAATATTTTGTTGTCTTCGCTCAGCTCGTTTTCTTAATGAAGATAATGAGTTAATGGTTGTTCTACTATCATAAATACAAACCATAAAGGAGCAAGAAAGAAAGAAAGAAAAAGCTGATATCCTACTTTCTTAAGATTGTTTTTTCTTCCTGATGTTATCTTCAGCTGTTCTTGTAGAAGCATTTGTTTTATTTCAGTACTGACTAATTACTACAATTACTAATCCACACCAAATAGAAATGACCAATTTTAGAAAATAATTCTTTGAAACTTAAGAAATTTTTAATTCTTTAAAAAAATTTAGTTTTCTATGGTTTTTGTCATCTTAAAACAACATCAATCTTCAAAAATAAAGTGTTCTGAGTAAAATGAAATTAATGATCAAAACATATAACAAGGTTAAAATTAATCAATTATTATGAAATTTAGGTTTTGGATGACAAATAAAGGAGGTTTCTTTTATATAAAAATCTGACATAACTTCAGGTTTATGTTGTCTTTTTTTCTGCATTACAATGGAACTGTGAAGAGAAACACCCCTACAGTTAAGGTGATTCGAGAGAATTGCTTCATTCTGTTTGAGTGAAAAATACTTTTATGACATAATAAGAACTCTTTTCAATTATGAATAACTTTCCATTTTCTTATTTTAAGATTGAAAGCATTTTGATTTTCTTCATCACCAATTAGAGATAAAAATTTTAACTCATTTTCCTTCTTAAAATAAAAAAAAATATTCCTTTTCATTTTGATGAAGGCTAATTAGTTTCGTTTTCAGATGCTGATTAAATCTTTTGTGATGTTACGTTTCCTTGAATCCATTTTGACAAACCACTGTAATGGGTTTCTTTTTGATAAATCCATTTGATTTACAGTCCTTTCTTCAGTAACATCCCTTGAATTCATCCTTCAGCTAATTTCTCTCCAACTCAATGAGGTTCAATTATTAAGTGCGGCAAAGATTTTCCACAATCTGCTTAGGACATTGAAAAAAAACCAACAAAGATTTCATTTTTTTAATTAAAAAAAATTAAATCTTTGTTTGTTTTTTTTTTCAATTTTTTTTAATTAAAAAAAATGAAATCTTTGTTTATGTTTTTTTTTTAATTAAAAAAAAGGTTATTTATGAATCTTAAACGCTTTTTTCTTACAATTACAAGAAATTAAAAACAAATATTATTACAGAGTTAATATTTTGATTGCCTTTATGCATCTATATTTAGTAAATTATAACCACAATAGAAATGATTTATTCAGATTTGGTAGAATTCGTCCCATTACATTCTACCTAATATACGTACAACAGTTATATACGCATGTACGTAGAATCAATATATCGAAAGCTCTGGAACCATCCTGAGATCATCTGCGTTCGTAGGGGACCGGAGGAAAGTGGGACAGGTGATATATTTATAATTTAAATCTTTAAATTGAATATCTTTCGGATGCAGGTAAATGAAGTTAGCATTATTAACAAGGATTACATTAGAAACTGCCCTTAAGGTTTAAGAGGACAAAGTCTTTCGGAACGAAGAATAATTTCTTCTTTTATTTTTTTGTTATAAATTAGTTTTTGTTGATATAATTAATCGGATTATTTTATGGGTTTTTTTTGCACATATTATTTGGAGAAAACTTTAATTTTATTTGAATAATATTGTCTTTGAATATCTGTCTTTTCCCCACATTTGATATTAGGAATGCATTTAGTGAAAATCTGCAATTGAATTATTAATTATTAATTAAAAAAAGATCTATGCGATTTAAAAGAGGATTTTGTTAATAATACAGAAATAGTTTCTATTTATTAAAATTATAATATTTCTACTTACGTAATATTGTAAATTTTTAATGTTGCAAAGTTTTATCAATTCCCGTTTACGTTTTTACTAATTACTCAAAAGATCCTAATGCAGGTGAGCAATTAGTTCCTTATAAGTTTTTTTTTTTTATTTATTATTTTTAAAATATTAGGCCTAAGTCCTTCAACTCAATCAAATCGAAATGGCCAATCGATTTCAAATGATTTCTCCAGTGAAAACGTTTATCATTAATAAAAGTTAATCAAGTAGTTAGCTAAATATTACTATTATTCCTTCCGATCCTTAATAGAAGGGATCAATTGCTTTGACCTTAGTTCTTCTATTTAAGTTGGCAAAGAATTCTTTATTCGTTTTTTGAAGAAAAAATAAAAAACCAGATGATGTACGATGGCGTTGGAGCCTCATTAATTCAACAAGCATTTGGAAGTAGAAAAAGAAGAAAGAAATAATGGAATAAGATCTTTCTAGATCAAAAAGAACACCATGAATAGAATCACAATGATCCAACTAAACATTCTTGTACAGTTCTTTATTAAGAAATAATTCTTTTTAAGAAATTATCTCATAAAAGTCTCAAAAAGATAAAAAGAAAAGAAACCTGTAGTTGAAATTGACAACAAACAAATTTGAAACAAATAAATAGAATATATTTTTTATTAGAATTAAATTAACAAAAACTTGATGTTAAATTTATATCTTTCTGTATCCAATACATTATTACTTTACGATAATGAGAAAGATCTGACATTATTGGTACGAGTCCCCTTGTCCTCCCCAGGCCACTTTGAATTGGTTTCTTATTCGTAGTTTAAGACAGAAGAATTCTTCGGAGAAAATTGAGAGAACGAAATTACTCAAAAGATGTCCCTGAATTCGAGACTTAACTGAACCTAACGATTGTAATGTTTCCTTTTGGTTTATCTTAATGACAACTAAACTATCACGTAAATATTCACTATAGAATAGAATAAAACAGAAATTCCTTACATTCCATTGAATCTTTGGATGGTTTTAGAAACTTTCGTCCAGAATTTGAAAAATTTTACACTGATAATGAATAATAAAGAATCCTCTAATGTTGATTTTTTTTAATTGTAAAATATCAAAAGTAAGTTTTATAATCATCGCATTTGTTCATTTCTTTAAATATTAGCTTCGAAATTAATATTTTCTCAGGGGTTAGATGACAAAGTCGTGAACCTTCGTAAAACTTAGTCATAATAATAATAATAATAATAATAATAATAATAATAATAATAATAATTATCCAAAAAACCTTGGTAAGCACTTACAAGATCTAAATATTGACAAAATCTCCATCGGTCAACTCCAAAAAACCGCACTGCTTGGATCAGCACATATTTTGCGCCGATACATTACGACATCCTAGATTCTTGGGAAGAATTCGATGCGTTTGAAGGCCAACACCAGCTAAAGAACTGGCAGCTGTGATACACATTGTTTTGTAGTGTCCTGTATAATAATAAGATATTTTTTATACACACATACTGGATTAAGAAAATATAATCGGTTAATGTCTAATCATTTCATTTTGTCGTATTAATTATCATTGACTTATTAATTCTCAACCAGAAGACTCAGCCTTTGGAATCAGCCGATGTAGAAAGTTTATACAAATTATTAACATGTGCGATAAAAGTTTTAAAAAGTCTTAAAATAGCCAATACACTGAGCTTTAAATTAAAAAAACTATTTACAATTAAAAAGTTCAAACTAGTTTCTTCCCGTTAACGGATCATCTTCAGTTTATAGCACAAAAAAAAACCCCAAAATTAAATCCCCACCCACCATTCTTTTTCAGTCTGAAAGAATAATCAGTTCAATTTCACCACCGACAGCTCTCTTCCTCTCTCAATTGATGCTATCTTAATTTATTCAGTCTGTTTACAGAAATTGTTCACGGTGTATCTCTTATATTTGTCTTTAGAGTAATATATAAACACAAGCTGTTTTTTTTTCTTCTTTGTTTTCCTTAAAGGTAGCGACAAACTTTAGTACAGATTCTATAAAAACAAATCAGTAAAAAATGTTTAATAACATAGGATCAGAAATTTACGAGTTTTTACCCATTATTATATTAGATGTTTACTATTAGATGCATAACACTGTATATAACTGAACAGTAATGATACTGTGTACGTAGATTGTGTAGAACGTTCCAAAAATTCAAAGAAAAAACGATTCTAATTTTTCTTGCACAAGTGAATTAACATAACGTATAGAAACAGGTATTAACTGATACAGAAAATAAGTATTCTACGAAGCCTCCAACAATAATAGGCATCATAGTAAATAAATATTCAATATGTTCACCACCTGCCTCAATACAGACATGGAAACATCGAGATAGTGAACATTCAATCCGCTGACAAATTCCCAAGAGATTCTGAATTAGCTGAAAACCGTTGTTCCAGCTGTTCAGTCACCTGGAGGCAGATCCGGTTGATGAACAAATGGCCCCAAAAGATAAAAATCCAGAAGATTTAAAATCTGGGGACCGTACAGTGCCAACCCGACCAATATGGCATAGATGAGGAGAGAATGGACTGAATGATGAAATGGACCATGCATGGACCCCTCTTGTTTCAAAATTATTATCTTCCAACGCTTTGGTTAGATATCTTTGAAGGAAACAAGGTATACTTCGCCAGTTAACAACAACAGAGGAAGTAGAGACCAGCTATCCGATCATCCAAAATATCGGCCCACACATTTAATAAAAGAAAACTACTGGTGGTGTTTTTCTTTGGACAATACCATGTGGGTATTCTCATTATCAAAATTCATAATACTATTTCGGGATAGTGAATGAAATTACAGATGCAGTGTTAATACTCAGTGGCGCAGATAAAACCGACCCCAAAAGTTTTCCAAGTATATTTTGGTTCTGTAAATGGACACTATTTAACGCTGTAACTTTTATCGCCTATTCTAACTGTCGGCACGAAAGGGCACATGTAAACATGTTAACATGTAAACAAGGGGTATAAAAAAAAATTCGGGACACATGCTGTGTTCGAAATATTTTGGCTACAGTCTTGGAAAGTGATGGCCGAAAACCAGTCTTCTCTAATAACTCCAAAACGGTGAAAGATATGAAAAATGTTGAAGAGACCAAAATTATTTGCCATAAAAACACGAACCTTTTTGTTTTGTAGGATCAAAAAAAAAATGGTCATCTTGAATTAAATGGCGGCACAGTTTTGCGTTTTCTGAAAAAAAGTTGAAAATGGCTAAGTTTCGCTAAAAGCCCTCAAGACAAATAATATTTTGAACCTTTGTATGTTATATATTCTTTTAAGAGTGGAAAACAAAGCCACCAGAATGTAAAATGGTGACAATTTTCCCGTTTTAGTCGAAAGCCTGAAACTGGTCTGAGACATACAAAACCCATAACTGTGCTGATATCAAGTTATTGACGTAATTCTATTCAATAGTATAAAATAATAGCTTTTGGAGTAAATAATAATTAATTTATTTCTCACAAATGACCGACAATTATGTTTATTAAATGACCGTTTATAACAATATCATGTTAACTTCAATTTTTATAAATTTTAATCCTACAAAAAATAAGAAAATTAGCTGACATCGCTATTCATCACAGGTTGCAAAACAAAACAAAACATAATTTAAGCCTCTGTAAAGAACATTATTTAAAAAATAACGTCATAAAAAGAAAACTAATTTATTGGGAGCACTGTTCATCATACATAAAGCAGTGCAATTGAACCCGCTGGCACTTGCAGTTCTTTACACAAATCGTTCTGCAACGGCATTAATCAACTCGGAGCATTCGTCAGAAGCTTGTGGCAAAACTGTCCAAAGTAGTTCAATCTCATTTTCTTCATCAATCTAATCTGATGACTTCCATCCCCAGCTGGTTGCATTAGGTAAGTCCGATTGAAGTTGCGAGCATTGTCGATTGCTTCAGGATGCTCCTTCGGTTGAAGATATAGTTTCCACAGGATAGAGTATTCGTCTGCCCTCATTTCCCTCTGGCTTGTCATACCTGACTACTGTGAAGATCTTTTCTTATCAAAATCCTCTTCATCTGTGACCTGTTTGATGTTGACATCGAATGAATAAAGCTATCATACTTTCTTGCATCTTCTTCCATACATTCTACGCTTTTACTTTACCAATACCATGAAATACGGATCAAAGTTCAGGAGACGAGAGTTTATATCAGGTAAAAATATTTTCGATCATAAAAGAAACTCAGCTGTTTCTTCAATACGACTCTTACACTACTCATCAAAATTTAAGTCTGATTCTCCATGGATAAATCACGAGCTTTGTAAGCTTCGACATTGAAGATGATCAGTGCAGCTGCTGTTACTTGATAAGTGAAACATTTACATGTGATCTTGATAATAAAGACTGAGTTCGTCCAGTACTCGCCACATCAACAAGGATATCAATGTAGCTCGATCCAGTTAACCATAGACCTATCATACTCATGATTGCCATTTGTAAATAAAGACATTATAACAACAAATTTATCTTCTCACTACAAGTGAGGAAACCTTCACTACTGCAATTGCTTTGTCAAAGTATAAATGGATCGCTCTACAGTAAGTACTGGAGTTCCTGCATTCAAACTTAGCTTCTTGAAAATACTTCAAATAATCTTCAGACAAAGCACCACACCACTTTGTGGAGACTGTACTTTCTCATTTAGCAAAGGAAATATAATTTGCTTGAAATCGGAAGTTGTTCAATTTCGATGTAAATCCTGACCAAGAGAGACGACTGTGTAGTATTTCATCATCATTGGCTTCGTGTTGTTCTTTAACTGTACATAAGCATCTTTTTTACTCCTTGCGGAGTAAGCTTGTGATTCTTTTACTGACATAACTATTACTGTTTAAAGATGTATCACAACATTAGTTCATTGGAAATATGATAAGTACAGGAGTGAGAGAGTTCTTTGGTTGCTCTTCTATTCCACTGGGATTTGTAGGCAGGATTTACCTGGTGACATCCACCTGGATATTTATATCAAAGTACCATGGAATGAGCTTTGAGCAGATGTTGATTATGGTCAATGTTATCAAAGACCGCTAATGTGGTTAATGTATTACAATGTGATGATGAAGGAAGAGAGTCCCCTGAGATTTCGTATAACTCGCAAATAACATTTAGACTGTGGACAAAAACTGAACTCTATCATATGATACAGATAACCCCAGAGCATAACTATGATCAATCAAGTCTTCTGCTTCTCACTGTCGAATATATTTTTAGACCAATATACAGAGATAATAGAGATTTCACACTCAACAAGGTACTTAACATTTGAACTTTCTTGTCTTCGTATGGATTTCACTGCATTAAGCAGTTATGCAGTCTGACCATTTACAACATTTCCAACTAAGATCATTTGCAACAGTAGTTCCAAAGGTTTATTGATACATTGTTTAAGTATAAAATTCTCGGAAAAAGAGCCTGCAAACTGAGGATACTCCTTGAATAAATTTCTACGAATAATTTTGGTAGCATGTGCTAGACACATTCCATCAGTTGTCGAATCACATGCAATAACATCTCGTATGGCATCTGCAGTCAATTCATCAAAGTAATATCCTAGTCATATGTCACGTCAAAGATAATTGAGTGCCTTTGAACTAATTTCGAAGTTCAAATATGAAAGTAATATCATATGCTTTTCGAGAAACGAACTCCTTCGACGTGTCACACAAGATTTCCTAAGTACACTTCTTAGTTAAGTTTTTCATTAATATTTAATTAAGTTAAATTGAATGATTTAATTAAGTGTTAAGATTGATGCCATATTCTTTTGTGAGAGGGGCAAAAATATCTGAAGTACAGCAATTCTATTCAAATAAAGCTGCTGCTTTATTTTCATTTCCTACAGAATACTGTTTGGCAAAAATTTTATTTCATCTCAGTCAAGCTCCCATAATCCTTTTCGAAAATGAATATGCTTTTCAACAAATGCTAAGAATTTCTTAAAGAAATTATTGCAGTAAGTTCTGATGCATAAAATAAATGTCTTTTAGTAAAAATCACTGTTGATTTTTGAAAGGTAAGTTTCTGAAAGTGACCGCTAACTTAATGCGATTTTAATTAGTCTAGTTGGAGCGATAAAAAGGCAATGGTGCCTGCTACTTCTTCGCAAGTATCTTCGCTTTTCTTCGCACTACGTCACCAGCACACGAACGGGTGATTGGCAAAAGATCAAAACCCACTTGAAGGCCATACGATAACGCCTTTTAAAATTGGAAGGCTTATGAATTGAAATGTGCTTGATCATTTGACAGAATCACTCCATTCTCATTGCAATCTAAAAGCCTTTCAACTCAAGTACCTTTGGTTGTGCCGTCTGACTAAGGCATCACTTCTCTTCCAATCTTGTAGGAAACTAATCCTGGAATGAAAGACGTGAGCTGCTCTTTTAGTTCAGATCGAATCACTTGATGATCTGCAATTCCAAGGCTGAATATTTTGGCCTACATTTGATTTCTTTTATGCTATGGTATTTGAGACAAAGCACAGCCATTCACAACACTGTAAATTTCGTTTTCATTCTCTATATTTTTATTCTTACGTTGCTCACATCTAGTTCTTGTTGGGAATCTTATACAGCATCGTTTGTTTGGTATTTAGCTTCTTAAGCTAAAAGGTTTACACAGGAAAGATTTGATAAAAATCTTGCAATCTTGCAGCTCCTCCTTTGCCAAAAATAAAAGTGAAGAACCTATTTCCAGTGTTTGAGATGTCATATTCCTGGTTTTCATCATATCCATCACCATCAAAAAATAAGCAGGAATTCTTAAGATTGCCTGTTAGGATCGAGTTTGTACTTTTGAAGAAGTGGAAGCATCTAGGAATTGCTTTTTTTCCCTCCGTCTTGCTGTTTATCAAACTTTATCCCACCTGTCTTCTGAAATTTTGCTGAAAGAAATGTAAGTCTTTCAACAATACCTTGATCATCATCAAATTGGAAAAAAAGGAACAGAATTTGGCATCAAGTTCATTGAAAGCAATCGACGGATTTCCAGTCCAGTTTCTTACGCATTAATAAGTTGTGTTTCTGTATCTTCCTAACATCTATAGTAACAGGAAGAGCTGGATACACTGTATTACCTTCTTTCTTTTCTAATCTTCGTCTTTTTGACATCTTGCTAGTTTATGGGGTAATAATTGAAAACAAAAATAGTATATAAGAACATCATACAGTTCTTACAAAGGGTGTAACCTATAGAGTGGCGCAGCTTAGCCGCAGCTGCTTTTGCGCCATTAAACACCAACCAACCAACCAACCTATAGAGGTTCGTAATAGCATTTGTCACTATTTTTAGTGAAATTGTAGCCCTTTTCAATTTTTTTTTTTTGAGGAAACCAAAAACTGTGCCGCCATTTAATTCAAGATGCTGGCTTTCTTTTTGATCCTACAAAAAAATAGTTAACACAAAAATTGTTAGCCTTTTTATGATAAACACTTTTGGTCATTTCAACATTATTGATATCCTTCACCGCTTTACGAGTTATTAGAGAAAAACTTGTTTTCGGCCTCCCCTTTCCAAGATGGTAACCAACATATTTCGGACACATCTTATGTCTTGACGGTTTTTTCTTCTTACTCTAAACCTTTTCCCACAATGGGTTCGACGTTCCCTTCCAATTTCTTCCATTCTTTTTCTCCATTCCTTTCTGTTTAGGGCTTCCTCTCCCATCCATTGTTTTTCCCTCAGATCTCTCCATCTGAGCTTGGGTCTCCCACGTTTTCTCTTTCCTGGCACCTCCAACATCCTCACTAGTTTTCCTATGTAATCTTCATTTCTTCGTTCTTGGGTTTTTTTTGTACCCCAAATATTTTTTAATAAGTACATTAAATTTCATGCTGATAACCAGAATAACAACATTCTTTCAATAGTTTGCTATAACATATTTCAATCACATTCATTAAAATCTTTGGTGAAAGCTTTTAACAAATGACAACCATTCACTGAGAACATATATGCTGAAACAACTACATAACACAGTGCTCACCTCAATAACAATCTCTTACGTTCACTATCGACATTTCGAAAACAACCCATCTCCAATCCTTTGTTTACTGAATATTTTTCACTGATTTGTCTTCGTAGAATCTGTAACTAATCTTGTCGGGTCTTTAAAATTACCCTGTACAATGTGCATTATTTAGCTTTCGCACTCATTTGCAGATGATAAATGTACACTGCGTTATTTATCGGCGGCTAAAAGCATTTACAAGCTAAATAAAACCTTTACTTCGAAGATTTTCGCTAATCGACGGTGCCCCGGTTCCTAATCTGTCGTATTCCCTAAATGACTTTTTTATTCAAAATCACAGATAGTCAATCAGGAAAGAAATTAAACTAAAACTAAAACAAACCCCTTTCGATTCATTCGCCAGTGACCAACCTTTCTTTTTGTGCTCAGCTTGTGTTTTGGTAGATGACCCAGTGACAATGTACTATCGTTAATCATTTTAATCCGATCCTCCCCCTCTGTTTCTCGGCTTTGGGAGATTCACAAGAAAAGCCAGTGGCATTCAATTATCTCAGACGGAAGAGGATTTATTCTTCCTGTTGTGCGATTATGACGGAAGACTCACTTTTAGGCCTCGCCTCGTTAACAGGATTAATGGCATTGGAAAAGGATTAACCTCTTCCCAGCCTCACCACAAAACAACAAAAAGGAAGATGGGTCCGAATTAGAAACTAATTCGCTGAAAACTTACAAAATAAAAAGCAGAGATACTTGCTCTATTCAAAGGCTTCTGTGGCAACCTCCCAAATCAAGAGAAAATGGTAAAAGAAGAAGAAATGTAATAAAAATATCAAAAAGTTTCTAAAAGAACTTATATCCAACTTTCATTATTACATGAATATTTTTTTTTCTAAAGTCACAAAAATAATACAAAAGAAAAATCTGCTTATTTCTAAGTTAACATCAATTTTCCAATTTGTTGAAAATTAACTAAATCCATATTTAACTTAATTAGAGTAAATAATCCATTTAGGAATTCTTTCAATGTTAAGAATTAATTGTTCCTCGTCTAATGGGTTTTTTTGGGGTGAATTTTTATAATCGATACGAAAAAAATTTCTAACAGAAATTCATTTGAAGAAATATTTAATTATAATCATTATATTAATGTAAGCAGAGATTAATAGTTTAAATATAAAAGGCGAACACAGTAAACTAAAAATTTATCGTTTTGATTCTTCGGTGGATGAAGAAGTCCGAGTTTGCCTTGTTTTAACCTTTTAAATAATGTTTTAAATTTTGAGTCTAGTGCGTACGCCTGTTTTATCAATTAGAATACATCCATACTTCGAAATGTAAAAAAACTTAAAGAATATCTATTCAAAAAGACATTTACGATTAAAGACAAAACTTCTTATTTATTTTAGTTAGATGGGTTTCAGCTCATCATAGTTTAATAACAAGTGAACAATTCCTCTAACGATATTTTATTACAATACTAAGTTTAGTGTCTGTACAAATATTAAAGGTTAGTATTATCTGAAATCAATCTGACGAAGTTGTTATTTAAAAATTAAAAAAAGAAGAAATTCTACCAACCAAACTTATTTTATAAGAAAAAGTTAGTTGCAAAGTTACCAATATTCTCTAAATAATTTCCATGAATTTAATTTTACAATTGATTAAAATCATTGATTTACTTGAATTAGGACGTCCCTTAAATACTTGACCCTAACCAGTTTCTCATTTTAAGTATCTACCTTTGACACTGAAGTTAAGTTAAAAACAAGTAAAATTTCTAAAAATAAATTAAACTGTTTTAATTCAGACTCACGAGCTTTATATGTTTCTTTGTTTGTAAACCATAGCCTTCATGAAATCTTAGTAAAAGTCATGGAAACAATTTTCCGTCATTGTAAAATGACGAAAGTGATTAAAAATAATGAATTACGGAAAATTATAACAATGATCTTAATAAATTTGATCGCCTTCTACAGCAATTGCAGATTCCATAGCACTTTTTCAAATTAACCACGAGTAACAGTTGTGAGGCTATAAATGGATATTCACACAAGAATAGTCTTAAAATAATAAGGTTTCTGGGACGAGTAAAGAAAGAAACCCACAAATGCTTAATCAGACTTCCATGTTCATGAAGATATTTATCCACAAGATGATGCTTATGGGTGGTTTTTTACCATCCATAATATGAATCTACGGCCACTGCATCTGCGAAACGTAGAAGTTCAAGAAGTTCTTATCTGTCATGTTATCCCTTCAAAGATATGGAGTTCTCTAAAATGCCTGCGCACATCAATACACCTCTACCTCTAAAATAATCGATTTCTGTAATGTTTTTGTACGACATTCTCTCCGGATAAAAGTTCCTCTGCAGTCAGACTTTAGATATGATATAAGCAACTAGTAGAATTATCTGTGAAGGGAAGTTTATTTCCCATCTTAGTATCTGAAGTTACAACACTTGAAACGAATCCGTTTCTGAATTGGAGAACTGGTTTCGAGGCATAATGGCCTTCTTACGAAGCCATCTGGTCGCAATCCGCCTTGAAGTCCTCCTTCCAGTGGCTTCATTGAGTTTCTCTTGGTTTGATTCAGCTTGAGTCAGTTTCGTCTCTTATCAACGCACCACAGCAAAGAATCCATCAACGTAATCCTTAAGCATTTTATAAGAATTCAAGACTCCAAAATTACTGATAGAAATTCTAAAAATGAAATATAATTAGATCTCTGCAATAGTTTCATACCAATCCGCAAAATTTCTATTCTGGCAACAATATCTGATAACAACTAATTGCAAATTCACTTTCAGGATTCATATTTAAGAGATTTTGTTTAAGTTAAAAATCTCTTTTCTATTTTTTTAGAATATATATATATATATATATATATATATATATATATATATATATAT
>JAFIDM010005346.1:11835250-11894856 GCA_023159025.1 Thereuonema tuberculata
AAGGATTTTTTTTTCTTTTGAAGAGAACCAGGATCCTTCAGATTTTCAAAGTTTTAAGATACGATGACTGTGACCCTAAGATGATATTGAAAATGAACCCAGTCAATATCTGTTACTGGAATCATTCGTCTTCAAATGGACAATAATCACCAGTTTTAGAATTTTTATTTAAAAATATGCACTTTTGCTGTTTCTTGTTTGCTCAACAGATTTGATTTCTTTAAACATTAAATAAAGAACATTAAATAATTAAGATAAGATAATTATTAAGATAAGATAAACCACGAAATCGATTTCCCTGAAATGATTCTTAATTCTTATGTTTCTTAATGTAGAAAATCATTAAAATATCCCAAGTGCGTTAAAATAAAACTTAAAATTAATGAATGTAAAATAGTTTATTACTGTGAAATCTGACATGAAACCCACCTAAGATCTTAGCCATTATAGGAAAATTAATGAAAACAACTGAACAGCACAAGATTAACATAATAAAAATTGATCAAAATACATTGATATAATAACAAATGCACTTGAGATTATGTAATAAGATGTAGCTGTGGAATTATAAGTTTTTCTGGTAATTTTTCTAATCTTTATAAATTTCATAGCAAGAATATCATTTTTATTTCATATTCCCTGTTCACAATTTTCTCTCAAAGGAAAAAAAGATAACAGGGTGCGAAAGCATCCGTGAATTCTACCTGGAGGAAAGTGCAGACACGGTAATGGCATGTCGTTAGCACTTAGGACAAGGACAGACCCACCTACGCAGTCCACAACAGATGAGTTTCCTTATCTGGTCTCTGGAAATGCCTGCAGCACTCCAGACGCCTTCGCCTGTTATTAACTACTTGAATGGTTCAACTGATAATAATAGGTCTCCCTTCCACCAACGGCTCTGTTTATCTTTCAGCTTCATAATTACGCAACTAATTTTTGACTTTAAATGGGAAACCCTGATGATTCTCCAGTTGCTTATTGAGTCATCACAACTTAATTTCTGATGCTAAGCTTTATTGGATGATATCTCTATAGTTACAGCATTAAATCACATAGAATTTACTTCTAAGACCCAAGGAAACATAAGCGTTTTGTATTAGATTCACCTCCGCCTCAAGATATGAAATCAGCTGTATGTCTGTAGAGAAATCGGCGCCTGAAGATGACAAAATTCTTTCCAAAAACCACTTACAAGTGTTTCGGATATGAAAAGATATATTTGTATTTATCGATAACAATGATTTGAAGAGAGTGAATTAATTAACTTCGATTAAGTTTCATTGGATAAAGGCACTCGTTAATTAAGAATTTGCAATTTCAATTTTTTCAAAATTTTTTCAGCCTTCTGAAAATAATAAGATAAAGCTAACAATTCAAATCAAACAAAAAAAAACTTTACTAATGCATTACATATTTCTTCTTATCATCATATATATAAAAATTGACTCAACAAATCCTACATCTCTTTTTCTTAGCATTCTATATTTCGTCCTGAATGAGAGGACTTCTTCAGGAAGACTTCCTGAAGAAGTCCTCTCATTCAGGACGAAATAAAGAATGCTGAGAAAAAGAGATGTAGGATTTGTTGAGTCAATTTTTATGTAAACTTTACTAATATTAAAAATTGTTCGTATTTTGACAACTGAAAAAAAATCACTGAATTTAGTTACCCAACCGATTAATAAACTGTATGTAATAGAATTACAATAATGCTTCTTTTTAAATCCTTCGTTACTTAAATATAGTCTATTTTATGTTTTATGGAAAGATATTTGATAATGATACAGTAATGAAATTCAAAATCCTTCATGAAGAAATGAAAAATTACAGAATATTATTTATTATTATGTAATTTAAAGATATTTACTATATTGTTTTCTTCGATTAATTGTGATAATTTAAAGAAACATAAAATGATTGTTACGAAGTAAACCTTTAAAAGCGATGAGCCTCGAATTTGACAGAAACCAGAAGAGAATAATTATTAACGGATCCTTGGATTATCGTGTTTTAAAGCCTCAATAACTAAAAAAGAAATGAAAAACGTTGAAAACAATTTCAATGCTTTTCAAATATGTTCAAAAGTTTTCCTACAAAGCAAATACATAAGTGAAGACATTTACATTTGTCTACGATTGTGCCAATGAAATAAATGATAAAATATTTAGGAATCAAAGACAAATTAAAGCTATAACAGAAACCGGTGAATGTTCTTCTTAGCCAAAAGATTAGGCCAAGCATCAAATGCTTCCACAGCAAAATAGAAATCATGTCAATTCAAAACACGTTCAGTTTTATGCTGAGAATCATATCAAGATTAAAAGAACCTTTGAAGTGTAAAACAAGTTGTTCTCAAGTCACACAGGAACTTTGGTTTCAAGTCCAAACAGGCAATTTCTATGGTTTTCTCTCAAGCATAAGGTTGGATTGGATTATCTTGAAACTGTTATTTTGCAGATGTAGGCAGATGAAAGCCATTATATGAAGACGCCACCTGCCTCGTAAGAAGAAAGAGAGTCAAGATAGAAGAAAGATGCTCAAGATTCACGTGATCCTCTCTTTTGGGTAGACAGAACATATGATTACTTACATCAATCTCAAGCCTCAAGAACTTAGTTTTCATCATGAAATACCAATCAAAGCTGCTTAGATATTAAAAAATACAGTACCTTGACAATTTTTTCATCTAATTGACTGTAGGTTTTTTGCAAGGAATAGAAATGCAGTAAGTAAATTTTGCAAAAAATCTTTATTCAATTAAATTAATTAGAAATATTTCTGAAATAGTTCAAAATAAAACCAAGAAAAATTATTAGTTTTTTGAAGGAAAAATATAAAGAACGTGAATAAAATTACTGTAGGTAGGTGATTTTAACTGGTTTATTACACAAATGTAATAAAGTAATTATTCTAATTAAAGTAGCTGTGTTTGTGTTAATCCAAAAATATTTATAGACATTTCACTATTTCTGGGGATTAAAATTGGTTTCTCCTTCAAATGCTCAAGCAGTGACTGAAGTCAAATGTAAATGGTTTTTTACTTTAATAACGTTATTACTCAGAACTGATTAGAAAACATTTTCGTTGTATGAGAATGCTTTGGAGAATTTTTATTGAAAAACACTACAAATATATTTGTAATCAAATAAAAACAGGAAAAAATGAACCTCTAGGAACTCCTTTTCTAAGATCAATTTGATTTGCTAAAGTATTTATTAAGATTTTAAATTTCTATTTATGAGATGTTATTGTTTAGTTCACATAAAATCATCACTTACATTGAAATCTAATAAAAATACTAAAATATTATTAACAGTTTCCGTAAATATTCTAAGCAGAAGAAAGGCTGAGATTTCTATAAAACAAAATTAATATTCATGGTTTTCTTTCTTAGAAATGTTTTATCTTTTTTATTTTTAATTAAGTTCCATAATTTTTGAAATCTTAAATATATGAAGGGCATGTGAGGTTCCTTTGTACTTATCATAACAAATTTTGTTTAGTAATTGTTTAGGATCTTGGGACGCTCTTATAGGCTTTTCTCTCTAAATCTTTATAAGATATTAGTTCTTACACGATAAGGAACAAACATAGAATCCCATCAAAAGGTTTTTTTCTTCTCGATAATTCGAGTAGAGATTGAAGAGGCTGAGTTGATTCACCACAGGAGGACACTTGTTTCTCTTGAAAATTAGATACTTTTTATTTTAATTAAGAAAAGTAGAATTTATTTTATAATAGATTTGATCAGAATTCATTCGGTAAGATGAAGAAACTGAGTAAATATCTTTATCTATAAACGTTGGGATGAAGAGTTTTCTGTGTCAAAGGTCGGACCATTGATTATATCAAACATAGAATTGAAATTTACATCACGGCACTACTGTCATGCCTGAATAGTTAAAAGCATCTGTCGTTAAATTTAATGAATTTCTAATTCACCAGATTTTGCTGTTCAATAAAACTATTTGAATGGAAATGATTCTATCACTTTAAAATGTAATTTCACGTAAAGATCAATAATCATCATGAATAATCGGATTATTATTAGACCTATTCGATTCTGAATTTGTGCCAAATCTCTGTCCCGAATAGAAATGCGGTCAGAATACAATGACCAACGTATTAACAGCTTGGATTATGGAGATTTCTCATGTCATTACAAAACGAAGCCCAATCAACTGTTGTTTCATATCTACTTTGATAGTTTTCTGATACTTTAACGTTTCTAATACTTTTTAGATGATCTAATGATTATAAATTTACAAATTAACTGGTAATTCAATTCATAATAAATCTTTTTTTTATTTAACTTTTATTGGAGAATATTGAGACTTAATAAAAATATGACGTAACAATTGCTTACTTTCAGAAACAAATATTGAAATATAAACTAAAGTAAAGTGATACCTCGGGTTACGAACTTAATTCGTTCCAGAACTCGGCTCGTAACCTGAAACGTTCGTAAACCGAAACATTGAAATCAATGAAATAGAGACGATCCGTTTCAAGATGAAAGAATCGTTCCTTTTTATTAACATCCGGTCTTTTACCTGACAAACCGCAAAGAATATGTGTACTTCACGTATTAAATAAAGAGAAAGAAAACAACCAAATAAATTAAATGTAAAATAAAAAAAAAGATTTACTCTATCGTTTTTACCAAGAAAACGCTCATGGGAAATTTGTCCCTTTCTTTGCTACTCTGAATCATTAGTTTCAGGAGTTTCTTGTCGCTGTTTCTTGGCAGCTGACTGGGAATCTTTCTGCACCAAGAAACTATCACGGGAAATTTGTCACTTATACAATAGAAATATATCATTTATACAATTATACAATAGAAATATAATATTACTGTGATAGCGGTAATGAGAATTCGTCTTTTTACATCGGAAAAAGAATCATGTGGGCGCGGAGAGATACTTTCAGATGCTAGGTGAGACGCCTTTGGTGTGATTTGGCCCCGAAACTGTTCCTGTTTTATTATCAGGTAAGATTTGCCCGGACTGTAGGCTAGCGCTAAGCGATATCGGTACTGCGTGGCCTTCGTTTGTACTGTACGCGATCGTTTGGAGACCTTGCTCTCTCTCGTAACCCAAGGCACTGTTCGTTACCTGAGACAAAAAATTTTCAAGTTGTTGTTCGTAACCCGAAATGTTCGTGACCTGAGTCGTTCGTAACCCGAGATATCACTGTAATGCAGAGAGATCAGCGCATCAAAATGCAATGAAATAGGACAAAAAAGATTCCTGAAAAAGAATCATTCATAAATCCATCTAATATGCAATCTAATTTTTCAGTAGGTTTTTTTAATACTTGAAGTAAAATTATAAATAAGTTAAATGTGCATAAAAATATGTAATTATAGTCATAAAATTGATACGAATTTATTATTATGCAATAAATTTTTAGTAATAAAAGCGTTCTTGTTGTCCATTATGATAAAACTTGTTTATTATGTTTGTATATTAGAGGTTTTTAGCAAAGAGAAATCTGATCCAATGAGCAACGACTTGTAATGAAACGAATTATTAAAAGTGTTGAGTTGCTGCTTCCTTGACGTCCTCAATTGAAAAACCACCATGAAGTTGCAAAAACCTACGAGTGAATCTGGCCATTAGTGGATATTATTCTGTGGGTGGAGAATAAAAAATCGACTGATATTAAAGGAATACGGAGTGGTTAAAAATAAAGAGGATTAAAATCAGTCCAAGGACAAATTAATTGGATTGAAAGAAATAAAAATGCAATAAAAGACGGAAGTCACGCAAAAATCTAATCAATAATGCAAATCACTAAAAAAAGGATGAAATCCTTTGTTTGTTTGTTCGCTGTACACTCCCAGGCCCTTAGACCCGAACTGGACCCAACTTTGCAGAATTACTCTTTAGAAATAACAGACTCTAATAGAAACCCATCTTCCCCTCCCCCTAATTTAATCCCCTTCATACTTTTGTATAATTTCAAGTAGATATATGGTTACCGGGTTCAAATCCGCTTGGTGCTAAATATTTTTTTTTTATATTTCCTTTTGTACTGTTCTTTTTTTTTCCCGTTTTTTTTACTTACATTCTTTTTTTTTCTTATTTTGAAATAACTAATATTCTAACTAAAATTAAACTGAAGGCCACCACACAGACAATAAAATTTGGGAAATAAAAAGCCAGATAATAGACAGACCGCAGGTGAGTTCAATCATAAACAACCTGAGATCACCTGAAACCGATCTCGAGGGAAGAGGAACTAAGAATACTCACAATAGAAATTAAAAAATAAAAAACAAAATCATTCAGACATAAAATTATTTTCTGCTAAACTATTCTGTTTTATGATTGCTCAATCAGAAATATTTGAAGGTTTTATTACTTATGGAAATCGTTATGAGAAGGTTGTCATTATAACAGTTATTGTCAGTTGTTGTCATTATAACGGTTTCCATACGTAATAATACAAAAAAAAATTCATATTATTCGCTTGCATTAAATATATTTTATATTTAATTGTTGTGAAGATTATGTTAATTTTAATAATATTGCTGATTCTGTCATTATTATTTTATTTTTCTCATTTACGGGATTTTCAGGTAAAAAAAAATAGAATATACCTGTACTTAGTAATGATCACTAAGTGCTTTTCTAGGGAAGGTTTGAATTGGTAGGGATGTGGAGAAGGGGCAGTAAGGGGTGGGAAGTCTTATATTCTCCGATCTCTATAATAATTTCCTATCTAGGGCTTAATCGAGTTCCGAATAGGAATATAACATTAATTTTAACTATCATGGACATTTCATGGAAATGTTTCAAAGTCGTCTCACAATTACAATTTCTTCGTCATCAACATCACAACAACTCTTTTTGGTAACCCGAGGGAAGCACGGGTATTTCTGCTAGTATTAATACGAAAAAGATGAACAAAACTTTTTTTTTAAGTTACGTTAAAAGGTTAAGGATCATTTTGGCCCCTTCAAGTTGTATTGCACCAAAAATCCCTCTGTGAAGTTGGAGGGAGTGGTTAGTGCAACGCCCTTCCGCCTTTGACCTCATTTTACAGAGGGCTGGGTGAATTTTCAATCAGTCTGCAGTAGAAATACTGAGAGAAAAGTCCCCGATCTTCGCTTGCAATTGAACCCGAGTCTCCCAGCCTGTAGTTTAGCGCCGGTACCACTGGGTCGTCAGATTCACTCAAGTTCAATGCAGACCTTTTAATAGAAAACGAATAGTTAAAGTAGACTATTATAAATTTTTCAATATCACTTGAAAAATTGCATCAATTATTTTATTCAGCTGAGATTTATCGTTCACTTCGTTTACCTACAACACTAAGGCTTAAGGAGGCGACTTAAATATTATTTTGGTTCAATTTTTAGATAAACAATCAAACATATCAACGCAATGTTGTGAATTCTTAATGGATTCGTTCTTTAAAAGGCACAGAATGAGAATATTTTAGGCAATCGAAGATGGTAAACAATGAAGACATTTTTAAATCTTATTGATTTTTTTCTTATGATACGTAATCAATAAGTGATTGAGAAAATTACGAGGTGAAGATGAACATTTAAAAATAAGAAATTAAGAAGTAAAAATAAAGGACTGCGGTGATCGACTCACATAAAAAGTAAGTCATAAATTGAATGACTAAGAACAAGAATAGGACAAAAGTCGCAGATTTTTTGTTACAACAGCTGGAGAGATCGTGAACTAATACATGAAGTTCAGAAACAAAGGAGACAAGCCGTTTAAATTTTCCTAATTACTAAACAAAGAAAAAATAGCCTGTACAAACTTTCCAAGTTTGAAATTGAAGAAAGTAGTTGTTTACTTATGGATGGTATTTAGATTTGAAGTATATAGAGATATTACGAAATAGGAAAATGGTGTGAAAGGAATGGAAAGGAATGAAGAGAAAGTCCAAGCAACAATTTAAAAGAGAGAGAAAGTGAACAGATTGTTATTAGGATAATAAGGAAATCATACATAAAAACAGATTGTGAAGTCAAGCCAAACGCACTTGATTAGTATATAGTAATAATATCTTATTTCAATTAGGACCAACTACATTATACATATTTGCCTCTGAATATATGAACATATTCCGTACGCATTTTCTTTTAAAAAACTTAAGAACATAATTGGACCAAAGTTAAAAATCTGTTAGAGGAAGAATACAAAGGAAACAATTCCTTACACTTGCTACTTGTTTAAATTCGAAATAAATTAGTTTTGAGAAAATAACAATTTTTAACATTAATCTGGGGGCACGGCAGTGCCCCCGCCAAGACGAGCCGAAGGCAGGAAGGGCACTACGTACCTTTTCTGGAAGTGTTTCGTCGTATTTTCGAACCCTCATAGCTTCGGCCTGGATAATACTAGAGAGCTCAAATTTTCAGGATAAATGCAGTTAGCAGACTAATGAAATACGCTAAGTTTCATTTATTTAGCTTTTATACTTTGGATTTTATTAATACCTAAAATACGTCGATTCCGTCACTCACTGACTGACTGACTCATGATCATCAAAACCTCTAGGGTACTTCCTGAAGTCCTAGAAAGCTGAAATTTGGTATGCAGGCTAGGATTAGCACACAAACAACAAAAAACTTAAGAAATCAATAACTTTCACCCTCCAACCCCTCATAAAGGGCGGGTCTGGTTATGTATTATCGAACCCTCATAGCTTCGGCCTGGATAATACTAGAGAGCTCAAATTTTCAGGATAAGATGCAGTTACCATAATAATCAAATACGCTAAGTTTCATTTATCTAGCTTTTATACTTTGGATTTTATTAAGATCTGAAATACGGCGTACCCTTAATGCTTCGGCCTAAATAATACTGTGTAATAATGTGATTTCTTACAAAAGTGCAAACATCTTGTATATGCAAGTTGACCAATAGAAAAACAGAAAAGTAGGGTATTGAAAAAAAATCCATTTTCTA
Organism: Thereuonema tuberculata; assembly: GCA_023159025.1. NCBI lineage: Eukaryota > Metazoa > Arthropoda > Chilopoda > Scutigeromorpha > Scutigeridae > Thereuonema > Thereuonema tuberculata. The sequence continues at coordinate 11,844,193 of JAFIDM010005346.1, forward strand.
AATAATCTTAAAAATAAATTTAGTTGTAACAGATAATCCCACCCAAAACATTTCATGTAAAATAAGTTGCCAAGACTCACATACTCATAACGCTTTCACTGTTAAAAAGTTATCAGATCTCATCTTACAAAAAGAAATGAAATCTCACCCAAAACACTTCGTGTAAAATAAGGTGCCAAGACTCACATGCTCATAATGCTTTCACTGTTAAAAAGATATGAGATCTCATGTAGAGCCAAGCCCCTAACTCTACGAGGCCTAACTCTACAAGCCCTAACTCTAAAAACCCTATATCTTGGTCAAAAAGTATGGCTTGGCCGTTTCATGGAACTATTTCATCCCACCCAAAACATTTCATGTAAAATACATTGCCAAGATGCTCATAACGCTTTCACTGTTAAAAAGTTATCAGATCTCATGTAGAGCCAAGCCCCTCACTCTACAAGGCCTAACTCTAAAAACCCTAATATCTTGGTCAAAAAGTGTGCCTTGGCATACTCCATATCCTTTACATAACTGCATGGGATTGTCTGTGCGACAGCCACGAAACGGCCAAGCCATACTTTTTGACCAAGATATAGGGTTTTTAGAGTTAGGGCTTGTAGAGTTAGGCCTTGTAGAGTTAGGGGCTTGGCTCTACATGAGATCTCATATCTTTTTAACAGTGAAAGCATTATGAGCATGTGAGTCTTGGCAACTTATTTTACACGAAGTGTTTTGGGTGAGATATTTATTACTAAAAAAAAAACTGAATTTTCAGTTAATGTCTTATAGAGAAATTTATTTATTTTCGCGAAAGAAAGAAAGAAAAGAAAAAATATTGTCTCCGCTCGCAAAGCGAATCAAAGAATTAAAAAATTCTATTTCCTTAAAATGGGATTAATTTACTTTCCGTTGAGGATATTAAGGTTTTCCAATTATGTTGCTTCCGGTAGAAGAACTCCCCATCAGAGGATTTAGAAGAAGATACATTAAATAGCAAAGATCAAATGAAGAAGATAATCATGCATCTATTAAAGTTCATTTAATCAACAAAGAAGTTATCAGGTTTCAAACATCAGATAAACAACATTTTCCTCCTCTGATTCACAAATAAACAATTACTTGGAGTATTTTTTTTTTCCTAACAGAATCAAACGATTGTTTCAGAATGAATAAACAAACTAACAAACAAAACAGTCAATGAAACTGTAGTAAGATGGAATAAAAACAATTATTAAATACATTTTTTGATAAATATTTAATAGAATCTGTTTCAGAAATGATAGTGATATTTTCTGTTAAAAAGAAAAGAAAAGGATATTCTTAAACATTCGAATAAAATTAAAACAGAAAAATTGTAAAACGGATTTTGTTAAAGATGTTTTATTAAGCACTCAAGTCTGTTAAATAAAATAAATAAAAATAAATTCTCAACTTCTCTGCTGTATTTGTATCGTTTAAATGATAATAGAAATACAACAGAGAAAGAATTACAACTTCTCCAACTTAAATTAGAACATATTATTATTATTATTTTGTATTATTTTATCCACTTAAACAATTCAAATCGTGCGCTGAAGCTGCAGCTGACAGATGTCGATGATTTTATCTATAAATAGTGAAGTCAGGGCAAAGAATGAGAACTGATGAAGAATTTATAGAGGAAGTGAATCAAAACCTAAAACATTTCTCAAAAGATAAGCACAGAGGATTGATAAAGAAGAAGGTTGTTTCGAATCATAAAATATCAGTTCTAGAAGATTTGTAAAAATTACTCTCTTATGCTTTTATGAGGAAACCAAAAAGCAGTTATTACAAAACATTCGTACAAAACAGTGAAAGATAGTTATCTACAGAAATTTCAGAAATGCAGTATTTTTTTTTAATCATCTCAATTCTTTGTGATAATTGAGCTTGTATACAGGGTGTATCATTTGGACCCAGTCAATCCGATAATTTCTTTCTGGCAGCCATTTTCGGAGCAGTTTATAGTTTTCACAAGAATAACAGTTGCTAAAATAAGGCGGGCACCTGTGTATAACAACAGGCATGCATCTCGTGACATTCAAAACACGTTAGTGACCATGCGATAATTCACAATGGTAGGCAGGGAAGTGGTGCGTTCCGGTTGACGTTTAAGCACTGTATATCTGTCATGAAGTTTATTTATGAGTCGAAAGGCATCATCTCTGCAGCAAAACGATGGGCAATATGATTTTTCGTGAAACAATAACTGCAATCAAGAAGAAATTTGAAGATACTGGCTCTGTTGCAAAAAAACACGCTGCGATGACACGCTGTTGTCATTACATTGCATTGTTGCTATTGTTTGCAAAATTGACCAAGTTCAACTAATGCTCCCTGTATATTGAAACACTATGAGTAGAATATGAAAGTGTACGATCACAGACTGATCCTACAGATATTTTATGAATATTTCCACATTCTTTAATCCATTTTGAAAATTTTTTTGTAATGTCAGAAGCAGTAAAATCTCTACTTGAATAATATTTTTAATTTCAGACAGAATAATTTTGATAATGATAATTTTACCGCAATTTGGAATGATCAAGAGAACCGGAACGAAACAAGAGTCTAATAAGAAAAGGTTTCTATGTCAATGTATTTAAGGAAACGTCTTGAGGTGCTTTTTGCTTCCCATATTTCCATCAATCGAGGATTTTACTGTAAGAATCAATTGAGAAACACAAAGAAAGCCTTCATTAAGTATTCCTCAATTTTGTAGGGGTTCAGTTTGAGATAACAGCGGAGAAGAAGAGATACTGCAGTTTCAGATTTCCATCAATCAATTAATGTTTGATAGCTGACTTTGAACATCTACAACAATGGATGGTATAAATTAGATAAAATAGTTACTGTGATGTAACAACACATGATACATCCATGTCATTGGCAGCATCTAATTATGTTAAAGATATCTGAAATGGCCTATACAGAGAGTGCCTTTAGGGAGTGCCTGCTAAGAACGCCATTTTCACTTCTCCATCACTTGATGTTCCACGAAATCTAGATCATCTTATTCTTACAAGTTAATGTTCTTTTTTTTTCTTCCGTGGATGGAATTAAATACTGACAATTTATTAACTTACTATATTTTTGGAATTAAACAGCCTTTTTTTTTATTTTTTGGCAATGGATTTAAATAGGCTTCATTCTTCAATAATTATTAAAAAGAAGTTAAGTTAATCGATACTTTTTTAGCCTTCGAGATTTTTATTTATATTATTTTGAGGAAATTCAAGAAAATCGAAACAAAATATCTACTAGAAACAGATGAGGAGCTAAACATAACACATGATACAACGTGGCTCAAACGATCATCATAGGCGATCCCTAATAGGCCGCTTTTAATTCAGTTTTATTTCATTAATTGTAATAACGACATTTAAAAATTGTTAATATTCGCCTAAAAATTTGTTTAGTAAATCTATTCACAGACATTTTCGAGTTTATTTTTTCCCCTGCTGTAATGATACAAACCCATCAGTTCATGTATTTCATATTTTTTTAATTGGAATATTTTGTTTTCTCATAATAATTATGAATAGATTATCTGAACATTGGATAGTACATTTTTAAGTAACTACTGTAAGTGCTTAGAATGTATCTTCACAAACATCTTAAGAGGTAGCATAAATTATTTGTTGAATTTTATTTCCGTTCAAATCTTTTGAAAAATGAAATAAAAAGACTTCTTGTGGATAGGGTTTAGAAGTTCAAGTGATTTAAGAAGAAAGGACAGAGTTCTATCAGGGATATTTGGTAAGACAATGTTTATCAAGACAAAGACGAAGGTTATTGAGCAGATCTTACCATCATGTATTGATAGAAAAATAAAACCTCAACATCTCGGAGACATTTTGAAAGTAGTTTACAACATTTTCCAACATCGTATTTCTTAAAAAATAGATCTCTGAAAACTATGATTTTGTATAAGAAAGATTCGTTGCTGAATGTTTGAAATGAAATTACGAGATTGCTCTTCCTGTATTAGAGTTATTTGACACGATTCAGAAAATCTATTGATTCATAAGAACGGTGCTATGACGTCACCAATTTTTACAACAAAGATAGTACATTGTTATGCTATTAATACTAAAGCAGTTTTTGCTTAATTAACTGGGCTACTATTAATATGGTCTATTTTTGATGTAATATTTGTTTGGTACACAATCTTAATACCATAAAAAACTAAAAATAATAATTTTTATTTCACTTTTCCTTTAGGAGACAGACATGGTTGACTGCAAAGCAATTCTAAATCATTCATCGCTATATGTGTAAGTAAATTTCTTTTATTTATTGAAAGGAACTTTATTAATTTCAATATTGAAAGGAAAAAAAGTTGATTTTAAAAATTGCATAATATAATTTTTTTTTGCTTTAAATGTTTTAATTATGAGATTCAAGAATAATCACATTTTGCTTTACAATTAGTGAACAATATTTAGTCACTTGTTTTAAAAACTATAAGAATTACAACAATCTGAAATAATAAATAAAAACTGTATTAAATGTCCTATTAACAATTAAAATTTTATTAGATGTTTTTTCCTTTCTTAATTCCCTTATGATTAAATCTAAATCTTGAAATATTTAATCTCTATCTTCTTTTTTCTGATTTACAAAAGATCACTTTTTTTTCTATTAATTTTAATTTCTCAAACGGATGAAATATAATTAATTGTTAAGTATTTGATTAAGTTTTAAGATAAAAATTCTGAATTTATTTTTCTTCAAATTCTCCTCCCCTATATTGGAATTTCTTGAATTGAAAATATTAGTAAATCTACATCATTCTTTCTCACTGATTCCTTAATATTTTTCAAATATCCACTGAACTGAAAGGATCCATTAGAAGAAGTTTCTAATTTAAATTCTTTTTCTGAATCACTGTCAGAAGCTTTTTTGAATTTTAATGGAAGGAGACCTCATTCAAAAAATTCAAAGAAGATCAACTAAAATACACTGAAAAAAGGAGAATGAAATGTGGAGGCATTTTCTTGATGCTATCGGTTAGTTTTAAAGCGCTATCACTGACTGACCAATCATCGGAGCAGATTGACGCCCTTAATATAACGAGACGTTGGAACCTTTATTCTGTAACGGAAGTACGTAGTAAAGAAGTTAATGTGATCCTTAAGAGCAATCTTGTAGCATGTCGTAAAACGCATGCGCAAATTGCAGTTAAGGGTTATTTTAGACACCAACAGACAATTTACTAAATCGATTACTTCTTTCCTTTATTTTTCCATCCCATCATTACAATCTTCTTTTTGATTCTTTCTGCTTTTTTCTTTTCCGTCCACATTAGTTCAATTAATTGAGAAATTTTACTGTTTCTATCTTTTCTAATTGCTTTTTCGTTTTATTTTTAATTCTGTAAATTGTGATCGAAGCTATTTTTTGAGAAATTAATGATAATCAGTTAAGTAACGAAGTTAATAATAATTTATTCAATTATCAATGTTTTGTTCAATGTTTTGGATATTTTTTTTTTTAAGTGAAATATTTTACATGTGCTTAGTATTCATAGTGAAGAATAAGTTTCATCCAACACGCAACTACGTCAAAAAATACATAAATGTAATTCTACTTAAAACACTTGGATATTTAGTTGGATATCAGGAAGTACAGGGGATGGACAAAATAATATGAACACCTGTGAAACGACACAAAATCTTTATTAGTAGGGTGTTGACCCACCCTTCGCCTGAATTACAGCTTGTATCCGACGTGAAATGAATAAATACAGGTCATGCACAATGTCCAAAGAATACGCAGTCATTCGTCGTGCAGAGTATTCATCTCTTGTTCAGAAAGTGTGGAGAGAGGTGGAAACCTAACACTCACTTTGACCTCCAAAATACCCTACAAAGGTTCGATTCTGTTAAAATCAGGAGACTGAGGAGGCTAGGCGAAACTGTTCCACTTCCTATTCGTGCTCCTTGAACTACGCTTTAACATACCGAGCAGTGTGAATGGGGGCGTTGTCGTCTTGGAACAGAGGTCGTTCGCCAGCATAGAATGGAGATGATCACCCAGAATGCTGAGATAATGCTGTGCTGTGACCTTCCGAGGCAGGAATACAAGTGGTCCCAGACCATGCCAAGATATACACCCCACACCACACCCATCACAGCGCCCCCATCCCGATGCTTAACAGTAGGATGGAGGCAGTCGACATGAAAGGCGTTCTCCACACGTCCAGTGGTCTGAAGAAATGTAAAGGAAGATTCGTCAGACCAAATGACGTGTCCCCACTGCTGTTGTGTCCAGTGTCTGTGCTCGCATTGCCGTCGTTTGAACGCATTACGAGTGTCACCAATGGCTTTAGAATAGCCGCTCTGCTAATGAACGTTTGCAACTTGCAGTTCCCGTTGATAGTTTTGGTTGATCCCCGTCCTGGGGATGGGTGTTCGTCTCAGAGGTTATCTGGGACACCGCTGTCTTGTGCTGTCGGGTCACTATCCTCTTGAACACCCGTCTATCCCTGATGGTGAGCTTTGACTTTCACCCACTGTTCTGTTTCGCAGATGACGTCTTACTAAGTTTTGTGGCTGTCATAACCATTGCTTTTTGCAGCACCTACAAGATTGGCTGTTTTGATCACTGAAGCTCCAGCGATCCAATGATCATGCCTCTTTCGAAGTCTGAGATGTCGGATATAACGGCATTTCACTGCTAGCATAAGTTTCACAAGCAAATCGTACGACAGCAGCTGATCGACTGATACTTCCGTCTTCACGGCCACTAGATGGCAGATGTCTATTCTAGATGGCGTGGCTCTGCTACGCAAAGGAAATAGGATCTATTTTCATATAGGTGTTCACATTATTGTGTCCAATTCCCTATATTATCCTGTTTGTTTCTGAAGATTCAAAAGTATATTTTTGTTGTTTCGTGTAATTTTGTAATGGCTTCGCTGGATCGTGTTTTCCATGATAACTGTTAATTGATAATTAGTAATATTAATTATGATAATAATGCATTTTGGTCATATATTGTTTAGCTCCCGCCTTCATTACATTATTTACTATTTACTTCTATCTTGCTTGATTTTCATATAATTTTAATAAATTCTGGATTAGATGAGTTAATAAGCCCTTAGCTTTTTTTTTTCATAAATAATTTTTTTCATAAATTAATGCTGGTTATTTCGAATATCCCTCAGCACTGTTTCGTTGCTTAAGAAAGTAATGTCATAGCATTGTTGTAATCTGCCATCAATTTGTGGTGGATGTTCTTTTTACCCAAAGTGAAAGAATGACCTTATTTTCAATTCTGGGCTTCTAAGAAATGGAAAACAGCGAAGAAATTCAACTAACAGTTCAACTAACAGATTAGAATTAGAAATCATCCTGTTCGGTTATTTTATGTTTTTTTTTTTTTATTTGTCTTTGTTTTAAATTTCTAGGTTTTTTTATTATTTCGTTACACTGTAATCATTTCTAATTATGTTCCATGGATTAATTTCTTTTTTTTTATAAAATACCATCAAAATAATTTTACAGCATTCGTAATTTCTACAATGATTTGAAATAATTGGTTAGATCAAGAATGAAGAGAACGAAAATCAATACCATAAAATCGACTATTATCGTAATTGTCAAATATTTCCCATCCTAATTTATTTATTCTACCTAAATTGATGTAGTTCGATTATAGTTTTCCGATAATTAGATACCGTTTCCATTTAATTGTAGAATCGACTAAAATAAACTAATTTTACCTGCTTTTTTTGTTTTTCTGGCAAATATTTAATAAAAGCCAAGATCACTTCAGAGCAGTTTTAGTTTTAATTTAAAAGTAATGACCTTAAATCATTCTTGACATCAAAAAGCAATTTATAAGCTTCACTGTTTGCCTGAGAAGTCTCTGAGGTTCCACGTATTTAATAACGAACCATTTTCAAGGTGGCTGCGCTTCTGTTAGAAACTGTTATCAAAGTACAATAATATAGAAAAATTTAGAAAAAAAAAGATCTTACTGCGCAAATTTTGTAACCGGCTGCAAATTCTCTCTCTCTCTCTCTTCAGTTATTTTTTTTATGATTTATTTTTCATTCAATTTACCTTTTATGGAGGTATTATTTAATAAAAAAAAGCAATTTTTTTTTATCACCAAAGCGATATTCTTTATTAGGACCCGCTTAGTATTTATCAATGATTGATTTGGTATCGGAAGTGACCGATGTTGCTGACGGAAGTGACTGAAGTCTTACGAATGACATTTTCGCACGCTTTTTTGAACTGCATTAATAACTGATATTTTCATTTATAGAAACTAATATTTTCCTCTTAGAATTTATCATTCCAATAATGTATTAAAATGAAAGAATGCTTCTCTGCGCAATGTTTAAATTTCTGTTTAATGTAAGTCGCGGTTTTCCCAACTAAATAAAAGTTCATCTTCTGAGAGAAAGAACTGGCATTTTTTAAAACAACGCAAATTCGCTCTGTACACTGCTGGCCATTAAATGTGCACACCAGGAAAAACGCATTTAAGCGAACCGAAATTTGCATGATGTATAGATCATGGGAGCACATGTAAATGATTAGCTGGGCAGCACATATGCAAATAATGTGTGCTAGTAACGTACAAGAGAGGAGAACAGAGAGGTACTGTGCAGTATTGGAATATTGTGTTTGCTCGTCGTTCTTCTGTACAGACGGCTTAAGTATGCCTCGTCGAAGAATACGGCAGCCATACCAGCAGGTTTCAGACATTGATCACGGGAGAATTATGGCATAGCGATACTGCGGATGATCCTTCTGAGAAATTGGTGCTTGTGTTGGAAGAAACGCGGCCATATTGATGCGAATATGGAATCCGTGGGTCGAGGAGTGAAGAACTCACCGACGTGAAGAATCCCAACGGCCCCGTCATACCACTGAACGAGAGGACAGACATCTTATATGCATGGCTATTACGGATCGTACAGCCACAGCCCAAACCCCAGCTCAAGAATTAGGGTGTGTTGCACAGCAACTACTCTTCTTATCTTCGGTTCGACGTCGTCTGCACCATCACGGAGACGCAGAGCATTGTGTTGTGTGGTCAGCAATAGCACCTGCTATTGCTCCGGAATCCCACAGCACACACGGAACGTTGCACTGTTCGAATGCTGATGATAGAGCATAGAGTTGCGCTTTTATTTTCCGGAGGTTGTAATGCATGCCAGAAGTCGCTATCTAAGTTCATCAAGGTTTTTTTTTCAACCTCACAGGTCTCGCACGCACAATGTTTTCCCTGATTTCATGTAGTTCAGATTGAAATTGTCGAACATAAGAATCCGAATTTCGTCATAATTTCCTAGATGGAGTGACCCATCTGCCGAGCCCCTATAATGATACCTCTTTGGAGGTCGTTTAAGTCTTAAGCTGCCATCGTAGCTGCGAATGCTATTACTTGAGATTATATATATATGATTCCATTAACAGCAAGGCTGTGGTGGCAGGAAATGAACATGGTACCGATCCTTCCCAGTTTTTTGGGCTTTTCAATGTTTATTTCTTTATCTACATAAGTAGTATTCATTGCAAAGTACTAATATTTTTAATAATTCCCTAACTGTACAACAAAAATACTTCAGTTGAATTTACCTAAATTCATTTCTTTCGTTTCTTTTTCGATTATAAATTAAATGAGAAGCAACATTAAAATTTTAGATTTCTGGAATTCAATGGATGCAGGGAAACAGGGTAAACAATTAGATCCAAGCAGAGAATTTTTATTATTACATTTTTTTTAGGAAGAAATTTTAATTATATTTATATCTTTCAGGATAATTTATAATGAAATTCTACTGAGATTTGTACTAGAAAAAAATTAAACAAAACAAACAACTATTTTTTATTATTTATCTTGTTATAAATAATAATTACGAAAGAATGAAAGAGTACTTTAATGAAATTCATTAAAATTGAATTCTATGTTAATGTCTTTAATGAAGAGGGAGTTTTGTTAGAAGCTAATTAATTATTAGACTTATTTAAATAATCAATGAAATGGCTAAACGGAAGTGATTTTATTAAAGTTATTCTACTGAAATGCAAATATGATTGATCGTTCTATTAGGCCAATGGTTTAATACAAAGCTTAAATTACAATGATAGAAGTCATCTCAAAGAATAAGGCCGTTCTTATTATTATTATTTTACCTTTATTTATTTTTTTTTCTCAAAAGAAAGAGTAAATGTAATAATCTGAAAACGAGCGGGCTTTTTTTTTTCTGAGGGGGGGGGGGGGATAAACAGTTTCTTCATATTAGATTTACAATTAAGAAACCAAATGAATAATAAAATAACCCCTTTTTTTCCAATAACCACTCCCCAGTAAGGGGGGGAGGTGACTTACTTTAAAAAAAATGCTTCCTAAAGTCCCTTTTTATACGATTTAGGGAAGGTCCTCCGAACCCTGCGTCTCCAAATTAAAATTTCTTCGGTAATGTTTGATACAGAAATGAAGGTATCTATATAGTTTTTCCCAAGATCTTCAATGATTCTGAAAAAAAATTAAACCAATTATTTTTATAAATCTTATTTTTAATATTATACATTTTTCGCTTGTCAAAAATGTTCCAGAAATCTTATTTACTTTCTATGAATGTGTCTGTTTTCATAGTTTGCTGATATTACTTTAGAATTGCATGTCACGTAGTTTATTGTTATTGGCCACGATGCACTTTAATGTCTTTGATTATGTGTTTTAACAATTAAGCATCTATGATGGTTTGTAGGATGTTATTGTGCCCTTTGTCTTAAGAATTGGAATCGTTTTTTATGTGTTACTTGGTTACACACAAGCGTTAAGGACGATGATCCGTTTTAAGATGTTAGGGAACAAGTGTCTATGAATGATACGTAGAATTCAAAGTTTTAAAGTTCCCGATTCAATTTGCAGAACATGAGGTCTTCTATAATAATTCTAATCCAGACTTGAAGTTAAAAACATGGATTACGAAATATTAAGGCGGATGACGTCTGAGGGTTGGGACAGATCTACGTGGCCCTGTTCGAATCCATCTTCGCCAGAAGAAGAAGACCAAGGTACCAGAATAATTCTTCAACATCGTTCGTTCAACGTTTCATAATATATGGGCTGGTCGCCGAAGAAACAACGTGAACAACACAGGAGAAATTCTGCAACAGTCAAGTGGCCATATTTGTATACACTTCGAATATGTCATTGTATACACAACATTAGACGATTGCGACGGCATTTTGTAATTGTGCTTCGTGTTGCTAGAAATGAATGATGAATATTCGATAGTAGTGACATCCGATGTTTTTCTGTGTGATTCAAGTTCTCTTCGCCCGGAATAATTCTGAGTGAAACAAGTTGTGATTCACCAGTGTGTCATACACAGTTGGCTGTGCACAAGTGAAACTATAATGTTAAACAACGTTCTGAGAGTGTTATTTTCTTGTTTGGAATCATTACTAAGCGACGTACATAGTATTTGTTGTCGTTGCTAGGATACTGACATTCTTAGTTTGTAGTCTAATTCTAGTTATTAGGTGTCAGTAAAATTGCTAACTTTAGTAGATATATAAATTTCATAATACAACAAGTATCTCACAGAAATAAATTTTCTGAATAATCGTGTTCTTAATCATTGCCTGTCTATTTGTTTTTTGCAATCTTAAATTGCACATCAAATTCATTGCGCATTCTTGTTAATTTTTGCTATAGACATTCTGGAAATTTAATTGTAGTTCACTGATCTCACTTTACCTCGTTGAGGCAATTTTTCTATCTTTTATTTTCAATTGTAATTCGTAAATTTCCCTGTATCTTGTTTCATTTTTTCTGTTAAATTCTTTCTGTTCTATTTCAAAAGAAAGATGTATGTTATGTTATGTGGTGAGTGTGGGTGGCAGGGAAGCCGAGATACAAGTACTAATCCTCATTATTTTGATCCCACTCGAATAAAACCCTAAATACAAATTCAGAAAACTAGTACTAACTAACTAGTAATTCATCTCCTCTCCTTAATATAATTCAGTCTACCTAAAGTCTATCTAAGAGGCTTTTAGATTTGTTTAACAAAAACAAACAAACAAACAAACAAATACAGAAAAGAAAAAACAGAACTGTAAGAACTATAAAGGAAATTATACTAATTATTAAACATTAAAGAAAGAAAGAAACAAAGAAAAAGAATAATCCCTTTTTCTTTCTTTTATCGTAACAAAAATAAATTTTAATTTAACCATCTATTACTGAAGGAGTAGGGGATGTAGCCCTTTTACTAATACAATGTCTTTGAAACAAACTAAAAAAAAAAAAAAAAAATCCTAAGAAAAACAAAACAACACTTAAGCATTAAGATGATGCCATGTGATATTAAGTCACGTGGTGATACTTCCACTTCTGTTGTTCGTAATTAAATTAAGAAGTAGAACTCAATTGAAATGAAGGTTCCGAAAACATTTCAATTCACCCTCAGGTAAAACAAAATCAAATTAAACCAGACATAAAAACAACAATTATTAATATCGATTTCTTGTGTAAATATTAGCTTAATACACTTGTTATTCTTTCAAAAAGAAAACACAACTTTCAAAAGTAATGGCTTCATCAATTGCAACAGTCGGAGGGAGAATTCCAGGAAGTCACGTGACAATATTGAACTGCACTCCGTCTAATTCCATCTGTCAATGCGAATTCTTCCGTGAAATCAACAAATTCAATAACGTAGTCACTTGCTGAGAAAAGGTTTCAATAAATAAAATATTCCTTCAGTTGAAGACGAAATACAGCGAAAATACTTTAATTTTTATTTTTGTAAATAAAAATTAATTGAGTTATTTTTGGAAATGATATATTATTAAAAATTCTTCATTTTTCCGTACCTCTATATATTTATGTAATATTTCATAAATTAATAATTTTTCATTAGCATTAAATTATTATTCTATGACGCAGCAATCAGAGCCTTCCTAAGTTTTTCCCTTGATTCTAATTATGACGTAGCCATTGTCTTCTAAGTAAATAGTCCTTCATATTAAAGAAATCAATTAAAAGAGATTGATTGATGATTGACCATTTCTGACCAATGAAATTAAATATGAATATAAATATATATATACATTTAAATACATAATTATATATTTTAAAAATCGAAATATTATGTTTGATATGATCTATTACTCTTTCAAAAACTGATTGGATAAAAATAATAAAAAAAGAAAACATTAAAAAATCTAAATAAACAAAACAAAATACTAAAAGGCACTATAAAAAAGAAAAAAAATTTTTTAATGATTTTTAGCAAATTTTAAAGAATCTATTGAAGAAAACCCTTACGTATTATTTAGTGAAGGGATCGTAAAAGTGAAGTACTGTTCGTTTTTTGTTTACGAGAACCTTCAGCGCTTTTGCGCATGCGTCAGGTCTCCTTCGATTTCATCAAAATAGGGGTGAGGAGAAATAAAGAGGGGATATTTACTTTTTTATCTGTGTTAGTTTACTAGTAGCTGCATTCTATTTGCGCTTTTCGGGAAAGAATTATGGAAAATTAATATTTTTTTTTTTTGTGGGGGCGAGGGGGGTGGTGGTGGAAAGTTCCAGTTCCAGTCGACAGGTCTTAGGAAAGTGCCCATCTCTGCGTATCACCCCTCTGCGGAGTAGAATCGTCCTGGCGGTTCTGGCTTTCGAAAACGAACGTGTGTATAATTGGTGTACCAACTTTCGAACCCTTCACTGAATAAAGTGAGTGTTGAATGACGGTATTAAGTTTTATATATATTATCAAAATAATGGCTTTGATTTGAAATCCGAATTGATTTTCATTTGAGAGGAGCTTTAAGTTATTTTGGATTCATGAGGAGTTATTATTGTCTTCGTTTAGGAGCTGTTTAATAAATATAATAAATATTTTCAAAGAAACAAACAAATAAACCAAACAACCGAATTACAGTTTTCTGAATTAATAAACTACAATGAAGAATTGATGGAGTTAAGATCAGCTAATTCAATAAAACTTTTTTTTTTATATAAAGTTAATGAATGGCTTATGTTCCTCATTTTAAAAAAGATTCAAACATTCAGGTTCAAAAGAAGAGAACCTGAGCGAAAGGTTCTTCTCTTAACGACTGCTTTTGCCTGGATTCTTCCATTGACATTTCAGTCGTTCAACAAAAATAACTTATGAGAACGGAAGTCATGGAATTATAATATAAAGTTCTATTAACCAAAATGATTGAAAAATAGCAAACTGTTCATACATGAGTTGCTTTAGAATTCCCTTATCTAGTACTACATTAAAATCTTAAATTTGACGTTATTACAAAACACGCACCTTATAAATTAACGCGGTACCTTTTTCAAACAACTGTTTATTCTTTATTCGAAAGATGTTGAATAGTTTATTTGAATAACAGCCTTGAAGAAGAAGAAGCCGAATCAAAATTGGTCTTAGTCAGATTTATGCTTTTTGTATAACATGATTAAAATCGTCAAACAGTTTAATCAATGTCAATCTTATATGAATTTAATAATAATAGGCCTAAGACAACAATAAGATTCAATCGTACAATTTCTTATTCTTTTTAGTTTTTACTTTCTTCCTAATAACACATTAATGAATCTACAGAACTAATAAAACAAAAACAAAAAAACTTTGAGTTGTATGATTATAAATCCATTAATCATTAATATTAATTGAAAATTATAATAACATTCATAACTGCGCTTCATTTTCTCAGTAGCAATCTCGAATTCTTCAGAAATAATTAATTTTTAAAACTAAAGTATTTCCGTCAATATATCGAACAAATGCTTGAAGACTAAATCTCTTATTAATTCACTTCTCTAATTAATATTTGTAAAAATTAAGTTTCCCATGATTTTATTTTATGAATTTTTGTTTTTCATATTAATTACGAATTTTCTTATTTAATCATCTAATTCCAATAATAATTTTAGTTCCAGAAACAAAAGGTAAAGTGATTCCTTTTTGGATCTTTCCCTTCGGACAACGAATTCCGCTTCATCTACATTCAGGAATTTCTCTGTTTCCAAATCAGTGTCGTTGTCATAGTAATGAACTGCGTCAGAGGAGTTTAATAAATATTAAAACGAATAAATAGAGTCAGTCCATCTCGCAGGTGAAAGATTCATTTCATTCAGTCAATTTCACCTGCACCTTCAACATCATTTGTCTCCTTACTTTTATTGGAGTTTATTTATTTTGAGACCTCTTTTAAAGACATCCTGTAAACACATAAATTAATACATAATCTTTTGAGGGGAGTGGCAAGGGAATCCTAAGAACGAATAACCTTCGAAATCTAGAGATGTAGGCGCCTTTCTTTCTTTCATACTTTTTTTTTTTTTTTGATTGGATGATCGGTTGAGATGATGTTATTCCCATTCTCTGTTTTTTTGTTTTTGTTGGAGGTTGGCTCCGTTATTTAGATCTCCCTAAACTAAAATCCTATACATGCTCCTGATTTGAAACAGTATTTTTTTTTCTTTTAGATTAACTATAATTGTAATGAGTGAATTAATTGAAGTTAGAATTTAAATTCGCATTTAAAATACTTTCCCTGTCATTTAATTTCCTCAGAAAAAGTAAACCTCGATTTTTTTTTCCACATCGCTTAACTCAGTGATTCCCAATTTCTTTTGACTTGCGAACCTCTTACCACATTGTATTTAAAAGAAAATAATCGAATAACAATATCAAACCTTTTTTTAAAATAAACTACAACAATAACCAAACTGTTATTTAAATAAACAAAAGATATCTATCAAAGTAAAATTTTAAATTTTTAAATACAGTAAATTATCCAATTAATATTGAAATACACAACTAAGTAATTATTCAATCTTCTTTTTACTTAGCACTCAAGGAACCATTAACTTGTAGAATCAAATTCTAATTACTAGACTCAAAAAGTCACTATTTTATGTTACATTTGTTTTCATTTTAATATTAAAAAGATAAAATTAAAATGGTTCATTTCTGGAAAATAATTCTTCCCATTATCTTTAGTTTAATTCAACAAATAACCATTCATTTTTCTTTTAAACTAGACTAAACTACAAATGCCAAAACAATCAATTCCTAAAAAAAATCGTAATCGTATTTCCCTTGAAATTCTACAATTCTGTTGTTTTAATATATGAAAGGGAAAATTAAAGAAAAAAAAGTCTCTGTATTTTTAAATTATTTCTAATCTTCCATTTATTGAAACTTGATTAAGAAGCCATTTTATTCAGTTTATTGGAATTTCATCAAATCAAAAGCAAAATTAAAATGACTTCCAAAATAGATGCATCATTACATGTTCATATACTGTATATATTTTTTATCTTTTCTTGTCATATTCAGTCACAAATTGCTTCTCGGGGATAAATATGCAAAAATTTCCATTGAATTGGTCGTCCTTAAATAGGCAAGTCAAGTTTAAGGACGATCCATTCACTTCAGAAGTTAAGTATAACATACTAGGCTTAGAAAAATAGACTTACTTAGGTTCTTTTGTTTGTGCATTTATTTGTTATTTGATCAGAAATGTAGAAAATATTTCATAACAACTTTCTTTTATCAAAATTGCTAACGAAATTTCCTAATAAATTCCGAAATATTCAAATTGTATTTTAAATGAACAGATGAGGATGTAGTTTCCCCGTCCTATTTTATTTATTTACTTCAAATTTTCGAAAGATTTAAGCCAATGGAGAATTTTGAAAGGCGTTTATCTTCTTCTTTCGATTTTGGCCGACTGGGGACCACGTGAAATAACTGTTCATGATTTCATCTTCTCCTTCCTTTTTCTCTCCTTCCAATACTCCTTCATCCTTTCCCTCTGTTTTTCCCGTCTTTCCAAAGTCCAAACTCCGCTCCCAATCACTTTCTGCCTCCTCTGGAAACCCTTAAAGTCTTTAACTTTTGATCTGAATTTATTTCTATCTTCTATTTCCTCCTCAGTAATGTTCATTTCCTCTAGGTCGGTTCTGATCTCTTTGAACCAGGTTATCTGTGTCTTTGGGTTTTTGTCGAAGTAATTGAAGAGGCGTTTTGTCATTCTACTCTCTTCCATTCTCTTCATGTGTCCATAGAATGTTATCCTCCTTTTCCTCATTGTATTCACAATTCCCTCTGTCTTCTTGTAGACTTCTTCATTACTTCTCATTTTCCATATTCCGTTATCATATATGGGCCCAAGAATTTTCCGTATTATTTTTCTCTCCTTCTTTTCTATTTCATCTAGTTGTTTGGCTGTGTTCATTGCAAGACACTCCGAGGCATATAAACATTCTGGTTTAATCACTGTATTGTAGTGTTTAAGTTTAGTATTTATGGAGACTGATTTTTTGT
Organism: Thereuonema tuberculata; assembly: GCA_023159025.1. Taxonomy (NCBI): domain Eukaryota; kingdom Metazoa; phylum Arthropoda; class Chilopoda; order Scutigeromorpha; family Scutigeridae; genus Thereuonema; species Thereuonema tuberculata. The sequence goes on from JAFIDM010005346.1 coordinate 11,861,531, forward strand.
TGTATATATTTTTAGTTAACTGGAATGCCATTTCCATTTTTCTTGATCTTGCAAAGTTGGCTTCTTTGTCTAATGCATTAGGTTGGATTATTTCTCCCAGATATTTGAATTTGTTGACTTTATTTATTCTTCCATATTTTGTTTTTAGGTGTTTGGGAGCATCCTTCACGTTCGTCATGTATTCTGTTTTTTCAAAGGAGATTTGTAGACCTGTTTTTTCTGCAGTCTCTTTTAGTATGTGGATCTGTATGATTATATCTTCTGGGCTTTCTGCAAAGATTGCTAGGTCATCTGCAAATGCCAGACAGTCAAATTCTAGGTTGTCTTTTTTTCTGCCTATTCTGTATTTCTGTATGCCTTTCATTTTCATGGTTTTTCTCCATTCTCTTATGACTTTTTCTAACGTGCAGTTGAATAGCAAAGGGGACAGACCATCTCCTTGTCTTACTCCTGTTTTGATGTTAAATGGTTCAGACATTTCCCCCTGAAACCTGACTTTTGATTTTGTATTTGTCAGGGTTTGTTTTATGATGGCCACTAATTTATCATCGGCGCCAAATTCCTCTAGGATGTTAAATAGCGTCTCTCTGTCGATAGAGTCATAGGCTTTTTTGAAGTCAACGAAGGTAACATATATGTCCTTGGCTCTTGATCTTCGATGTTTGATTATAAGTTTTAGGTTCATGATCTGTTCTGTACAGGATCTGCCTTTTCTGAATCCTCCTTGATATTCACCTAGTTGTTGGTCTACTTGCTGTTCCAGCCTGTTTTGCAAAGCTTTCGAGAGGATTTTGTATGTAACTTGCGTGAGTGATATTCCCCTATAGTTATTGGCATCCGTTCTGTCTCCCTTTTTGTAGATTGGGTGGATAATCGCCATTTTCCATTCTTCAGGTAATATCTCTGTTTCCCAGATGATTTGAAAAACTTTGCATAGTTTCTGGATCGTGCCGGCATCAACGCATTTCCACATTTCAGCTACAATCGTATCTTCTCCCGGTGCTTTTTCATTCTTAAGGTCTCTTATTATTTGTTCAATCTCTTTCTGACAGGGGGGGTTCTGAATTTTTGAATTTGTGTATTGGGGTTGACTTTGAAAAGTTTTCCTTCGGTTTTTCACAGTTGAGAAGTTTCTCGAAGTAATTTGCCAGTATTTTGCAGTTTTCTTGGTTGTTTAGTGCTAGCTTCCCCTCAGTGTTCTTGAAGCAAAGGTTTGGGGCTTGGTATTTCTGTAGATTTTGTTTGAAGGTTTTGTAGAATGACCTACAAGAAAGGCGTTTATATTATTTATATTTATAAGGAAGTAAATATTCGCATAACGGCATAAGATCAGGTATCCATAGCATAGTGGGTGTTGGATAATAGATAGGAGTTCGACAACAAAATAATCCTGCTCCTAATTTAAGTTTGATCAGAAATAAACACTATAACGACTTTAAGTAAATCACTTCTTCCTGATAAAACAAACAAGAAAAATGTTTATCTGTGTAAGATTGAATAAAAAATTCATAGAATGTTGCTAGAATTAGAACAAGTGTAATAAAGTACAATATGGATTAAGATCACAGAGATTAAAAAACAAGAACTAGAAATGAAGTCTTCCTAGTTAGATTCTTTCAAGGAAACAGAAAATTAGATTCATACTAAATAAATTAAAAATAAAAATGAATTTAAACATCTGTTAGTAACACTTAGATAATATTCTTTGCTAAGAAAACGACATAACTTAAGCAAATATTAAAAATTCAACAAAAATCTCTTCATTGAAGAATTTACTAAAAGTGTTTTACTTTTTGTCTCATTTAATAAATTTATTTGTGTTTGATAATGCAAAAAAAAAACAAAAAACCCAAAGAATTTTTTTTGGATTTTTTTTTGGAATTCCGTATTCAACTTCTCTTTGTAATTAATTATAAAACAATTTCATTGTACTTTAGATTCTACGAATCAATCTTTTATTGAAAAGTAGAAGATTTTTTTTTCGGATCTTTTAATTTCTCTTATAGCTTATTTGATAATACTATAAAAAAAAGAGACTATGATAATGATATCTTTTTATCATTAAAATACGATTACAGTTTCATAATCCTAATTCTAAGAATTATTCTCCTGTATATTATATTTTATAAATTGTTCTATTTATTTACGAAGAATCAATCATCAAGTTCTATGTGAAATGCAATCTGCACTTTTATTGGTATCATGTTTTCAATAAGGAAAAAGAAGGTCTTTTATGAGATGATCCCAATGTAGGTCACTGAACACAGATTTGATTACTGCAGGAGAGGGGTATTAGTATTTCCAAGGGCATTTCCTTAATGGAATTTCTTATTATTTATCGAATAAAGTTAAGTTTCTTATTTTTTTTTAATATAGTTTCTGTATTAGGACATTAAAGATTTTATATTAATCTCTCTTTCTTTTATTTTACTAAACTTCGTCTTTTCCAAAGGCTTCTTAATTTCCATTTTCAATCGTATAGAATCCCTGTAGAGATTCCCAGTCAATACAGAAATCAATCAACTACTTAATTTTCAAAGATTAAAACTGAAACGTAATCTTTATTCATTACGCAAAGAAAGGATTTAATTTTTAACATTGCGATTGTAAACAGCACAAACCAACAAAGTGAAACAAAATGTATGCGAATTTAACTTAAAAAAATAAAAATAAACTTGTTTATTAAGAATTTTGTTGAAGTAAATGCAACAATATTCTAATAGCTCAACTGAAATTCTTTTGAAAAACTCATTGTTAAAGGAAATAAAGAATGAAATACAGACCTCTTTTGTTGATTTCTTGTAATTGTTTTTTTATCAATCCATCTTTAAAAAAATATTTCAAAAAATTTATTTTTTTCGCTTTAATCTATTGAGTTATTCCAAGAAATCGATAGAATTAAACAGAAATTAAAATCACTAATTAACCACTTCAATGAATAAAAGAATTTATAAATTGCTCTCTTCTAAATTGTAAGTAGGAGAAAGTTGGCTGTTGGCGCTCACATCAAAATACCACTTTAATCGAGAAACACCAGATCCTTGTGGTCTGTATTTATGGTAATTACGAAAATGATTTATGTTTTAATTTTGCTAATTTTGACTTTTAAATAATCGGATAAGGTTTTTGATAGATAGGATCATTGTTTAATGAAGTTTAATTTAATCCATCCATTTTGATTGTTCCTAACGATGGCATTGATACCTTAATGAAGCACTTGATTACTTTTTAAATTTTTTTTTAATATTTTAATAAAGAAAAAAAAAACCCTACAAAACCTTCAGTGATATCTTTTTAAAGACCAACATTTTTCTTTCCATTGAAAACAAAAATTCTGGACTGAACTTAAGTTTAGAAATGAAGAGTTTCAGTTTCAGGAGACTGAGATGTTATTTTATTCAATATTATAATAAATGTATAACTTCTAAAGATAAGGAAAGAATGGATAAAATAGAAAAAAAATAAAAACAAACAAAATAACAAAATCTAATATATATTTTCTTTAATATCTCTTGTATCCTGACAAAGACGAGGTCTGTAATGCATTTGGTATTAAATTTCTTTCAGCGCTAATATTTGGTGAAGAGACGTTCATTTGCATATAGAATGTTCTGGGTTGATGACTTCTTGTTCCCTGGGCAATTCGCAGTCGTTGTGTCATTAGCAGTTGACGACGACGTTAGCCCAGGTTTCTCTTTCTAATTGTATTGGAATTAAGAGAAGCCTTAGAAAAAGATTAAAGATTCACATTCTTAGAATAATCTCTCTCTCTTTCTTAGTTAAATATTCTCTCTCTTAGTTGGTAGAGGTTTCATTTGTCCCTTATGGAAAGAAAAAAGGCCAAATAAGAAATCGTATTCTAAAAACAAGCCAAATAAGAAATCGTATTCTAAAAACAAACAAAAAAATCGTGACTTCAATTATAAAAAAGGTTCTACAATTCATAAATGATATAACTGAGATTGTGGATGATTTCAAAATTTATTTCACTTAATTATACGATGTTTTTTCAATATCTAGTTGGAAGGGATCTAAATACGAACAATCGTTTGAGAATCAAATTGCGAAATTTTCCAATTAATATCTATTTCTACGGAGAAATATTTACCTTAAAACGATTAAGATATAAGGAAGTTCATAAAATCAACAAAAACAAAAAAAGGCTTTTATATCAAGTCAATTAAAAGTTAGAATGACTGGAATGACTGGTTATTTAATTTCTTACGAAATTGGCAACAGATATTACAACATTGGATAGGAAATTTTAGAAAATAAAAACAGTAATGCTTGTATCAATCTCATCTGATTTACCTAATTTTCGAATAATAAATATAGGTTGTTGTTTTTTTTTTCTATTATTTAAGAATAACTTTTTAAGAAAACTATGTCAACTGAAATCGAATAAAGTTGAATTCAATAGAATTATTTCTATTATTTTATTGAAGGAACCTTTTTTAATACCGCTAATAGCTTTTAGATTGATGTCAAGAATATAAAATTTCGATTGGAAATTCCACGATAGCCGCTTTTGTCATCTGCTGTTGATTCCGATGCCTCTATTGACTTTGCTTTTACTTGTCTGTTATTTCTGCCTTCGATGCTTCTACAAAGGAAAAATATTTAGATTTATTCATTGTCCAAGTCGCTTGACTCCATGGAGTCTTCATGATAAACTACTCCAAAAATGGTCGGCTTCTGCCTTGGGCTTCCACACAAGAGGGAGTGTCAAAAAAATGGGGAAATGAGAATATTTGCCAATAATATTGGAAAAGGAGGTCTTTTACCCTTTGGCATTTGTTGAATATCGTTAATGCTATTTTTAATCCAATCCAAAGAAATGATGGGAAAAAGAACGAACGAATTGTATGTTAGAATATTGAAGATGACTTTATAGAAATACTCAGAAACAGAAAAGTACTTAAAGGATTATCGAATTGCATTTACTATTAATAAGTAGAGATTTTAAATAAAATTCCTTTTCTAATCTTAAAATATCCATTGATAGGCTATTGCTTTTTTTTTTTGTCATTATGTAGAATATTATAGTTAGTAATAATAATTATTAATTACCAATAATGAAATCAAATAAAGCTACGACAACCCATTATTATAAGAAAATTCCTCCTATATAAAAATAAATAACAAACCTTACAACGAAAACAAAAATCAGAAAGTTTAAAATAATTGGAAAAGTTTGAAGTAATAATAAGAAAATTAGACCTTCTGTTCTCCAAAAGATTAGAAGGAAAGAGAAGAATTCTCTAGAAACACTTACTAGTTACGAAACCCTCAGCGGTTGGAAATCATGTGAATGCTTTTAATACAGAATTGGATTAAAACAAGAGTTAAATAAAAGTACACAATGTTATTGTTACCCTTTTTAATAAACATCTGGAATGTACATTTCCTGAAATTACCGAAACTTTTAATTTCTAAAATGTCAAATTAAGAACTTAGTATATATTACTAATTTCATTAGTTCTAAAATTATGTTCCGTTTCTTCAAAATTAAAACAAATAAATTTTCTTTCAGATTATAAGGATAAGGAAATGGATTGAAATATTCCATTAATCATGAGATAAAGTAGAAAAAAAACTTGGAACTTAATTTAATCGAACCATTTTAGAATAAATCTGTAATCGATATCAACCCAATGGAACAATGCCAAAAACGTGCCAATGGCCACTGACTAGCCACTCCTTTCTTTAGGAAATAAATTTCAATTTTTTTTTTTTTTGTTCTTAGAACAGGAATTCTTTGACTGAAAATTGATTGAATGATTTGTTAAATTCTAAAATCTTTTAAATGAAAACATTACACAGGGAAAAAAAGAAAAGATTCAATGTCTTTAAATGAATCTTTTTTAAGATCCCGGAACGATTTCGTTGCAATTAGAGATAAAATAAAAGTATCCTTCTATCATACATAAGGTTTGCTTTTTAAAGCAAACATCTTCCTACATCTTCGTATATTCTTTATATATTTATCACAATGGATTTCGGTAACAGTTATTATTTTAGTTTTCAGGAAAGTGCTGAGTATTTTCTAAACGATCTGTAAAATCTATATTTGATAATTACTTTCTAAATACGAATATTTTTATATTTTTGGAATTTTCGGAAGGACACGATTCTTAACTCAAATACCTCGAATTTGAAACGAATCAAGACTGAATTTTGCCTTTGGGTCACTCGGAATAAAAATACAATGTAAATACCTTATAAATAGAAAGGCTCTATTTGAATCACAGTGAACTATTAAGGCTTCACTGTCTCAATTTTCACAATTATTAAATCACTCATCTGAGGATCGAAAACTATCTATTTTTATTTATTACAAACAAAGTAGTTCATTGAAATTAAAATTCCTAACTGTTCCTTCTATTGTTTCTAATGTTAATATATATCTTCTCTATTTATTTCGACCAAGGTCATAAAACACTCCTTCGAAACCCAATGTAATTCATTAGTAGAAACAAATAAATCGCAATAATGTCCTAGTGTTTTTTCCTATTAACATTCTCTGAAGATGTTATTTTATGTATTTAGTAGAAGTGGATTTTTGACATCCAAATTTTTAGCACCTGGAAATTACTCAACATATATTAATTTGTTAAGTTCTGCGATTGCAGTGCATTTCATCTAATATGGGAGGAAATAAATACATTTACATACATCAGTTTTACCTACATTTGTACATGAAAGTTTATGTTGTTCTAAAGCTACGCGAACACCATACTTCAAGTTGGCCGCGATTGTCGTGTGCGAACACCAACCCCGGATGCTAACTCAAGTCGGACAAGCAACCAACCCAGGACAACAGAGTGGAAAGACGTCACGTGTAATGTCATTGACAAAGCGGTGTTGTAGTTCCATACGGAATAGCTGCTGTAGTGATTGTCAACATAGGAAACAGATTGTTGTACAATTAGCAGTCGTTTTGTCATCGAAAGTAATGTTAATAATGCAATGCAATAACGACAGTCGAACAGTCAAGAACAATCTCTCCTTCCCGGGCAACAATTACGTCTCATCTTTCCCTGTTACGGCGGCCATTCTTGCATTACCGAGCGGGCGGCTATCCCAGAATTCCATGGGTTTCCCGCCGATGCTGTGCAAACTCCGAAAAAATTGAGGTTTTAAAACCTCTCTGATAAATTCGGACGCATAAACTTAATGCATTTCAGTATAAACTTTATTTCTGTGTGACAGACAATCGCAATACTCTGATATTCATTGTGTATTCGCTCGCCGTCGAGCGGAAGCGGGGAGAAAAACTGCGACGCCACGTCTTCACTTGGGCGTGATGTCACGACTGACGTGTTCCAACGCTGCCCTGTGATTGGATAATTTCCGTCCGACTTGCCAACAAATCAAACAGCACCAACTCGAGTCGGCCAACTTTAGTCGGGCGAAAAGCCACACCAACTGTGCTCAAAAAGCGCTCTTACTTCAAGTCGGGCCCACAACTCGACAATTAGTTGGATGGTGTTCGCCCTGCTTAAGACCTAATAAAAGTTATGATTTTTCGCAAATCGTTTTAAAGTGTCCTAGGGTTCACTCAGCTTTCTACAAAACTGCGATGGAAATTTTTCCTTATTTCCTTATGAATCGTACTCAGCAAAAGAGATAGAAAGTAGGGATATAAGCTAAAGAACTCTAATAGTAAGTGGATTTTATGATAGAAAAAATATATTCTAGAATGTCAGAAATCTATAATTAGACATTACCTAATATATATATATATATATATATATATATATAAAATATATATTTCAGCTATTTCATGATTCGTTGAAGTTGCTCTAGTTTTAATTTCGAAACCTAACTTTTATTCAACTTTAATTAGATTTTGGTCCCACGGAACAACAATCCATGACGAAAGTAACATTAGTTCAAAAAATTTTGTTTAAATTATTAATTATTAAATTATTATTTAATATTATTACATTATTTATTAAATTATTAACAATTATATTATCAAATTATTTAAATTTTTATTAATATTAAATTTTATTATTAAATTATTAATAATCAATATCTACTAACAGGAAACAAAATTAGAAAGATATTTGTATAAATCAAAAAAATGTTGTTTACTGTTAATTTTTTTTACAACATTTGAAATTTCCATTATTTGTTATGGAATAATCGTCATTCTTAACTCAAACCTTGTTAATACACTGAATTCCTAACAATGATTTAAAAAGAAAAACTTAAGTTGATGAGGGGATCGAACCCACGACCTTCGCGTTATTAGCACGACGCTCTAACCAACGGAGCTAACAGGCCACCTACAACTGAGGTAATAGAAGCCGTTGCGAAGCATTGTGGGATATGTGTCCACAGACAGACAAACCGGGGATATAAGGCGTCTTTCAGAAGCCTAAAAAAAAGACATTAGAAAGGAAAACTTAACACTGAGAAAGGAAAAATAAATTTAGGATGAACAAAAAGTCAAAATCCAATTCAGATATTGAATCTTTTAGTATAATACACTTTCTGATCAGGAAGAAGTGTTTGCTAATAGTATTAAGTTATTCTACATATTCTATTAAACCTTTAGAAATTTTATTATTCTAAATGATGACTTTTCTAAATGACTTTCTATAACAAATAATTAAGCAATCTGATAATTCTGTGGAAAAAAAATATAAAAATAATTTTAAAAGTACAGTTAATTTGGAAAGAATGGTATAGCAGTGTTATTCGACTTTTTTACCTTTTTTCCTTAGTTGAACTATTTTCCTTAGGAAGGAGCTGAGGTAAAAGGTTTAAGATTTTAACCTTACTCCCATTCTTAAAATATTATAGTTTTTTTTTTCTTTTTCAGGCAAGTAATTGGGGAAGGTTTAGTAAGACTTTGTTACATTGCATGTGATTATCCTTTCTAAGCGGGAAGGTTTTAGACAATAGCATCATCCAATTACGTTCCGTCCAATAATAATGGTGGGGGTTTTCTTTTGAGTTACACTCCGTGGAAGGAATTTAATTACTCGAGAGCTTTTAATGAACCTCCGTCCTTATGTTATCTTTTGCTTATTCATTAGCCTTCCAATAAAAAAAAAAAGTGTCATTTCAGCTTCTTTTACGTTTAATTCTTCAATGAAAAATTTTGAAAATATTTTTTTGAATTCAAATACGCTTTAACAAGAGAATTCAAAACACATGTAATTAATAATGAGTGTAAGGAAATAAGTAAGACTTGCTTATTGATTTAATAATGAAATGATGAGATGTTTTGAATTCTAAGATAGTCTAGGGTTTGTTAGCATTCTTGTTTGTTTGTTTTAATTATCAAAACTTGAATTAAGTTTGTATTTTTTTGTAATATTAATGATGAGAGAATGATCGAGTCTTAGAGGCAGTGGACTGTGGGTGGGAGGAACTCTGACGGAGATCTGAGATTACTCTTCTCCAGCAGAGCCCCAGGGTTTACTCAGCCTCTCTAAAAATCGAAATAAGGATTCTTTCTCTGAGGTTAAAGTTTGGATTGACCCCCATTCTCAACCACTCCCGATTAGTCAAAGAAACGACGGAGCCTACATCTTCAGTGCAGCAGTGGCTCTAGAGGAAAACATGTTATGCAGTGAGAACCAATGAGTTTCAGTTCAATAAAAAAAAACAAAGAGTAGTTTAGGACCATTGAAATTCTGAACCAAATCTGTTCATTTATAAAAGTAACAAAAACCATTTAGAAATGAAAAAGTAACAAAACCTTCCATAAGTGAATAAGAAAATCCTCTTTTTTCTTTGGTCTGTTATATTAACAGTTCCATTAGTTCTTTCTTCGTCGTAATCTTTGAGTTTTTAATTTTTGGTTTTGATGTAAAAAAAAATAGGGAAAATAACACTTTTTACTAACTTTAACATCGACCCTCCCCACTCACCGAACTAAAAATATCAAAAGAAATATATAATTTGCATAATTGTTATTTTGGATCGACTGACGAAATGAGAATCAAATATCATTTCAAGAAATTCGAAAGATGCGACTTGGAACTGAGAGTGATCAAAGAAATAAGGCATTTTCAGAGCGACTGCCGTTGCTTAGTAACGAGTTCTCTATTTATTGGGTAGTTAGAACCAACAGCATATGAACAGAATAAAAATAAGACTATGAACAAATAATATAAAGGTGAAAAAGATATATTTATTTTTCTATACTCTTATATCTTTTTCACTTTGCAAAGTGAAGCCATTGCTTGAGCGAGTTTTTGGAAATCGGAACTTGTTAGTATTTCATGTAATTACATACAAGGTGGCCCTAATTAAAGGAGGTATTCAGAAAGGTTAGTGAAAGAACACATCCTGATTCAAGCGTGCATTCTGCAATGGCAATGGTGCCTCATGTTTGGCAGATAAAAAATAGTTGCCTTGACTTCCATAACGACCCACGGATCAAAAAAAAGGACAAAAGTTTCCCATCAGGGACAAAGTGCCTTTAACAGAGCTTGGTTTGGGTTATTGAAGAATACGCAAGAAGAGTAGATTAGAAGAGACATTACGAACTCCAATTTTCGTGTTCGTATAAGTTACAGATGTGTTTCAGATGTCCTCCGTTCAGATATTCTAAGAACTGCATTCTGTGAAGGACATTTTCTACAGCGAAATGCAACAATCTCCATGCATTGCCTCCCATGCTACATTATTCTGTCATTCAAGGTTGCTAAATCAGGAACAGGTTCTTGAAACACAAGTCTATTGAGATGGCCTCACAACCAAAAGTGACAGGGGTTAAGAGTAGGCGAAGGAGGTGAACTAATCACTCTTTTCAGAGAATTAACACTCTCTGTACTCCAATCTAATGTGAAGTGGTGTCCATCCAGTAGGAAGGTAATATCTTCGCTGCTGCAGTTGCTGAACAACAAAGTTGAGTAGCATCTCTCGATATCTAATAGTAGAGAGGTCTTGTTAGGCGAATTTCACTGAAACGATGATAAACCATTCTGTGAAACACAGCACTTTGACTTTGGTGAGTGGAAAGGAGTCTGATAGAACACATGAGGCTTTTCGCTGCCAAAATGCTACAAGTTCGGATAAAAATAGGTCTCGTCACTCCACAAGATCTTTTAAAGGCCACGCATCATCCACCTCCATTTCAGCTAAGAATGTCAGGACAAACTGCAAGGGAGAATCTGTAGGGCAATGGGACGTAGGATTTCTCCCATAATATATCTAGTTGCCTTGATATTGCCCGAGCACTGGTTGTCCGTTATTCATCCCGTGTTCGACGATGAAGTTGCAGCTTCTTCAACTTACTAAGGAATATCAGTTTGTCTCTTTGTTCTGTCCTCATTGCTATTTTCAAGTCGTAAAATAGTTTTTTTCTAAGATGGTTGTTGCTATTCGACCTTTTCTTCAACCGTTCGAATTCTCGAAGCTGGGTATTAGAGTAATCGATACGTTGAGAGCCATAGCACTTTAGTCTTATTAGAATGAACCAGTTTCCATCTCCCTTATATCCACCAACTCATCAACAATGTGGCAAATTTTTATCCTTTTTTTTTTTTTTTTTTTTTGTACATCCGTGTTCCGGAGAGGTGTACGTTTAGCTGAATTTCATCCACTACATTTTCGCTCCTCTTTAATTATTGTCACCTTGAAAATTTAATACTTACGTAAAGAAAGGAATAATTTATAATTAGAGAAATTAAATAATGAAAAAGTGAACTATTCCAACAATTTAAGACTTTTTTATACACAGAAAAAAATATTACTTAAAAGAAGTTAAAATGAAATGAAAATTTATCATCATTAAAACAAGTTAGAAATTTCATAAATTACAAAAAATTTTCAAATGTTAATTCTGACATCAACAACGAAGATATTCATTTTTTTTTTTTTTTTGGCTGAGTGTTTTCTTTGCTGACATCTATTTAACTTTTTTTTAAGGAATTATTTTAAAAAGTCATGGACAGTAAGTTCAATTTCAAATCTTTTCTTTTATTAATTTATTTTATTAGTTTCCATTGTCGATTATAGCACAAGGAGTGGTATATTAAAAAAACAAAAGAAAATTAAAAAGAAGGAAAAAATAATTAGTTCTTTTTAAGCATTGAAGAAAAAGAAAAGAATTTGATTTATATAAAAATATAAATGAAGGTTATACAGATAAAATTTATAAAATTGAATTAGAAATTTAATATATTTTAATGTAATTTTCTTCAAATGAAGAGGGATCAGAAATTAAATTTGTAATGAAAACAAATTAGCCAATGACCCTGAATTACTGTTCTGGCTTCACTTCCCATAATTCTCATTATGAATTATTTTTTTCCAGTCAATTGAGCATCAAAAGTTAATAACAGAATCTATCATCACGTGAATGTAATAATTTGGAATTGCACGAGAGAATATGATAATGAAAGATCTTTTACTGCTGCCTCTGTATTAGTGTTTAATGACTGTATGATTTAATTATTCAAAAATCATCAATAATTAATGATCTCAACGAAGGAAAATCACTGTTTTCAATAATATCTGCACAAGTTAAACAATTGGTGCAACAACTTGTATAGAAACAGAACCTGTTGCTGTAAAGCCCCTGTAAATATCGATTACTCACGTCCTTCCATTAGTTCTCTCAAGTGCGGAAATTGGTTTAGTAACGGACACACAATCCATTTTTGAATATTACAGACAACTTTGGTTATATAAATTTATGTTTGTTTTCTAATATTATATACAAAAAGAATAGATGATTTATGTAAAATTCATAGATTCATCTACAGTTTCTAATACTTAGTTGACTTCTTTTTTTTTTTTAAATAATTGTACATGAATATAATTATTTTTAATAAATCTTTCTTTTTCATTTCACTAGCAAACTTACTTGTCAATTTTTTTTATATGATTCCAAATTATATCTTTATTAATTCTTTTATTTTATTTAATAATTTTAAATATAGTGAATAATTTAATTTTTTTCCCTTTTGTTTTCTAAGCATTAAAATTTTTTGCTTATATTTTTTATATTCTTAAATTTATTATTCATGTAAACTAATAGGCTTAATTGAGGGATAATAACAGTTAATAACATTTGTTCCATATTCTTCTTTCAATTCCTTCCTTTTCATTATTCCTAATGTACTTTATAATACAAAAACTTCGACGACAGCATAATTTAGTATTTAATATTACTTTATTAAATAATTGGCGAATTTTCGGGAATTTTCGCTTTGTCAAGCGAAAAATTAAAATTTATGGAATAACTACAAACAACAAAATAGTCTTGAACACAAAAAACAAATTAAAAAACAGGTTAAAGTAACAGATTAGATTGTTGTTACAATGACTCATCCATTTAATACAATTCATTATTTTAAATAATTATTAATAATTATTAATTAATTCTTATTATTTTAATAATGACCAAAATTGTTAAAATAATGAAATGTATTAAATGGATGAGTCATTGTAAAAACAATCTAATCTGTTGCTTTAACGTGTTTTTAATTTGTTTTTGGCCGTGCCGGCGTGATCTAGTGGATTAGACGGCAGTCCCCCATGAGGCTGAAACGCCGGCACATGGGTTCGAATCCCGGCGTGAGATGGACGTTTACTTTCTTTCCTGTATTTGTCTTCTTCTTCTCTTCTTCCGCCGTCTATAGCGATCAAGAATTGTGAAAATTTAAAATAGAAAACAACAATTTCACCATTTCTGACCATTGTAGGGTTCCAGAAAGATAAAGTTCACGTGGGGTGTTCCCATGGCCCTATGCCCAATAAAAAAATAATGAATTTTTTTTGTGTTCAAGACTATTTTGTTGTTTGTAGTTATTCCATATATTTTAAGTTTTCGCTTAAATTCGCTTAAATTATTTAATAAAGTAATGTTAAATACTAAATTATGCTGTGTGCGGAGTTTTTGTTTTAGGAATTAATAACATTTCTTTTGTTACTGAACTCCATAACTTGGAAATGGGATAAATGTAATTCTAAAACAGAACCAGTTTTCTTTTCCTAAATGTAGTTAAGTAACTGATTCTTATCAAACGAATTCGAGGGAGAATTTTCCTAAATTCGAATCATTAAGAAAGGACCAGAGGAATTTAATTAAAAAATATGATTAACCATGTTTCACTTATTATAAAAATAAAATAAAAATGATAAATAAAAAAAAAAGTTACTTCTGTAAAGAAAAACAGAGAGGTTTTTTTTAATCACAATTTTTTAAATTTCTATGTTAAGTTAATTTGGCTTAAAGCTTTTAATTAATTAATAATATTAATTGTTAATGAATGCTTTATCCGTGATTTATTAATTGCAGTAATGCCAGAAAAGAAATACGACAAAATAAGCTGCGATGTAATTTAAATTAACGAAAAAAAACCTCACAAAATTAAATGAAAATATAATTCGCTGTAACTTTATTAATTCAATCTATTTTGAAGAAAGAATGCTTTTTGTAAAAGTTAATATTTCTTTACTATCACATTGTCAATTGCATGTGTTACCGTTCTACTTTTAATATAAGTTTACAGTGTTTGTAGTATCACAAGGACTTCTTTCATCAGAAGAAGACCATCTACTTTCTTTTTGAAAGTGGATGATTGGAAATGATTGGGAAAAAACAGCTGAATCATTGTATAAAAAACGGAAGTGAACTGAGCATCAAAAAAATACAGAAGCAAACAGATATTAAATTTCAATTCGGATCATTCTAATATGATAAAAAGAGATATCACATAATCCTACAAAAAAAAATGATATATATCAATTAGCAATTAAGGAATATATGGAAAAAGAATAAAAAAGGAAAAGCAATTTCTTACAAAACGATTATCTACGAACGAAATAGTTAATATAACAAATTAAACATTCGAGAAATTAAGGAAAAGAATTATGAAATACACTAAAAATTAATTTCAATGGCCAATAAAGATTTTGAGTCAATTTAAACAAATAAAATATATTGATAAAGGAACGATAAAGAGACTTTATTTCTAAAAGAAATTAAAAATAATAATCCTGTGAACATATTTTAAGGATAAGCAATGCATTCGTAGATTACTGTTTTAGAGATCTACCTCTACTTAATATACGTAAAAGAGTAATAATACGTCGCTTTGTCGCTATTTGCATTCTTGAGTGAAAAACATAAGATGAGACATAAATGGAGATATTCGTTGTTCACTTTCTAATTCGCCGTTGTTTTCCAATTCTAATTGGCCACTGGACTAAAAGTGAAGATGTAAAAACGTGTAATTATTTTCTAGTAAAAAAAAAATATTCTTTTGAGAAAGAATTGAAGTTAACAATTTAGTAAAATTTTAAGTAAAATGAAGTTTTTGTTAAATTTATAATCAGTGGTTTCATTATTTTATGAGATTAGCCCAGTGGCTTCTTAATAATATTGGGAATGAACTGGAACTGAGTAGCATTTGAAACCGTTCATTCTGAGGAATGTCTTTAATGGAGAAACACAAGAGGAACCAAGCTGCTACTGTAATTCGTTGATAATAATCTTAGCTATGTTTAACTATCGAAGGCTTTCATCTAAAGAAAAACTACTTGAGTCAAAGAAAAACCCTGATATTTATGAGATGGTAAATAGTTAGGAAATAAGAAGGAAAAGGAAAAAAGAAACTATTGAATGGAACAACAAACGATAATAATAAAAAAGAATTTCAACAAAAAACCTGACAACAATTTGATAATTCAAGTTTTGTTAATATAAAAAAGGTCGTGCACGTGACGTCACTGTAGTGATGTAGTTTTAAGCTACGAGCTATGTTTGTAGGTGCTTAAAAGTTTCGGTTTAAATGTTGTATTTTCTTCTGGGCAATTACAAACTAAGCAAAATTAATAAACTTGTACTATTATGACAAAAAGAAAAAGGGAATTAATTACAATTAAAAAAAAATAAACCTTTATAAAAGATAGTTCGTTATTTTCTGTTTTAATGAAGAACTTTTTAAGTGAATCAAGTTAATTTTTTTTCATTGAGCGAAAAACGAATAAAATTCGTTTCTTATAAGCATGAAAATAAATGAACGCATAATTATAATTTTTTAATGAAGAATTATAATTAATAAAGTAAATTTAAATATCTTTGTCATATACGTTTGCGTTTGACTTTAAAAGAAATCGTCGTAGATCGATGTCCGCCATTTCATTTCTGTAGTTGTAGTGGCGCTTCATCTCGAAATACTGGCAGCTACTTTCGACTACTGTCGTAGACTACAGTTTATGAGGAACATGAAAGTAGTTCACCACAATCTAATGAGGAATACATTTTCCAGTCCACCACGTAGGTCTGCTATACCTACGAGGAATTCCACTCAGTAGAATGGGTACCGGGTTTCTTTCCAGGTGGACAAGCATTAGGAGCCTTACCTCCATCATGAGTCCAGTGGCATGTACCTACACCCACATCATTGGCAACATTTTTGATGCATTAATGACAGTATTCTGGTCTTGCATCTTCTTTCAGTCATTGAAATTGTAATATTTTGTTGTTCTTTTTCCCAACCAGCACAATGAATTTGAATACGGTCTAAGTAAAGAAAACTCTGTGCTACAGAAAGATAGAATCCATTTAAGTTGAAGATTCTTTGAATTCTTTCTCTCTTTGGCAACAGGCTTCAAATGACTGAATTGATGTGTTTAGCTTTCCTTTTCACTGTGAAAGGCTAAGAGCCATCCACAACGAAAAAGCAGTTGATGCCATCTATTGGCGTGTGTCATATAGTGAAGTGGTTCATCCCCACAGTTTTTCATTTATGGATTAAAGATTATCTATGCCACATTATGCTAAATATTATTCAATAATTTATGTGATTAAATAAACTTTAGTCTTATTTTTCTCCATTTATAAAAAATGACACATGGCCCACTACCGTTCCTCAATGCGTCTAAAGATTGGATTAAAAATAAAACTAAAACAAAATTTACATACAATTCCATACTGGAAATAAATATACGAAGGTATTTTTATATAAATTATACGAAGGACTAATCTAGAAAGACTCCTAAGAAAACCAAAACGAATTTATTAATGTATTTGATTCAAAAGAACAATTTATCTGAATTCTCGTTTCAACTGAGAATTCGTCTTAGTGCAGTAATGAATATCGCTGAAAAACAAAGGAAATTTACTTGAAATGAAATTGTTCGAGATGTAAACATTAGCTGTAAAACTCGAAATTTTCAGAAAAATTTACTACACTTACGAAAAAATAATAATGCTAAAAGAGAAGGAAAGAGATAGGAATGAAAAATCTAAGGAAGTGAATTAAATAATAAATAACGTACTTGCAAACATATTAATAAAACGTATTATTGAAGAAACCACTGTTTTTTAGAATAATGTTAATCGTTTTTTCTTTCATCATCAAATTTTTAGTATCAGTAGGAGAAGATAAAAAAAAATCACGTTCTGTTTTTATAAAATTCTAGAGAAAGTTCCTTTCAGATATTCATTGAAGAAAAAAATTAGGAAGTTATTAGATAAAGAGCAAAAATTAATAGAAGAGAGGGAAGAGATAGGTTGTAAATTATTTCATTCAGGAATAATTGAAAGTAAAACAGAAGAACACAAACAGTCAGTGTCATTTATACAAGATACAAGAAAATGAATGAGAGCAGTTCTCTCAAAAAGCGCCACAATAAAGAGACCAAGTAATTTTTACTGTTAATTGATGCTGAAGTATCACACGTTACACAGTTGGATCAGAGTTAAATGTAAGTTTCAATTACATTAATAATTTGTAAGTGTGATTGTGTTATAGTTAATAGTGATTGTTTCATTAAAAGGAAAAGCTCGTGGTTATCTTTGAACCAATGAAGAATAGAGATGTATAAAATGTGGTTGTGACAATGGGATAGAAATCATGATGGATGGAAAGAAATTAGTCGCAAACGGAACTAAAAATAGGGTTGCGTGCATGACGCTGTTATACTGTAGAAATACGAAGTGCAGTTATTCTAAATCAGAATAAGAATACCTTTGTTTAGAATACATAAGGTATGTTTCAGTGATAACTGAGAAATTAATTTCCTAAGGAGGAAGTAAATGTACTTAGAAGAAATATCTTTTCAGCATTGGATCATATGTAGCGAAATTGTGTGAATTTTAACAATGCAATGATCTATCCATGGGCTTTTCAAGTGGATTGTAAAACACAACGTTATCTATAGATGAAAATTAAGGTAAAACTTTACTTAATGATTTTTGTACTTTTGCCAAAATGGAACCTGTAGCCTAAGGCTCATTATCTCAGCTGGATTAATTCGAGTTATTGTAACATTAACAGCAAGATTTTTAAACCTGGAAATTATTGATTAATGAATATTTGTTGAGAATATATTTATATTTGTTTTGTTAAAGGCATCATTCGTTACCTACATTAAAAACTGAACTCTGCTTAAGTAGATAGTAGATCACAATTGGCAGGTTATTGAGATCGGACAAAGACAGCACTACGTGAAGATGTTCTATGTTGTTCAGAAAACTTGCAATGAGTAATTTTAGAAAATAACATAAGCAGAATCAGAGGTTTGTAACTTGCTGAACTGCTATTCCTGTTTAAATGAAATATTGTATCAACAATATTATTTCACTACGATTACTATTGAGAGATGTCGCGATTCTTTGACAGTTACCAGTTGTAGAACAAGTCTTAGGAACTGCAGAATGAAACTTTTGTAATTGAACAGACTAAAAAATAAATTCACATCAACAAGAACTTTCAGCAATTGAGAGAATTTTTATCCAAAAACTTGGAAGATCTACTACTTATACTCTGTATGTTTAAAGCAACAATGGTCGAATTCTATTCGTGATCAACAAATTTCAACTTTTGTTCCTCAACAGCTGTTAAAATTGAGTAAATAGATCTTGCACACCTTAAAAGCAAATTACACTTCATCAAACAATATTTAAAATGATTCTTGATAATATCACTTGTTAGTGCTATTACAAACACTATCCCAAAATATAATATTCAGGCTAATTTCTTTAATTGTCCATTTCTGTTAATTTCTTTTAATTGTCCGTATCCTTAAATGTCCTTAGACACCGAATTTTCCTTATGGCATAAGCATTAGAAAGCTCTCTGATATATTGGACGGCATCTTTTTTTCTTTGCTACATTTTTTCTTTACCCATCTAATGTAAATGCTATTAGATTAAAAAAATAAAATTAGAATATTGCTTTTTTTAACTATTTTCAGCAAAAAAAAAAAACAAAACAAAACAAACTAACAAACATTAAAGAGTGGGTATTTTATAAAAGATTCTTCGTTCAAGATTTTCTGATGAAACAGATTTAAAAATAAACAAATTTCTCTCGAAAGTTTCTATTAACGAGTCGTAGTTATTTTAAGAATGGTCAAGTATATTTTATGCTAAAATATTTCTGTAAATCATTCCACACTTGCTTAACTACTTCTGTTAATGGGCGTAATTTGTCAACGTTTTATTATACAGGGGGGAAGACATTTAGAATAAATTACAAAGGAAATTTAATTTTGTATATTGGCCACTCTGAAGCATCTTCCTCTTCGTGTTGGTGTAACGTAATTGTTTTATTTGTTTGAGATGGAATATGAAAAGCTTAAGTGTTGTATCAACAGTCCTATTTGACGCCTGATTTGAAAGAAATTTTACCTTTTTGGATATTCTAGTAAGTTAACCCTACTTCTTAGTCATTTTACCTAGGCTATGCAGTGTTAATTGTATTGAGATCACAGAATGCAATAAAATTACAAATTAGGCACCATTTGTAACCGAACTTTATGATAGACAGTGAGAGATGTCTGACTGTCATCTGAAAAAACAGAAGAGAATGGATTGAAGCAGTCTGAAGAAAAAGGACATCTTGTAACAGTTGTAAAACTAGCACAGTGACCTTTATCTCTCAGTGCTATTTGAAATCCAACTGTTCTCTAAATCTAACAAACAAATGGATCTCAATTAATCTGTGATGGATCTTCTCATTAAACATACGATAACATCGTTCATCAAGATGTAGCTCAAGAGATGAAAGATCAAGAAAAGGAGAATAATTATTACAATTATTTTACGTGTCTTTCTATATATATTAATAGAGCCAACTATATAGACACCTTAAAAACATGGTAAAATGGCTCTTAAGAACTCTTTGACGAGTCCCGTTGGGACATACAAGTTTTAGGGGGGTATATCTAGGGTTTTTTTTAAGGCTTGAGAATAGAATTCGTACAAAGGAATTCTGAAACGTACGTAGCCAAATATTTATATTTTTAGCCATTTTACCATGTTTTTAAGGTGTCTATATAGTTGGCTCTATTAATAAAAGGAGAATAATTTTGGTAACTGTCTTTTAAAAGCTACAATGATGTTAATTGTAAACTGGATCGTAAACATTTACGCATTCCACTGACCATTTATCAAACTACACAAGAGAAGCGTTCCTGCGAACTAACCTCATGATAGATCTCCTAATATCCAATCTCTCTTAAAAGAGTTTGTTTTTACAAATAATGATTTCTGATCATCATCAGTACTGATATGGTTTCGAAGAAAACTTTTGTCCTTTGTAGTTAGTTGTAGTCTAATTATTGGATGAATTAAGCGTTGTTAGATCTTTTTGATAGATTCCACTTGTTAATTACAGGTAAAAAAAAAACACAGCTTGTTTCACTATTTCCTACACATTGTACACAGTGAATCAAAAATCTAATGTATTAAATCAAGAATTTCTTCGCATAAAAAAAAGAGATATTTGAAATGTTTGTCTCAAAATATAGGCAAAAGAAAGCACTTTAACATGACCTTTATATCATATACAGTGTATTTCTTTTAAAAATTCAACAATTAAAAAAAAAAAATTTTTGTTTCCCTCTGTACTACCCTTCCCCCTTATAATAGATGTGTGATAGATAGTTAAAGGCACAAAAGTTGTGTGAGAAGAGAACTAACACAATAATGGTGCTGTCTATAGATACGAAGGGTGATTCGCAGGTCAGATGTCAACGCTGCAGGGGTCTCTATGGCTGCCAAATGGATGATGGCCAAATGGCGGCAACTCTCTGGTGCCGGATTATGACTCGGGCCGCCATAACTGTCCGCGCTGCGAGTCTAATTTACGTCGCTATCTGATTGGCTTCCGTAGATGATATCGTCACCTCGTGAAATGGACGAGAACTGAAAGGGCTGGGCGGGAATTGACAAGAGAGTGGAAGGGAAGAGAATGAACCCACTTCAGACAGCTGTCGAGAATAAAACGAGTGGAAAATGAATATATATAGTAAATAAATTGTGAATAAACTAATAAATCGACCTCCCATTTGGGAATTTCAAGAGATATACTATATAATTCTTCTGGGCTTTTTAAACAAACATTTAATAAATTAGCAAAAAAAGAAAGCGTGAAGTAGAAGTTTTTATTTATTTTTATTTTAAAAAGTTTTGTTTTTTTCATTCAATCTCTATATAATGCAATTTCAAATAACTTAATCGGAGCAACTGCACGCACTGTTTAACTTGTTTTTGACACATTTTCAATAAAAAACAAAGTTTTACGACTGAGACAGATTACAAAATGGATGATTTTTGTTTTCTAGAAGTATGAATAATAATATTTTTTATTCTTTAAGAAGAAATGAATTCTGCTGAAACAATCATTAATTAAAGTTCTACAATAAAACAAAAGTTATTTAAATACATTATATTCCAACGCTTGGAAACATAAGTTTCTGACAATAATTGAAGACAGGACTTAAATTTAGATAGATTGGAATTTATCTCAAAAGAAATTAAAAGAACAACAACTTCTTTGCTAAAAAAAAAGTCATTATGATTGTAAGAAACGTTAAGAACGATTTCAGTTTTAATTTTTAATCTTTTCTTAATTTTTGAAATTTAATACTAAATTAATTTTTGCTTAGTTTTAGATCATTTAACTAACAGAGTAATTAAATATGATTGTTTATATTTAAAGCAGAAAAAGACCCAAAGACAGCGACCGAAATATTGAAAGAAATCTGCAAATGAAATAATTGAAAATATGAATTATTTTACTCACAACAATGTACATATAGTAAGTACATAGGGACATTTCATGATTCTTTTTTTAAATTAAAATCAACGTGATACAATTTCTTGTTGTCTTTCCCGACCATTTATGATAACAGAATCTTAAAATGTAAGAAAAGGAATTTGCAAAAAATAAGATAAAGAACATAATTGAAAACTAATCAAGTTTCAGAATGTATTTGTTTATTACTCTATGACAGCGGTTCCCAACCTTTTTCAGCTGGCGACCCACCTTTCCTTATTGGAATACCTCCACATATACAGGAATAGAAGAATATAGAATAAAACCATATTTGTATCGTATCCCTTCCTTATATATGATCGATTTTCGATTTTTCTGATCTTTTCTGATGGTTTATTCGATGGTTTTAGGATCAAGTCGCGACCCACCTGTAACCCTTCCGCGATCCACTAGTGGGTCGCGACCCACCGGTTGGGAAACGCTGCTCTATGAGATGGATTAACTGCTTATTTACAATCCGTTTAAAATGAAGGCCTCAATCTATAAAATAATCAACTACACAAATAAATAAGTGATTATTTCTTCAATTGTTAGTTAATTAATGATTCCATTTATTTTTGAGCTAATTACTAATATAATAAAATAAAATAAAAGCCAAATCTTCTTTTCGGTTTTAACTTCGGTAAAACAAAATAATACAATGGGAAATGGGACTGTTATTGTTTTGTTTTTAGAATTCGTTAAGAAAAAATAAAAATAATAGAATTTTATAGACACTAATAATAGACTTTAAGTAAAGCGGAAATCCGTACATTTCTTGCAATAACGTGGCCTAAAGGCAATTGGAGTCGGAAGCATCTCAACTGCAGGTAAGTAAACATCGCGCGCGAGCGAGTTCTATTGATCGCCCCCTCCCCCCGGTCTCAATAACAGTAAAACCGCTCTCGTGGAGTTTTTTCTTATTACGAGATTATAGAATGATGTCCGACAATAACAGTTTATTATCGTTCTATTTGTAGGCTTTATTGTTCTAGATTCAAGATTGAATGTGCAATAATATTTGGGCTCTATTAGAGATGTTAGATTTCGTGGGTTTTCGAATGAACTTTTGGTTTCAATTTATTCCACTTGGCTTTCCTTAGATTAATGTCTTAAGATTAACTTAAGTCTGTGACAAGGAAATCTTTCAAACACAGTTTTGCTTAAATCATCATCAATGAAATTATTTCAGGATATTTTAGGAAGAGTTTTATTTGTGTAGTTAGCATTTAAAGTTTGTCCTTAAAGGAAATCAAAATAAATTGAAAAATGATGTTTTATAAAAATAACAAGTAAATCATTTTTGAAAAGATTATGAAGGAAATTTGTAAGTTTCCGAAATAACATTAAAAAAAAATAAAAAATAAAAATCATAAATGTATGTGCATTAGTTCTTTAAAAGTAGAATGAAATACGGAACAGCATAAACATAGCATCACATTTAAATAGTTATTTAATTTCAGAATAAAAGAATATTTAGTTTTACATATGAATGGGATAAAAAGTGTGTGACTGGAATAACAGTAAAACTATCAAAAAAAAAGAGAAGTTTTTCTTTATCGATTTCAAAGAAGATATTCCTTTCGCTAATATTCAAAAACTAAGTTATTAATATTGGTAAACTACGACTCTTTATTTCCGTCAAAACAAATGTAACTCTTCCCTATTATCGCTGCTAAATTTGCTGATAAGAATTTTCGCTCTGTTGGTGCTTCAATCTAAGCTGTTTTTGTTTCTTGTTTCAACTCTAGTGGACAAAAGGGTAGAATGATGCTCCCTGCCTCGCCTTAACAACATATCCACAACAACGTTGAAGCCATTTACGCAATATTGCGCCCTCAGGTGGTGGTCCAAGCAACCTTATTATTTCCTGTTCACTGACAATTCCCACTGATCTCCTTTTTTTTTTTTCTCTTTCCTTTAAAAAAGACCTACCAAAAAACCAACAGACGTCTGCAAACAGACGGAAGACGAACAGACTAATGACTTAAAATTGAAACTCTTTGTGGATTTATTTATTTGCAATTTTGTGTTTTAGGCTTCTTTACAGAGTGTAGCTCATAGCAGGAGAAGCCTTACATCCTCTCTCTGTCTGTCCGTTCGTCATTAGAAATTCCTATCTCAGGAACGACATATGCTAGATCTATACCTCGTTAAAAAGGTCTTGCTAAGACTAGCTCATACCCGTTGAGAACTCGTTTCTAGCTTGTGTGATTATAAAGTTATACGTTTCATCTAGAATTTGATCTTAATTTACAAGTTTTTATTAAAATCTGGTAAATTATAAAATTTTTTTACAAAGCAATAAAAAGGGATAAAAACGCACAACAAAAATTGCTTTGTAAAATGTTTCCACGCACGTTAAATTTATCATTATATAAAAAATTATTTCTTCCTTTTTCATATTGACTTCAACTAGAATTATTATAAAAATTAGTTATAAGAAGCCAATTTTCCTTTTCTCTTCTTCAAATAAATCGTACAATGATTGGTCTATTTTTATTCTAATGGGATCTCCTAAATCTATGGAGAGCTTCTATTTTTTCTGTGGGTGTTTGAAGTTGTTAAAGGTACAGATATGGAATAGGATAAAGAAGATAGGTTTCCAAAAGCATAGAGATTTCAAAAAAAAGAAGTGTTAGTTATAAATGTAGGAAGAGGAAACAAGAAGATGGAAACGACGATTTTCCACAGTAACAAAATAAAACTGATGAAGATCGCTGAAGATCTAACGGAGGTCAACAGAGAAATTTGCTGCCGAAAGAGAAAAAAGAAAATAAGATAAAAAGAGAGACAAAAATATATCCAAGTTATCAGGATGAAATACATCAGACTAATATGTAGGAAGGTAAGGTAACCTCAATTCAAAGTATCTCATCTGAAATTGGAAGAATGCAATCGTTCTAAATTGGACTAAAAGATTAAAGTGAAGAAACATTAAGTCACTGTTCACTTGAACTGTAGAGGAACATTAATATCTATCTACAATCAAACCCAAAGACAGAAAACGGTCAATAAGCGTCAATGAGCAGAACGTTTTGCGGTGTTAGAGAAACAGTCACAAAAAGAAATTTCATAGTTATAAATGAAATTTTTTAAAAAAAAACCACTCATTTAAAAAGATAAAAAAATTACAAATGAAGGCTTTCAAATCTACAGGAGATTCATCATCAGCATTCTCCGGTAGATTTGAAAGCCTTCATTTGTAATATTTTTTATCTTTTTTAAATGTGTATTTTTTTAAATTTCCTTTATAACTATGCATTTTAACGCATGTAAAATAATTCTTTTAATAAGAAATTTCGCGTCTTGGCTGCTTTTAAAGAATCACAATGCATTCTGGCATGCTTAGAAATGTCCTGATGTAACATTCGTGTCTGTTAAATAAAATGATCACAAGGGAATTATGAAAATATCATAAAGGGTCGTAGTCGTTTCCTTTTCCAGCCACGATGTGATGTGAGACCAGTTTTATCCAATTTTCAGAAAAAGTGATCTTAATGCAGAGCTGGCTTTTTTTGTGTGTTTTTGCTTTGGATAAACCGGAGTCCTTCAGACCAGGTTGTCGTGTTGTTGTCGGACACCAGCATGTGTCGAACATCTTTGGTTGTATCTTTCAACTGATTCTTGACTTTGAGAATGTCTCGTCTTTTCATGCACGAGTTTCATCCTTGATCACATTCAGCCAACTTTTGTAATATTTTATTCGCAAATTCGCGGCCGTTGTTGCTCTGCAGTAGGAAAAGCCCGGGCAAAGCGGTTAACTTAAACTTTAGGGTCTGATAACCATGAGACGTCGACAAGTAGACTCAAATATTCTATTGAATGTGTTAATGATGGATTTCTTTATTGAACTTTTTATTTTTTGTCCACATATACACTTCTAATAATATAAAAATACTAAATTATAAAAATCTGTACTTTAACCGGGTATCCAGGTCAAATTAAAATTAGACATTTTAATCAAAGCAATCCTCACAAAAGAAGGAACCGCGACCACTGTAATTTGTGCATTGATTCGTGACTCCACAAAGTACAGTGCGAATATTGTATCCAATCTTCTTCCTTGGGTCGCTGTAGGGTCTGCACACATCAGACAAAAATACTTCTCCTTAGCAAGTTCTTTTTTTGTCTGACTGAGACTTTTTGGGACATTTTGCTGGTTTCTAGCAACCAATTTCAAATGTTATTTCTCCTTTTTGTTAAATTTCTTATGTTTCTGATATCTGACTGGTGAAGTAGTTAGTATTTCAGCTTGTTGAAATTTTCTTTTCTGTCCACTTGATGAAGCACTTTGGACAAGGTCTAATATTGAATATAGTCACGAATCTCTCTAATTTCTTTTCATCAGTTCCTTTTTTCATGTGCCTATATAAAGTTGCGAATGGGATATTATATCCCATATACAACAGAAGAAATGAATCCCTTACGCAACACATCCTTGAACAGAATTCAAGGATTCCAATGCAGCTTTATCCGTATCCTATTCACTCCAATTTGCTTGATTTGTTTTCCTTTTATAATCATATACCATCTGAAACAATATTAATATTAATACTTAATTAAAATAAAAATTAAAAATAATTATTATCAAGCCGTTATTCGCTTTGCCCTGTTCCCTTTGCCCGATGCTTTGCCATTAGCTTCCAAGAGGTTACGAGGGTCGAAATCAAGACCCTCAAGAATCGGACAGTCAAGAATCGAAACACGGGAAATATAGAGCTTAATAAAAAATAAAACATTTCCAGGATATATCCTAATACTCTAAGGAAATGTGTATGTACTTCATTGGAATATTTTAATAAAACTAAGGATTTTTCAATATGTTTCTCCCGGAAGTCGAACAGATGTCGCTAGTGACTACAATAGTCGTGTAGCGCTATCTGATGTATTTTTGAAATACTAACAATTTTCACCTTGCCCGGACCTCCCAATGCACAGGGCACCGAACATACAAAAGTCGTCTCTTAGCTGATAGACCATTTCCTCTACAGTTTTGCTCTCCAGGGGACGACGAATTGTGCACTTGGTCAACCGGTCTTGATAGTTTATGATGATCGTTAACCTCCATCTGATTCTGACTGCAGGTCAATCAAGTCTATTTGGACCAGAATTCATTCAATCTGAAAGGATTGCACGTACAACTAATCCCCGTCTCAGTGTCTTTTTCTTGACAGTGCTCACAAAGTGCCAAGAAATAAAAGATCTACTACTGGTCGAGGACGTTACAATACTTCCTTTCGTTCAGCCTCCATGACTGAAAGAAAGGAAAAAGTGTTTAGAAAGAGATAGACAGAATGTTCTGCAAATCACAAAGAGAACAGTTTGTTACCGTTTGTCCTTTTGTGCCCTGTGTTGACATATGCTGTTTCCTAAACATCAAACAACATCTCCGTTTTGCAATAAGAACGTTTTGCGAACCTTCCGTTTTGCGAAGGTTTGAATCATAATTTTCCTATAATGATGGTTCATAATCCTGAATCACCTTCAATAACTTTCTCCGATCTTCATGACATCGTATCTTTTAAGATGTTGGTGGTTGGTTATTCTTTCGCAATCTCTAAACTTCTTTAACTTCACTTAAAATTTTATCGTAACGCGATAAATCAAGAAACAAGCTTCTATCACTGCTTCCATCATTCAATTCATTCACTTCTTCCTCACATTGAAGAAGGTTTTCAAGGAAAAAGTGAATGAATTGAATCAGACATGCCTGCAGAAACGACCCAACTTCCAGTCGAATACTCGCTAATTGACGAGAGACAATATGAACCCCTTGACATCATGTCGTGGACGTAAAAGTAAACGTTTTCATAATGCTGTAATGTGTTAAGGTCATTTTCTTTAACAGCCACGACACAAATTTGGCATCATGATATTTTTTCAAATGCTTTGTGGCTATTTAAAAGGAGCCAAGATGCGAAATTTCTTGTTGTGGCTGTTTCTGTAAAGCCACAACGTTATCTGGTCGGTTTTTTTTCGCTCTTTGACCAGTTTCTATCTTTGGAATTAACGTATGTTTATATAATTTTAAGAGTATAGAATATCTACAAGTTAGCCATAACTGAACAGCCCTGTAGCGAAAAATGTAAACGAACCAAACTTGGTGTAAGTGCTCTCTGAGGTTTAATTCTATATATCAGAATCAAAGTTGAGCAACATTTCTTGAGACCCAACAGCAGAGACGGTTATAAGTCGCTGTTCCAGTCGGGAGAATTTCTTCGATGATAAACGATTCACTAAAACCATACTATGACTTCGATGAGTGTAAAGGGGTTTGGGCTTATTCGCAGCTCAACAGTTGCCGCATTTCAATACTGCCTTTCAGATAAAAATATGCGTCGTCATTCCACAAGATCTTCCAAGGCCATGCATCATTCATTCGAACAAGAAAATCAGGACAATCTGCAGTCGGCTGTAGGATACAACGATACAATTTTAATATTTTATTAAATGCTTCCTAGTTTCTTAGATGAAATTTATATAAGAACTGTTAAATTTTGTTTTGTTTTACATAAATGTATTTTATCAGAAGATATATAGTTAAAGGATACAAGGATCTAAAATTATAAAAACTGTAATACAACAATCGAAATGAAACAAATAATGAAAACGTTTTTAAGATTTACCGAAAGAAGCTACTGATTGTCTGAGGTTCCCAGGGTGTTCTGTCCAGCTGATCGAATCTGACAATTTCCTTCTTATCGTGGTCATGGCAACTTCAGAATGTTGATGAGCCAGCGTTCATTCTGAGAAATCATTATTTTGTTCATTAAATTCACTTTCCTCAAAAAAACAAAACAAAAAACGTCGTATTGGAGAGCCACACATGACCTTTCAAGAAGTCAACTATACTTTATTTCAATTTCTTAATTTTGTTATGATTAATTACCACAAGAGTTACGCTTAAGTTTTTTTTTTTAGAAATTCTCTTTGATCATGTGATATTTTGATGTAGCCTATTGTTCACAAAAACTATGTGCTCCGGTACTAAAATTAAGAAATTTACAATAAGTGCAGTTAATCGATTCTGCTTACAACATAACTGAATATTCAACTTTTGTCGACCAAACTGCTCTTTTGTAATTCTTATCTGTACTTTTAATCCATAGTAAATGATTACAAAAGTTGGTCAAATTACTTCAATTGCAGTGAGAAGATATAACATCAGGGTTTCCAAATATTAAAATTGTTGAGCTTCCCATTTGCAATAGTTTTCTTCCAAATTATGCTGTAAACTATTTTTTGAATCTTATCAATGCAAACTTATTGATTTTTAGATTATTCTACAACGGAATGCGGCACCGAAACATGCGAAATGCTAAAGTTGAAAGAATCGGAAGCCTTCCCCTAAATCTTGATTGCTTCCCATTCCGTTTTTGTATTTTTAGATCGGATTTCTCTAAGTTACCATTTGCGTGTCTTATTAAAACCAAACAGCTTATTATTATTAAGATCATTATCATTTATTTGCCTTTGAGGGAGATTTGAATATTGATTCTTTTTCATGTGTAATTGTTAAGGTTTTTAAAAAATCCCGTCTTATTTTTTTCTATGAATCCCAGTCATTCGACTAGTTTTAATTAAGTGGCGTTAAATAAAGCTTCCTTCCAGGAGAATTCGTCCGATGAGATTCCTTTAATAAATAAATGAAATAGAACTGCTTCCAAGACTGTCTTGGCACTGGTTCAACAGCAGAATCGTTTAAACATTTGAATAAATCACTCGAATTAAACACTTGAATAAATCTGTGAATTCCCTGGCGAAATTACAGCAGGAACCTCACGAAGAAATGCAATAAAAACCAAATAAAAACAAATAAAAATTGACTATTGGACGTTAAAATTCACGAACGAAAAATCTCAACCTACAAATTAGAACTTAAGATTATCTGAAAGAAGCAAATAAAATTGTTATACACGAAGTAAGCATTAAAGAAAGACAAAAGACTAAACACGAGGATCAAAGTCAATGGGTTTTGATTTTTTGATAAGAGATTGACTGTAAAATCTTCTTTCTGGTGAGTCTTTATGTGACCCATATGTTGATTACAAAAGTCGTCAGAATGGAAATACAATTTCACAATCAATTGATGATTTTAAATTATCTTCACAATTTAATAAACTTTTAAAATGAAATTACTTGAAAGAAGTAACTTTGATAAGAAAATGATAATAAATTCTATATCTAATGAATATCTCAATTATATAATACGATTTGAGATAGAGATAGTCACTATAAAAATTACAAACGGGATGAAGCATCATTATTCAACTGCTGGTCAACGAGTTTTTCTGTTAAAAGATAAAAACATAATCCCACTTAAATATAAAAATAAAGTTAGTTAGTTAAAGTTGCGATCAGGCCCAGAGGACCGCGCAATGCAGCTGGAGGGTAGGCTCCAGTGTTCAGAACCTACGGGACAAAGTTGAGGACGGGGGGGTCGGCCCGTCGCTCGCCCGACTTTAACTCCCGGGAAAGAAACCCGGTACCCATTCTATAGAGGGCTAGGAAGACCCTAGAGCCCGTTTGGAGGAGAAAGAAGCGTGGAAAAATTCCCGTCCTCCGCCGAGGCCGGGAATCGAACCCGCTACCTCCAACCCGCAGCCAAGCGCCCTTACCCACTCGGCTAACGGGCCCATAAATATAAAAATAGTGTAAACAATTTTAGTTATGAGCAAAACAAATATTCAGAAAGAAATGAGCAACCTTACATTGCAGCCTCTAGAATATTAAAGCAGCAACTGCCCTATTAAGTACTGCAGTAATTGTAATACAATTTATAATTAGCAGTGAGTATAATGGGGGTTTTCAAATTCCCGACACTTTTTGTTTCTTCGGGAATCGGGAACAGGAAATCATATTTCCCATGAAGTCTCGGAAATTTCCAAAATCATCTTTTTTATTTAATTTTCATAGATTATAAAAATGACTATATTAGTAACTGTTAATAAACAGAGCATCATTTTGGATAGGTTTGAGGCTTTCTCAATGTAATGTATACATACTTTATTATTCCTAATGGGATACAATACGTTTTTACATAAGTATCACAGAATGTATTAACGTTCTCAATGTCATGTAAGTATTTTAGTCTTTAAATTAAACATTAACACAAAAACAAATGCAAATATTATTCATTAGAAAATTGAAATAATACTTTAAATAATTTTTATTTATTAAAAATCCATATTTTGTTGTTGGTCGAATAATTGTGAGCGTGTTTGGAGATGAGAGAATGCATTGCTTCATAGAAGCTCATTCGTTGCTTAGAGAAGCGTATTATATATTGTCTGTTACATAAAAAACTAGGTTTCAAACAAACTGATCGAATGCATTGGACTTGGCAATTAACTGGCCGTGTCATAGCTGATTCTGGTGTCACGCGTACGTGTCTGGCGTCGTTCTTCTAAACTTTCCCCGGGTTTTTTTTATCAGGCAGTGCGACAGTAATACAGATCGCGATAATTAGGAAAACAATTAAAATTTTAAAACATTTAATTAAATATCAAAAAATAAAACTGAGAAAAAACAAAAACAAAAAATTGTCGCAAAATAATCTAATTCCTAGTTTTTGAGCAATCTCAAGTGAATTTGAATAAATATAGACCAAGTGTTTTTCTTTTGCACTGTTTTATTTGAAAGACACCCTCACTGAAATAAGTTAATTTCACAAAATATAGTCTATCTCAATTAGAACAATATTGTCATATGATGCATCCTATATAATTATTTATATCACTACAACATTGAATTTTATTTACTACTCATCATTGGTAGGGAACTAGAAAGAAAGAAAGCATAGCCTAGATCGATTGCATTTAATTGTTGATCATCAATGGATTGTCCATTCCATATCGAAAGAAAAACTCCTTTGACTGGTCTTTATTTCAGAAACAATGCAAAGAAAACAGGGGTTCATCATCATGTAGAACATTTTACAATTACCCTCACATGATACTGTTATTTGACCTAATGGATGTTATCACTGGAATTTTGAGTTTGTGATATTGTTGTTAACTCTTATCTCGTCTACTCTTTCAATTTCTAACTGAATATTTGGAATTTAAGACATTTTTGAAATTAAGTGAACTTTTTGCCCCCAAAAAACTGTAAATAGTATAAACATTTAGATAAAAGCAATGTTTATTCAGATATTTAAAAAAAGCTAAAATGTGACTTATCTTTAAAATAAAGAAGAATTAAGCCATTTTTTTTTAATCTACAGAAATTAAATCTCGTTGAGTGGATTAATTAAGACGATTAAGTAATTAAAATTTAAATCTAGAAAATAACTTCAAGAACTGCCAAGATACAGATGCTCAGCAACTCAAAAAAAAGTCCTTAAGTGAATCTCTAGGATAAGTTTATGAAAACAAAGTAACTCAGTCTCGAGACTGACGGAAAAGAAACTTGATAATGTCATGAAACGAATGGAGCTACTCTTCAATGATAACGCTTCGTTAATAGGGTGTTTGATTTATTGAAACACAGGTTGGACATTTACGCTACCAATCACATACTCTGAGATTTCGCAGGATTATTAGATCACATCATCATTTTTGTAAAAGAGTAGATCTGATTTCCTACGAAAGCTTTATCAAGACCTACAGTTCATCTTCCAAACATTCTGTACCAAGTTGAGGTCAGATGATGAGGATTATTCTTTGGAATAATCGTTTCCCTTGTATATACTGCTCTATCAATGTTGATTGGATAAATTTCTTGAACTGTTTGTCAGTTATCTGCCAGCTGTTGGGTATCGCCTGGGAAGATATGAAGATCTCCTTAAACACCGCAACCTTTAAATCTGTTTCTTTCCCAGTATTAACTAGATGATACGCAGTTTCTGGCTTTTTCTAAATCAATGGCTGGGAATCAGTTTGGAGACTCAATCGGGACTCGTCAGTGAAGAGATATTGCGCAATTTCCTTTAAATAGAAGATGATCTCGAGAACACTTCAGTCGAACATTAAAGGACAAAAATAGTTGATCTTCTTATCTAGAGATGGTCTTTTTGAACCATAGTTACCTATTCATCGTGTAGGCACAGAACCTTTGCGATTAGAAGCAGCTAATGATCTTTTCTTGCGGCGGATGTGGCTCACGAATGTCCAGGAACAGATCCTCGGAGACACTATGAGAGTCTTAATTCGAAAGGTGGCTTATCACGCTACGACTCACATTTAGCCACTTCTCTACTTCTGATTTACTTTGTTCAGCTGAGTCATTTCTTAATCTATAAGATGAATCTCTAATTCATTTCTGATCTCAACTTTTGTCAAACAATAAGCAAATTTT